>JAIPUX010001232.1:159161834-159177863 GCA_020142125.1 Phrynosoma platyrhinos | reverse complement strand
CTGCCACTCATTCTTCCTTCCCTTTGTTTAGTACTCCTCCACACCATTGCCAGCTACCATGAGTGCCCTAACCAACTTTGGGTTGCCATACACTAGTTCCCTCTCCTCCAGACATCAAGATTTGCCTATTGTGGGAATTATTTGCTCATTATGGTCATCATATGGTAGGTTGTGGATGGGTTAACCAACCCTCACCCCCACATGCACACATATTGCAAATGTTCTCCTAAAAGCATTCCATACAAAATGTAGAGATCGCTATATTTCCACTGACTCCCTGCATGTCCCAATGGCAGGGTTGCCTTAGGGTTGTCATACACACACATTTTGGGGGCATGCCTCAATTTTAAATCTGCCTATAGAAATTAATTCAGGCATCATTGATTTGATTTGCAAGCATTTCACTGTGAATATTTGCAAATTACTGTCTAGTGCTTTCAAGATGAACCAAGAGATGTTTATGCAAGCATAGTTCTATATCCCTGCTACTAGAGGTATGCAGGAATCTCTCTCCATGTATTTACCGCCCTTACTGGATTGTAAAAATTGATCAAAGTATTCTTTTTTAAAAAAAAATGGGAGATAAGGACATCAATCTTCCTTTGCATATGTAGAAAGATAGCTGTTAACTTCAGACTTCCATCACAGATCATTGATGCACATGAATCTTGAACAAGATTTACTGAATGAAAATGAATACATGCAGCAAAAATTATTCACCTCTTTTCATGGCTAACCACATGATATCTCTCCTTTGAATCCCTATATTGGTTTCCTGTTTATTTCTGAATCCTATCCACATTCCACATTTTAATCTTCAAAAATTTTTCTTGGCCCTTATATTCTTGCACATCCCTTACTGTGATCTTCATTCATCTGGCTCTATCACACCATCCATCCAATGTCCTCCTGATCCCTAAAATAGCTACGTGTTTTCTCTCTTGGTGACCCTTCTATCTGAAACTGCCTCCCAGGATACCTTTGTGTGACCACAGGCTGACTGAGGCCTCATCTGTACTGCAGAACTAATCCAGTTTGACACTACCTTAAATGCCATGGCTCAATACTATGGAATCCTGGGATTTGTAATTTGTTGTGATGCCAGAGAAGGCTAAATGTCTTACAAAACTACAATTCTAAGAATTCCCTAGCACTGAGTTAAAGTGGTGTCAAAAGGGATTAGTTCTGCAGCCTTAGAACTGTGATTGCCATTTGGTGCTTGAATTAGAGATCAGACTCATTGGGTAATATTTTGAAAGATGCAGGGTAATTTAGGTAGGTTTGTTCAGTCGGTGAACTTGCAAACTCTATTAGGAGCCCTACTACCTCCTCTCCCCCCCCCCTCTCTCTGATTGAGCACTGCTGTTATATTATAAGGAAAATCTTCATAAACCCTTTATAAATCTAGAATCACGCCACTACTGCTACAACTTGAAAAGATGTAATTTTATTTGTGTTCCTCACTAGCCAATATCATTGAAGATGCAATGACTAGAAATAATATAAATACTGGTGTCTTCAGATACAGTTATGACTTGCAAGTGTGACTGAACCATCATATTAACTAAAATTTAACTCACACTATGGATGTAATCCTTAGCTAGGTTTCTTCTCCAAGAAAGCAATGAGTAAGTTTAGCAATTTTATTTCCACTACAAGAAAATATTTGAAAACCATGTAGTTTTTAATGCCTATTGGCAATTAAGGACTTATTCTCAGCAAAATTTGTTGTTTCACAGAAAAAAAGCAGTATTTTCTTCACATGAAACATTATTTTCTATTGAGAAAATAATATCCCTGCATAGAAATACTATTTTATGTGCAGAAAATGCTACTTTCTATAAAAATTACCCATGTATGAATTTTGCATAGAATAGGTCTCCAATTATAGCACTTTCCGCCCAGAATTATGTGCAGAAATAACCTTGCTGTGATTTTTACACAGAATAAGTCCTGAACTTCAAAAATCTGAGCCTGTCCAGGATCCTCCTTGTCAGGGTTTCATGATGCTAAAATAAAAACAAAACAAAACACTTTTTTAAAAAAGATTTTTCAATATTTGAAAAATATTCTATCCCTATCTCACCCACAATGAATCAGCCATCTGTTCTCAAGTGTACAAGACTCAAACATGACAAAGTCAAGTGATGCACATACATGTGTGCATCTCCACAGTTGGCATAACCTTTATGTGTTCATCACCATTTCCCCATAGCATACATCTCCATGGAATGTGAACACATTTTGCTAGGAAAAAATATTGAATACTTCAACTGCCCAGAAACTATTATTTGTCTACGATCTGTCTAGAAATGCATGAGTTATCTTGATAAACTTTATCCAATCTAATTTTATCCCATCTGGTGTTTGAACCTGGGGAGCAATTCAGAATAAAGCCTCTTTGGTTTATTCCCCCTCCACACACACACACATAGGACCTTATCACACGGGGTCTAAAGCAGACCTAATCCAAAGGATATCCGTAGCTAATACATATTATTTCCCCGTGTTTACACACGACGTTACACCGAAACTCGACAGAACCCGGAGCTAATCCGTATTGTTTCTCTGTGTTTACACACGACGTTGCGCTGAAACTCGACAGAACCCGGAGCTAATCCGTAACGAATTGAGATCTTTTGACATTCAGTTTTTCGGGGAAGTACAAGGGAGCTTTCAGAATCATTGCGCAATGGCCGCGCAGGCAAAATTCAGTTCATTTCAGTATAGAACTGAATTTATTCTTATTTCGGTTACTTTTCGCTTCGTGGCCAGCGTGTGATAAGGTCCATACAAAGGTTCATAGGCATGGATATTAGTTGGATATTTTATTCTGAGGATTGGAAATGCCTATTGTTACTATTGTTTTGGTTGTGACGGTTATCAGAAGAACAAATTTAACTCATTTTTGGTTAATGCCTCAAAAATTCCATTTCCTAGTCTTTCCTAGCATTGAGTTAAAATACAACACCATGAGACATAATTATCCACTCCTTCAAGGTAAGATGTTCCTTTGATAATATTGAAAAATCATTTAGAGGATATTTGGAGTTTGACCCAAATAATAAACTTTTTCGTTCCATGATGAACCTTACTGCTAATGGTTTAATAGCATTGTCACAGGGCTCTGACAATAAATGTGTACACATGGAAATCAACATTGACATCCATGTTATTTTTAAAGACCATTCTTTATTTTCCAGGTGTGATGGGGGAATATGAGCCGAAAATTGAAGTCCATTTTCCATACACAGTTACAGCTGCTAAGGGATCTACAGTTAAGATGGAATGTTTTGCACTGGGCAAGTAAGTACATATTCTTACATAATTAGACACAATTGGATATTAAAATATGGCATATTGGGGTGGGTGTCTGTTCTTTAGCAATTTTTATTTATTTTTTCAGTCAAAACCTTCCCTTCTTGGATCCTTATATTAAATTTATATAAACCAACTATTGTGGGAATTGACTATAAGGAAGTAATTATGATTGTACTTTATCAATGACTATTTGAAATCCCATATATATCATTGAGTCTTCTTTAAGTATAAGTAAATTTAGGTCCAATTCAAAGTTTCCAAGTTATATAACACAATATTTTGAATTTCATTGTTGATAAATCTATGCATAGGGTCTGATACCTATGAGGGATCGTGTCAGTTTTGGTATGAAATAACTTGAGGGGATACTGGTTCTTTTGACCAAAGTATAGCACAAATTGTCATGGAAATACTATTTACAGGTTTACAGCTGAACATCAAGAAAACATAATTATGACTACTGATGATCTATGTAATTTTAAAGTGGACAATGAAGATACTGAAATAGTTCAATACTTTCCATATTCGGGCTCAATCATAGTGGAGACTGCAGTTGAAAAATCAGAAGACTAGAATGTGGAAGTGTAGCTGTGAAAGAACTAGACAAGTGTAAAGATATATCATTAAAAACTAAAGTTAGGATTATCCATACCATTCTATTTCCCATTTCTATGTATGCTTGTGAAAGCTGGACAGTGAAGAAAACTGATAGGGGAAAAATCAACTCATTTGAGTGTGGTGCTGGAGAAGAGGTCTGAGAATACAGTGGGCCACTAAAAAGATCAATGGATGGGTCCTAGAGCAGATCAGGCTCAAACTCTCCCTGGAAGGAAAGATGACTAAACTGAAGTTGTTGTAACAGTGGGGTCTCCTTATCTGCAGACTTGGTATCCATGGATTTCAGCATCTGTGGATGGCAAACCCCTGGTTGTCCCCAATGGTGGCATGTACACATGGCCATGCCACCATTAGGGACCCCCAAAGAGCCCTGCAGCAGCCAGGGGGAAAGAAAAAAGGCTGGAGCACAGTACCTCAGAAATTTTCATCCTCATCCAGCAGAGTGGGGGCAGAGTCAGGGGCAGCATGGCCTGGCCATCCAGACCCTTTCCAACTGCAACTCAGTTGCCCTAGGAGTGTGGTGGTGGTGTCAGCAGCGGTGGTCCTTGCACAGCCCAGACCAGCTCCAAATAGAGCCCTAAGCCCCCCAGCTGGGCCTCACCTCTGCACCAGACTTCCTGCATGATCCTTGGTAGGCTTGGTCTGGCCCCAATGCCCTCCTTCCCTACCTCTGCCTCCTCATTAGGGTCTGTAACACAGTGCTGCATGGGGGCTTATCTGAAGTTCCATTGTCCCTAATGGCCATGCATCCATTAGGGACAATAAGACTTGACATTCTGTGTTTTTTTGTAGGGGGGGGTTCTGGAATGGATCCGCTGCAGATAACAGGGTCCCACTTTATTATAGTCACAGCATGAGAAGATAGGATTCACTAGAAACATTATAATGGTTGGTAAAGTGCAAGGCAATAGGAAAAGAGGAAGACCCCCATCCCAGATGGAAAGACTTAATCAGAGAAGCCATGGCCACGAGTCTACAGGAGCTGAGCAGGATGGCTGAGGACAGAGTGACTTGAAGGTCTCCCATTCATAGGGTTGCCATTGGTCAAAGTCAACTCAAAGGCAGTACAACAACAACAACAAAAACACACTTTCAGGAGGAGGCTGATAGGCAGGTATGAAAGTATTAATGTGGACATTAAATATGAATTATAGAGCCTTGCACAGACTGAACATGAATTTTTCAAATGCAGTCTAAAAAGCAAAATCAGTTCCATCCTTTTGTCTCCAAACTCTGTCGGAAATGTTAGAATTACTTCACCACCACTACTGCTCTACTTGTACTTGAGGAGAAGGGCAAGGAAAAGGAAGACTATGCTCAGCTCAATAAAACATATTTTTGTGCATCCAAAAAGTTCCTTCTCCATATTTGGTCTTTCCTGCTTTCACCTTCCTTGAATGTAATACGAATAGGTGGTACCTAATGTGCTGGGCAGAAACAGCTCTCTCTCTCCTCTCTCTCTTTCTCTCCCTCTCCTTTTGTATGGTTTATATGTCAGAGACATCTTCCTCTAATAAGATCTGTCCTAGTTCTAGGCAAAGGGAGGTGGTTGCTTCTGGCACTAGGTGCTAGGAATAGGTGGTGGTGATATGCTGTTGGAAGAAAAGGTCATGTGTGTCCTGTAGTCTGACCTGAAGCAGTAAGTGAGTCCCCTCCACCTCCAAAGCAATAGGGAATGCTTTCCATCACTAGTGCTGAATAAAGATTCACCTTCCAGTCTGGCTTGGCCAACCTTCTTCTAACATAGGAAGGGCCAACCTGATCAGACTAAAGTCCTACCTTGTCCAGAAGACAGTAACTAATCTGATGTCTGTTAGATATAATGACAGTAGCCTTCTCCCATGGTTATTTCCCAGAAACTGATATTCAGAAGTAGTAGGATGTACTGGTATGCACATATGGAATAGCTGTAGGCATCTTGAAGGTAGGATATAAATGGATGATGATGGTGATGATGATGATGATGATGATGATGATGATGATTGTGATATTGATGATTTTCATCCCTTTTCTTAAATATCAAAGAATTTGTGTAGGTTCATAATTTTTTTTTTTACCAAAAATGGATATGAAGATCCTACTTATCACATTATTTGACTTCAGGGATGATCAAATATGAAAATATATTTACATCCCTGATCAACAATCAATTTAATCAAAAATGTGTTTAAAGACATGTTAAACAGACGTCACTGTAACTAGTACAGAATTGGAGGACCATGTTCTCTGAACTGACAGGCCACCACTTCCTCCCCTGTTCCATACCCACGGAAGTTAGTATAGAAGCTGCCTTTTACTTTTTATAGTTCCATCTGTACACCCAGAGCTATCTGACATAATTTTTCTACCCCTTTCCCCAAATGTCATTCAAACAAGTCAGACTTTGTGCATGCTTTGCCAAATGCAGAATGCAAAATGGAATGCAGAAATTAATAAACCCTGTGAAATTCATTCACATGACAAAGTTTAATAAAAAACTATATATCTTTTACAAATATATGGTCTTCACAACTTTTCCATATGGAAGATGGTGAACTAGCAACCAAAGATCACTAAATCAATACATAATTCAGTGTCCCAAATGAGGAAATTGATAAAACAGTAAGGAAGAAGCAAATGAAATTTCTTGCATTGATTATGAAATTATAAAACATTCTGGATTTATATTCCATAATATCCTTTGGATACGGGGTGCGTAACTATCCATGCATTAAAAACAGAAAATATAGATATATAAAATGAATTTAAACAGTCCCATATTCATCATCCCTTGGTTACTAAATTATAGACCAAATATAAAGGGCAGTATCAGAAACATTCAGAGAAAGGGTATTTCACTATCCTACAATGTTATAGATGGTGAAAAAAAATTAAGGATTTTAAAATATTAGAAATCTGGAGGAATCTCATATCCAGAACCAAATTGTGCAGATTCGGGCAGATTTTGAGAGATATATAAAGTGAAGAAGAGTTCTTTGAAACAGACTAGATCTGAACTTGAGCATTTCTGAAGAGTCATGAACAAAACTTTTGGATTAGATTGTCCTCTCTCATACAGTATCCACGGATTCATTATCTGTAGATTCAAACATGACTTGACAATATTTTTTTAAAAAATCCAAAAAGCAAACCTTCATTTTGCCATTTTATATAAGGTACACTATTTTACTACACCATTGTGTTTAATGGGACTTGAACATCCACTGATTTTGGTGTCCACTGTGGGTCCTGGAACCAACCCCCAGATGATACCAAGGGCCCACTGTAAATAGCTAGCTATACACAAATTTCTGATCTCCAAAAATTAGATAGGCTCCAATCTTCAAGATTACCTTCTTAGAGGTGGTTTCTCAATTTTTCAGTGCTATCTTTAGGCAGTTGTATGCTCTCAATAAGTTGAAATCTTATGTAATTTTAGTGAGAAACCTTTTTGTTCTCTGTCCTTTTAAGCACCAGCTATTCCTCTGTAGCATTTGCTTTATTGCTTTACTTTTTTTAAATTGTTGGTTATCCTTAGTGCCCTTTTATTATTCTGATTGTTACTTGTGAGCTACACTCGGAGCTTTTACTGAACAACAAGGTGAAATGTTCTTCAATGAATTGATATATAGGTCAGATACCTCTGGGATGATAGTGACAGCTCTCTGCTAGTCCAGTAGTCTTGTAAACTAGATTCCAGGAAAATCTGGATTCCTTTGGAAACCCATTTGAGGTTGTTAAGAACAGGAATGGCTGACAAGCTTCCCTGAAAGATATCTTGATCACTGTTATTGAACTACTTCTGCAATAGGCAGCTCCAGAGAGGTGTGGAATTTCTTGTAAAGTGTATGTCAGTCCTACTGAACAATGTTAAAACCCAACATGTTTACTTCTTTCTTTTACATGCTACCCTTCTTCAAGAGAGGGATCACAAATAAAATTAGTTAAAAACTTACCAATACAATTTAAAAGCAATGAAAATAATTTCATTTCAACTGTATAAAATTATGTTAAAAATACAAAAAACAAAAAACATAAACATAAACACAGCACATACCTCAGTAATAAGCTTCCCTGTGAGTAATCACATATTAAAAACCTGCTCAAACAAAAAAATATCTTTACCTGCTGGTGAAAGGAAAGCAAGGAAAGGGGCCAATCTAGTCTCTCATGGAAGGAAATTGCAGTGTCGGGGCAGCCACCAAGAAGGTTCTCTCTTGTGTCCTCACCAAGCACTGAAAGAAAGCTTTCCCCTGATGATCATAACACTGGCAGGTTCATATGGGTGATACAGTCTTTCAGATAGTCTGGACTTAAGTCATATAGGGCTTTATGGGTCATGACCAGGACTTTGAATTGTGCCCAGAAACAAACAAGTAGCCAGTGAAGTTATTTTAACAAGGGAGTTATATGTTCCTTATAACTGGGTTCAGTCAGCATTATGGCCACAGCATTTTGAACTTGCTGAAGTTTCCAAACAGTTTCCAAAGGCAGCACTATATAAAGTGTGTCACAGCATTACAACAAGATGTAATGAAGGCATGTGTCACCATAGCCAGACCTGAGGTTGCAAGGAATGGGTGCAGCTGGCACAGTAGTTTTATCTGTGCCAGTGGACTCCTGGTCACTGCTGAGACCTGGGCAGCAAGGCTCAGTCCAGGAGAACATATAATATCTTACGAGTACACTTTGTTATTTGCTATATTGCTCTGAGAATTATTGTTTCAGGGCAGCAATGAATAGGTTTCCATGAATAGACAAATAAAGAAAATTAAATCATTATAATTGCACATTACAAATACTCTCAAACAAGTAGGCATAATCATGAATCTTTGAAAGATTTATAAAAGTATTGATTCCCCAAAGTGCTATAAAACAATGAGTAGGACAGCTTGATTCATGCTGGAAAGAAATTGAAAATTACTTAAATACAATTTTTGAACCCTTAAAATAAAATGGCAAAGATGTAGTGAATGGTCACAATGCTATCCAAACACTGTAGAGACCATAGGTAACAGTTTCTGGGAAATTTTTGGTTCAGTAATATAGATTACACACAGAGGAACCTGTTGGCTTTTCACATCACTAGGGAAAGGAAGTGTCTACAGCAATGAACCCTAGCCCCCAAATAGGCTCAGTATCTTGGCTATCCCCTTTAAAGTTCAGGGTTAAACCCAGAGTGGATTTACCACCCCAATGAGTTGGGACTACAGCTATCACTGATTTTTGAAAATGGTCCAGAAGCAACATCCTATGCAGATTTCAACAAATAGGATGATCACTGATTCATTCAGTGGAGCTACATTATACCAGTTCTTAAAGAATTTGCAACCAAGCTGAATTTAATATGTTAGTTGTCACCTCCAAAGCCCAAAAATGACTTAGAACCCAAATATCTGAAGAGGTATCTCACTTCCTGTTGTCCTATTCATATATTAAAATCTTCATAGGACACTATTTTTCTCCCAACCATTTGTAGGAGAAATAGTTTATGCATTTACTACAATGGGTTTCACTTTGAGGGCTCCCAAACTTTGAAATGGTGTCCAAGAGCAGATACAATTAGTGCTTATTCTGTTTTCTTTTTAGCATTAAATTGCATTTGCACATGCATTTCGAATTGTAATTGTAAATATGGAGCATATTTTTCTGATAATTGTGGGTTGTTGTTTTTTGTTTTGTTTCATTTTTTGCTGCTTGAAAAAGATTTAATTTTGCCTCTTAATTTGTAATTGTCAATTTCTTATAATGGATATGTTCTTTCGAAATGTTGTATAAATTGCCCATGGATGAGTTGTGCACTAAGGGTGGTTTATAGATCAATTGATTAAATGCATACATAAATGTATAATAAATGCCAAACTTCAGTACAATGGGCTGGATCCAGATATAGACATATCTGAAATATATCCATCAAAATTAATTAGTAAGCCACTACTAACTTATATCCAATTGATTTCAGTGGGCTTGCTCTAAGTATGATTCAGTTTGGAACTAATCCATAATACTTTGCCTTGCAGTTTTGATACAGTTTGAAGTTCTGGGTCTTGCATAGTGATCCAAGTGTAGTTATTTATTTAGTAGTCTTTTGAAAATGTATTTTATTCTTCTTTTATCATTCAGGTAATCTTCCTGGAAAAAAGGAATGTAGAATAGAAGTAGATAATGAACAATCTTTTTAATATATATATATATATATATATATATATATATATATATATATATATATATATCCAGTTAAGTACTCTTCCAGAGATCAGCCTTGCTCATCTTTGAGCTCTACCCCCAATCAAATCAGATTATTAGATTCTTCCTTTCTCCAGGGCTGCATCTGCATTGCAGTAATGATGTGGTTTGACACTACTTTAACTGCCATGGCTCAATGCTACAGAATTCTGGTATTTGTAGTTTTGTGAGCTATTTATCCTTCTCTGTCAGAGAGCTCTGGTGCCATAATAAATTACAAATCCCAGGATTCCATAGTATTGAGCTATGGCAATTAAAGTAGTGTCAAAGCACATTATTACTGCAATGCAGGTGCAGCCCAAGATGTCTAGGGACTTGCTTTCTTCATGGAAATTCCATGTAGCCACAGCTTTGAAAGTTACAGCTCCCAGAATCCCGCAGCTAGCACAGTTGGTTGCTCTGCTGATTAGAAGATTCTGGCAGTTGAATTCCCCCAAAATAACTTTTTTCACGCTCTGAATATAACTGCATATCATGCCTAGTCACCTTGAGACTCTTCCATTTGATTTACAAGTTCACTCCTTTGTCACTAGGACAATGAAAGAAAATATCTTCCTTGCAAGTTTTGTCACATTCGTCACACTGTGATTACTTCACGGCCAAGTTCAGAGCCTCTATTGTTAAGCATTGAGGAGGTTATCTAGTAAGTCGGATCCATCTACTATTAGTGAAACAGACAGATATTTTACTTCTTGCAGTCCTTATCTCTCTTTTCCAGCCACCAGTACACAATTGGAGACTGGGTATGCCAAAATGCTTTTGACTTCATTCTGTAATAATTAGATGAATGGCACTTCAAGCTTTATCTGCAACCTGGGGGCTGGGATGGGAGGTAAACATGCATGAAATTTCTTCTTCTCATAGGTTTTCAGCTCCTCCTGATCCTTACCTCTGTCTCTCCTATTAGCATTTACAAATGTTTCTATTGTTACCTTTCACCAGGCAATCATTAGGGAACTGAAACTCTTTATTCTTCAGCATTTTAGTGAAAATAAACAAATGCGAGCTGTCACTAATTTCCAAATGCTATTTGCTCCAGGGCTCTACAATTTTGTTTTCCTTGTGATTTTGAGCCCAAGCTGTCTCAGACGGCCTCTATTCCATTGTAATTGTGAGAATGACAAATATTCCTGAGAGATTTTCTGTGGTAAGGAGTTGGCAAACCTTTCTTAGACGAGTCTGGGCTTTTAGTTACAGATTAATGATTTATTAATTGTGTTTGTTTGGAACTGCCAATCACCACAGGCTCCCAGGAAAAAAAAAATCTTGAATTGGAGAAGGTGCTATGTGTGTCTGTCAAATCCAGGTCAGATGGTTTGATAGCTCAAGTGACAGAAAGCCTGAAGATGAGATGGGCATAGTGAACAAGGACTCATGTGCAAAAAGGACTGTGTCTCCTTTCTTCACATCGTAATCTACTATGCATTCACTTACATCCAGTGGTGCTAATTCCAAAATCACTGCTAGCTGGTACATGGTAGATTTCACTAGCAGTTGTGCATGCTCTTTTGGAAGCTCTAGGCCTACACTCTGCTTAATAGATACCAAATACTACATTCATACATTTCTCCATTACTACAAGAGTGATATCCAGTTCAGATCAAGTTATTCAAGTGGTCATGCAAGACTAAATGTCATCATCTCAGCCACCCATGAAAAAAGTGTTGGTTTTTTGAGTGTTTTGGATTTAGGAATTCTGCACAAGAGAAGCTCAACCTGTAATCCTAAATCAATCGTAACACTAACAGA
This sequence comes from Phrynosoma platyrhinos, assembly GCA_020142125.1. NCBI lineage: Eukaryota > Metazoa > Chordata > Lepidosauria > Squamata > Phrynosomatidae > Phrynosoma > Phrynosoma platyrhinos. The sequence goes on along the minus strand of JAIPUX010001232.1, from coordinate 159,165,950 downwards.
GTGAAACCAGTGCAGCTGTACAGAATGAATGAATGTGCATCCATGTTTTTACAAAAATATTAGCTATCTCCATCTCTGACATGTAAAAAGGTCCATCTTCTCACACATGTGAGAGTTGCATCACAGGCTGCATCTACATTGCAGAAATAATGCTGCTTAACACTGCTTTAGCTACCATGACTCAGTGCTATGGAATCCTGGGGTTTGAAGTCTGCTGTGGCACTAGAGCTCTCTGAGAGAGAAGGCTGGATATCTCACAAAACTACAAATCCCAAAATTCCATAACACTGAGTCATGGCAGTTAAAGTGGTGTCAAACTGCATTAAGTTTGCAGTCCAGCTACAGACTTGCCCCAATTAGATTCTGGCTACAAAGGTCTGTTTAACTTAGCTTGGATCTGACTGACTTTATTACTGCTTATGAGATGTAAACAGGAAATGAATGCTCAGTTTGGATGAAAATTTATTTCAAAATATTAGAATCAGTGCTTGCCACATATCTTGCAAAAGGTGCCCTTAAGAACAAAAGGAATTCTGATGCTTGAGAAAAAAAATTGCCATCTCAAATCAATCTTGCTCTGGTTTTGATGGAAAAGATTCATGTTGGTTTAACTACAAGTTTGAGTGCATTAAACCAAACATGTTTTAAAATTGCATTAAAAATAGCACAAAGGTTGTATGATTAAAAGCTTTAGGATTGAAAAGGCTTGATCAAGGATTTCTCTCTCTTATTTTTCCTGTTGTGTTTTAATGAATAATAATATGACCATGGTACAAGTGAAAGGGACTCCATGCATTGATAAGGCAGTAGAGAAACTTAATGTTAGGTGGCTTCCCTGGGCCTAATGCCAACACATGCAATGTTCCATAGGCTCATGCACATTGTATGATGGCCATTTTCCTATCTTGTGGAAGCTAAAAGGAAAGAAAAGAGCTTGCCCACAAAGCCAAAATAACATACAGCCATGCTAAAGGGATATATTCAAAATCAAGGAAAAATTTAGAAGTTTCAGAGTTAGGAAGCCTTTAGGAATTTCAAGGATAATTAGATTAAACATTATGAGAGCATTTTCACAGATCATTTGGGACAGAAAAAAGATATCCTTTCATTGAGGTTAAGGGTATCAGAGGCTAAGAGTCATGATGGCTGGTTGCTTCCACCAAAATCAGGGGCACTTTCTCTCTCTCAAACTAACAGGCTGCATCCACACTGCAGAAATAATCCATGTTGACACCACTTAAGAGCCATGGCTCAATGCTATGGAATTCTGGGAATTGTAGTTTGTTGTGACATGAGAGTTCTCACAAAACTATAAATCCCAGAATCCCATAGCATTGAGCCATGGCAGTTAAAGTGGTGACAACAGAGGGAGAGGGCACATTGTTCCATGTCTTGCTTATGGACTTCCTATGGAAATCTGCTTAGACACTGTGGGAACCTGGATGCTAGACTAGATAGGCATTTCAACTCTTCTAGAAGATTTGAAGAACATATACGAGAAAACTTCTTTCTTACTCTCTGCCCTGCTCCCCAAACACACATACACACACACACACAATTATGAGCATAATTAACAAATTGATTATAACAGTATACTTTCTACATTTCTGTACCCTCTGAGTTTACTATTACAAGACCCTTCTCCCAACCATGCCTGTTCATTCCTGTAATTCATTATGAAACTTCACAAAACTGATGATTGATTCCTCTAAAAACTCACATTTTAAGGGTGGGATTTTTGCATCATCCCAGATATTGTTGGAATGTAACTTCCAGCATTCCTCACCATTGGCTAATCTGCCTAGCATAGCTGTGAGTTGCAACTCAGAGGGATGAATGTTTCTCCTTTCTGCAGCATTTATTCCCAACTAGGGTAGACTCAGAAAATGAGCAAAATGTACATAAGCATTGATTTATCAAGTTACCATTGATTTAGTGGGTTTGTTTTAATTGGGAAAACAATTGGGTTGGGGCCTAAATAATCTATAGATTGTTTTAAGGCATCATATGGCTTTGCAGAGAGGTGGGGAAGATTTCTATTTCTTCCCAGATCCAAATTATTCAGAAAGAGTGTGAGCATGACCTACTATGGCCTTCTTTTCTGGATGGAAGCACTGTAGTGCCCTGTCTCCATGGATCTAATAAAACTGCCTCCCCACATCTTCTCAGCAGGGAGACCGGAAAACGTGTGGTGCAAATGCTGGTTCTGATGTGGACAAAGCAGACCTTAGGTCCTGTCTGCACTGGCCTAAAGTGGTGCTGTATGCCCTGTATGTCTAGCTGATACATCCCCAGAACCAGAGTCTACCCCTATTAAACCATATTAAAGGATCTTCCCAGAAGAACTGAAGCCCTCCATTCTGATTCCAGGCAACTGTTTGAAACATGTTCTGCTCTACCTCCTGACACATCTGCTGCTGCTGTCAGTCACTTGCGCTGAGGTCAGAATGAGATGCCCACACATTATTTATTTATTTTATTTATTTTAGATTATTTATATCCCACTCCACAGCCACCAAGGCTCACAGAGCAGCTTAGAGATTATTAATTTGTCAGCCCCCTAACCCCAGGCTTACAATCTAAAAGCATATGACACAAAAGGAAGGCAATGGCAGTGGGGATCAAGTCTAGCAGATACTGCCTCTTCTTCTCTCCCTCCAAAGCCCTTGTGGTGCAGTGGTTAAATGCCGGTACTGCAGCCACTCACTCATAAATCACAAGATTGCGAGTTCAATACTAGCCCGGGCTCAGGCTAGACTCAGGCCTGCATCCTTCCGAGGTCGCTAAAATGAGTACCCAACTGTTGGGGGGCAATGAGCTTACAGTTGTAAACCGCTTAGACATCCCATAGTGTGATACGAAGCGGTATATAAATGAAGCTGCTTTGCATTGCTTTGGTAGCAGTTAAGATGGAGGGAGGGCTTTTCATCTGCCTCTGGGTTTGAGCATGTTAAAGCTGTGCCTGCCTCTCCTTCTCTCCTTCTGAGGTAGGAGTTAAGATGGAGGAAGGGCCTTTCATTTTCCTCTGGAGTAGGCATGGTGGAGCTGTGCCTTCCTCTTTTCTCTCCCTCTGAGGCCAGGGTGGTGGCAGTAAAGATGAGGGAGGGCTTTTAATCTGTCTCTGCGCCCAAACATGTGACATTTCCAGGTACCTTGTTCTGACGCCAAAGCAACATGGAGGCAACAGATGTGCTGGGTGGCTCAGAAGATCACGTGTGTGAATGGCCACCCAGCATTAGAATGGAAAGCCCTTGTATCGGGAAAGGGTTGAGGCAGTTGTCTCCAGAGTCCCCTGGCCACTGCAGACAGGACCTAAAACATTTCAGATAAATTCTTTTCTCAAATGGGTCACACCCCATCTGCCAGAATTTGTCCTGACAGATGTCTTTTTTTGAAAATATTCCCTTTCATTTTCCCAAAAGTGAAACAAAAGACAAAAGGGAGCAGCAATTTCTCTTACATTGTTAGAAAATAAATTTTAGACCTTAAAAGAGGGGCCTAAATAAGTGCATTTAATAACAAGTCTTCCCATACTATTCTTTATTTTTGGACAGTCTTTTTATTTTCTCCCAAAGTCACAGAGGAGAAATATCCGCATATATGTATCTACACATATATTCGTCTGAGAGATAAAATCCATGTGACTGATGACTTCGGCAAGGAAAATAAGATTCATTAAAGCAAGCTACAACTTGCCTTTGAATAGTGATTTGCAATTTGGGAGCAATTTCCTTTGAAATCATTAAAACTTTACAGCCAAAGTATTTTACTCTCCTTGAAAAACTGGCTTATTACCTCATCATCAGAGGGGGCAAAAAAAGTAAAATTTTGAAAGAGACTTGTTAATGGCCTAGGCAATGACATTAAAAAAAAAAAATCAGCATCTCTCCAGCTGTAATTGATAGCTGTAAAGTTGATGCAGCATACAATTAAAGTAAGATAAAAGTCTGGTTAAATCTATTCAAAGTTTTCTATGTCAAATTGCTTAGAAACTTAGAACTCCCAAAATAGTGAGGGAGTCTGTCTTTCATCTGAAATAGGAATATCTGATGGTACTTTTATTGAGATAGATCATTAGACCATCTAACTTCTATGGTCATCTGTGACTGGAAGTGC
>JAIPUX010001232.1:159145466-159157993 GCA_020142125.1 Phrynosoma platyrhinos | reverse complement strand
AGTTCCTGATGTCCCTTGCAGATATTTTTCTTTTTCAAAAGGTGGAAGAAGGAACAAGGGGATCAACAATTCTGGCCTTGATCTTAACCAATAGAGAGGAGTTGGTTACTGGAACCATAGCACTTGTTATTTTAGAGGGAAATAATAATTTCATGTAATACTAGAATTCATGATTGTAGAACAGGCCAAAGAGGATCGTAGTCAAGCACCATCCTTGGATTTCAGGAAATCTGATTTTATGAAGCTCAGTGAAATACCCAGAATCCCATGGCTAAAGATGCTGAGAGAAAAAGACACCTAGCATGACTGGAATTTCATGAATAAGAAACTCCTTAAAGAATAATCACATACAAATCCATGGAAGAACAAAAATGGGAAACATCTGAAAAAAAGCCAATGTAGCTTCACAGTAAATTCAAGGAGGAAGTGAAAAGAAAAAAAGGACATGTACAAAGAACGGAAAGAAGGACAAATCAGCCATAAGCCCAGGCTTACAGGAATAATGTAAGGAAAACCAAAACTCAAAATGATCTGAGACTGGATAGGCAAGAGGAAGAACAAAGGGGGGAGTTCAAATATGTTTGAAGGAAAAGCATCAGGGCGGAAATGGTGGGACCGTTGCTCAGCCAGGATGGTAAAATGGTAATAGATCACAATAAAAAGACAGAACTGCTTAATGCCTATTTTACTTCTATCCCCTCCCCCCAAAAAATGAGGACTGTGTGCTTCCCTGCACCAACAGAAACCTTGACAAGACCTCTGGGTTGCAAATCAAAATTAACAAAGGGTTAGTTGAAACAAATCCTGACAAACTCATTCTCTATCTATCTATCTATCTATCTATCTATCTATCTCTCATTTTTTTATCAGGATTTGTTCTGACTAAGCCCTTGTCAATCTTGATTTGCAACCCAGAGTTCTTGTCAAGGTCTCTGTACATATTTAAAAAATGGGTCACTAGTTTAGTAGATGGTGGGAATGTTGCGGATGTCATTTATCTGGATATCAGCAGAGCATTTGATAATGTCCTCCATGATATTTTGATTAAGAAATTAACTAAATATGGAATCGATTGAAACACCATCAGATGGATCCATAATTGACTGAAAACCATCCTTAAAGAATTATCTTCATACTGGAAGGAGGTATCAAGTGGAGTGCTCTAGGTTTCTGTCCTGAGACCAACAGTTTTCAACATTTTAATCAAAGATTTAGAAGTTGAGATGGAGGGAATTCTTATCACGTTTTCAGATGATACAAAACTGGGAAGGATAGCAAACACATTGGAAGATAGGAACAGAATTTAAAAGGACCTTGGTAAGCTAAAAACTGGCTTGAAAATAATATAATGAAATGCAACAGAGGCAAATGCAAAATTCTACATTTAGGTCACAAAAAACAAATGCCGAGGTACAGGATGGAGATACTTGGTTCAGCAGTATACTACATATAAAAAGGACTTTGGAATTATTGTTGATCATGAATTGAATATGAGCCAGTTGTGTGATGCTGCAGCTAAGAAGGCAAATTGTATCTTAGGGGCAAAGCAGATGGTCAGGAAGGAGCAGCCTATGGCTGCTCAGGCTGCAATTGGACCACAGTTGTGCAAGGACTGCAGCAATTGTACAGCCCGCTCCCAAAGCAGGCCATTGGCTGCATTCCCAAGCTGTGTTGGCTTGTGATGTCTTCAGGCTCTGTTTCACAACACTGGAGCAGCTTTCAGCTACTGGGGGGCATGCATCATGTAAACACCACAGTTCAAAGCTGCCAGAAGCTGCTTCTTTTGACCCATGTGTTTCAGGTCTTAGTCTGTCATACTAGAAACATAGGTGGGGTGCAAACAGGTGGCTCTGGCCACCCCAGGAAGTGGCAGATCGGGCCTGCGGCTACCCCATGCCACGGCCCCGATCCTCCCTTTTGCCGCCCTCAAAAGAGTGGCAAAATGCTGCTCCTTTTAGGGGTGGCAAAAGGCCATCCTAAGAGCAGGCGCATGGCTCTTCTTCACACTTTCCGGCGCAGCACGTCAGCATGTTGCACTGGGAGGGCATCCTGACGCCGCATGCCATGTGTAACGACACGTGGTGTCAGGACAGCATTGGCATGGGGTTGGGGCGGCCAGTTTGCAACTGCCCCACCCCATCTCTGCCTCCAGGCTGGCTCTTTGGGACGGTCTGCAGAGGCCCATAGGTCCAAAACACACTACAGAAATAATCCAGTTTGAGACCGCTTTAACTGCCCTGGCTCAGTGCTAAGGAATCCTGGGAACTGTAGTTTATTGTGGCACCAGAAGTCTCTGATAGAGAAGGTTAAATGTTTCACAAAACTACATTTCCCAGAATTCCCTAGCATTGAGCCAGGGCAGTTAAAGTGGTCTCAAACTGGATTATTTCTGCAATGTGTTTTGGGCTGTAGTTTCCAATCTGAGAGAAGTCATAGTCCCACTAACTGTGGGATACAGTGGAAAGACACGGTATATATTTATGTCATTCTAAAAACAAATAAGATCTTGGTGAGTATTAGCAAAATTCACAAGCATAAAATCCATTTCATCTAACCAATCAGCTTGAAAGGCAAAAATCTTTTTGAATAAAAATGCTTTTGCATCATGAAGAACAGATATGAAACTAAGTTGGGCCTCTGCTTTTTGAAGTTCAGATATGAAACTAGCCTGGGATTTTTTTTTTTCACTGTGTTTTTTCAGGATCTCAGAGTAACCAGTTATTAGATGTTTCTCTGATGCCGGTAAAACAGAAAGAAGGACCTTTCCTAAGAATCATAAAATCCAGGCAGGCTCACATGGGGAGTATGCAGCCTTTCAGATTGCATTTCTCTTCACCAAGATAATGTAAGATCAATGGCAAAGAGTAGTATTGACCAATATTTTGAGTGCCTATGCTATCCTTTGAGGATGTTATAGGGAGTGGGTTTGCCTCAGACGAAATCCTGGCATGGACGCTACATATTCTACTTGCTGTAGGTTCACTGATTTGTAAATAAACAACCATCTATGACAGCTTCAGAATGGGTTATGGGATTATGCCTGTCATTCTGGGGAAAGCTCTGATTTGCATTCATCCCGGGGTGCTAGCATTTTCTGTCTCTCTTCATCATGCTCAGTTTGTCAGTTGAGTTTGATCCAGTTCAACTATGGATGCTTTGGGGAATGCCCAGAATGCATAGAGGTGGTTTGTCTGCTCTCATGCAATCACAGGCTGATTTGAATCCCGTCTTATCTATTGCTGACAACCAGATGTACCATGATTGCCATGATACAGCTGACACTCTGGAAGCAATCATTGCATTTGTCTCAGATGCTTGACTTGACATTCAGCCCTGCAAGTAACAAAAATCACTTCATGTTAGATTTTTCCATACCCCTGCTGCCTGCCTGCCTCCTGGTTTTGAGGCCTGCACTTTCCCCACAAATGTCAATTTAGGGGCTATGCAGATGGGCAAAAAGAGGTGTTTTGAGGGTGGCTTGTAGGTGTGGTGTTTACGCCTAAAGTTTCCAGGAAAGCACCCACTGTATGCCGAGAAAAGCAGCTCCTAAAAGGAGCCACTTTTTTCTGCTCCTTCAGTGAAGATGCACACCTTCACATGTGCGTATGCATGCAGCGACACCAGTGCACTAGAAAATGGCCATATAAATGCACTGTCGTACTTGCGGCGGAAACTGAGTCAGTGATTCAGAGCATGCGCCCTATAATGCAAGCTTTAATTTAAAGTGCCCTATGCTTCCAGGTGTGAATGCACTGGCACATGAATATTAGAACCTTAACCCTAACCCTAATTGTAACCCTACGCATGCAACCTAGCAACTGTCCTCTATTATGAGAACAAATGCATTTTGTTGCATGTACGCTTGCTGTCAGCATGCACAGTAGTTTGCATAAAAGAGGTTTTTCTGACCTCTTCTGTGCAGGCATGCCAAACTCTAATCACCTTTGTACAGACAAAATGGCAGACTGTATGCCAGCCTATGATAGGACCTGCGCAGGTGCACAGGGATGGCAAACTTTAGTCACCTTTGTACACAGTGACAGACTGTATACTAGCCTATGACAGGTCCTGCACAGGTGCACAGGTGTGCAGGTGTGCAGGGATATGCTCCTGCACATGTACGCACCTGTGCACGTGTCTAAGAGAACAAAAAAAAATTTAAAGCAGCCACTGCCCGCCTATGTGGTTGCTCCATCTCCCTTTGAAGCATCCTTGGGGCTAGTGGTGCACTTGCTGGGGTTTCAATACAGCCTCAGAAAAGCTGCATTGACTTCCCCCAGTGCAGTTGTTCCTTCCATATTTAGGGCATCCTCAGGGCAGGCAGTGCGGTTGCTGCAGATTACAGAAAAGGCAGCTTTAGGTCACCTTTTCCTGCCCATCTGCATAGCCCCTTAGTCACTTGTGATTCATACCCTCCAACAGTCTCATTTTAGCAGGGATAATCCCAATAAATCCTCTATTGTCCCACTTTTCAGAAGTTTTAAAATTGCCCGTTTATTTCTCCTGCTCCCACTTTCCCCCTTTGCCTTCAGCTTTGATTGCTGCCAGCAGAAATAGTTTGTAACCAATTAACACGAGAAGAGTGAATAGAGTCTTGCCTTTCCCATTTGTCCAGGCAAAAGCAAACTTCTGCGGCCACTCCTGGCTTGTTGTTCCTTCTCATAAACAACTTTTCCTATCTTGACTACATTATGTTGCTGCTTGACCGTATATGTCCCAGTTTTTTATCTGTGAAATGTTAGAAAATATGATGATTTATATGATAACTGTTTCTGTTACTGCGTAGACCTAGCATCTTTCAAATTCTCTACCATCAAGAAACTATTTTCAGATTCTGTCGAAGATAAAACTCAATGTTTCAGAAGATTGTAGATGAATATTTTAAGGCAAAACCATTCAGGGCATAGATAGCTGGACCTTACTAAACTGTACACAATCATTATTTCCACTACCTGAAGTGTTAAGAACTTGCATCTTGTTAGATCAAACCAAAGACCTGCCTAATCCAACACACTGGGTAGGTACATGGTTTGGATCCAGGTTATAGGATCGCCTCCTCCCATATAATCTGCCCATTCGCTCAGGTCCTCTGGTGGATGGTTACACCAGACAGCCAAGACTAGGTTGGCAGCTTTCAGCAAGAGGACTTTTCTGTGACTGTCCCTAGACCATGGAACAACCTGCTGGAAATGATTAGACAGCTAAATATACATCTGAATTTAAAACAGCATTGAAAATTAATCTCTTCTGGCAGGCCTATCCAGATTATTTTTAAAATTGTAAATTTTAAACAGTGAATTTGAAACATAGATTATTTTAATACATATGTGTCTTGTTTGTTCTTTTAAATTGATGCATGTTTTAACTAAAGTTGTGTTTTAATTGACATATATTTGGTATTTTATTGTTGTTCCCCACCTCTATCCATGGACATGGGAAAGAAATCATAATCATTATTGTTATCATTATCACTATTATACTATTGCCTCACCAGAATCCCCCAGTCTTGGAACTGAAGTTCAAAAAGAAACTTTAGTTAGCTTTTCCAGTTAGTTTTGATTGATTAATTTTTTTTCTAATAATAATGACAGAACTAAATTGTATTACTACTGTAACATAATGAGTGCTAACCTCAATCCTTTTTAATGTAATTGTAACATAATGTGAGATGTAAATCTTGGACTATTTTGTTCTTGCATAAGAGGATAAAAAATTATGGTAATTTTTATCCCTGCTGAGGGTAAAAAACAAATATTCCTCTGCACCATTGTACCCATTTTTGAAAATCCTAAATTATTGTGCAGAAATTCGTCTGCTGAGAAAATTACATGGGAGTTTGGGTTTCTTATATCAGTAACAGATTTTTCCACGAAACCAACCCCTACCAGGAGGAAAACTGAACAAAATTATCTCTGGTCTATTATTCTTCCTGTCAAGGTTTTCTAACTGTTGAGAAAGCTGGGCTTGTGTTTTGTTTTTGTTTTGTTTTGTTTTGACGGGGAACAAATAATTATGGATTTTCTTTCCATACCTAACTGTAAATTTTTACTTACTTCTGTTTACTTAAAATAGTCTGAAAAAAATGTAAACTATCTTTACAACACACTTAAACAAAGTACAGCTTAAAAAAACCAATCTATTCATAAACAATTTTATTTTTTAATTAACAACACAAAAGGTAAAACAATTTGAAACTCATTTAAAACATAATAAAAGAGAGAAAAGCAGAACATATATCCAAAACACATTAAGTGCTCCCCTGCTACAACAGGTTAAGAATCAAAACCTTGCCTAAATAAAAAATGGTTTTCCTCCCAACTCAAAGAGAAAGGAACAGAACTTTCTCTGGTAGGCAGTTCTACGGACTGGTAGCCACCACCAGGAAGGCTCTCTCCTGTGTCCTCACCAAATGTGGCTGTGATGGTGATAAAACAGAGAGAAAGCTCTCCCAAAACTATGATTTGTAGTAGGAAAAGCCTATGAGAGATCTTCCATGCATGGATTCTTTAGGATATATGCTGATTATGAAAGATGATCACCCAACTTGGGTCTTTGGGACTAGTGTGCAATGAATTTTCCTATTCATTGGAATGTGCTTTTCTCTAATTTAATTACAATTTAGTAAGAAAAAAAACCACATATGTATATCCATATTTGGAGATAAATTAACTTAAAATATATATTTAGATGCTTTATTTGTGTAGATTTAAATAATTGCAAGTGTCCTTGGAAGAACTACAGTAAGTTTGGCAGTTTGGTGACCAAGTAGCAAATACATCACCCCAAAATGGATAAGCTAGTTATGGCAATAATGAAATCTTGAAATTACTGAAGTGTAAATGCAAACAGCAAAGTAACACAATTTGTTGGGTACCTATATAGTATTCCATTCATTTTTCCTGAGTGGATACTCAAATGAGTAGGGATAAGAAAAATCTAGATGTAGGGATGCAAACACACACACACACACACACACAAAGAACCTCTGATTTTCTTGAAACAGCTCATGGAGAAAACAGTCAACAACTACAAGATTATTTTTATTACCTTTTGAGAAAAAGAAATTGCTTATCTGTAACTGTAGTTCTTTGAGTGGTAATCTGTGCCCTCACACAAATGGGTTTTCATGCCTGTGCAGAAACACTATTAGAATGTTCTAGAGCTGTTTTATGTTTTATTTTTAGAAAAAGGCATGCTGCCCATAAAATGGTGTATTTTGCATAAAGATACTGTTTTCTGGACAAAAGTTTCATTTTGTGCGCACACACACTCTAATATTTTAACTAAACCTCAAAGTGTTTTCTACAGATATATTTTGTTTGCAAAATGATGAAAAAGTATGGAAAATGCCAAAAAATCCCATAATCTCCTAATGAGTATTCTGGCCAGGAGATTCCTGGAAGTGAAGATGCTGCCAGCCATTCCTTATATTCTTGTATAAGGAATGGCTGAGCCTTGAGGTATATCTGTGCATGTTTCAGCCATTCTCAGTATATCAAATAACACTGTGGTGTGTGAGAAAGATGGAGATCACACTACCATAAGAACAGCTGAGCTTGTCCTGCTTTCAGAAGTAGAGGCTAAGAATCCTTTAAAACTTTTTAGTGTTTGTCAACATTATTTTATAATAATCCTAACTGCATTTTAGTAATGGCATGCCAACAAAACACTTCAGACCTGAACATCTTATTAGTGAAAGCCTAATGTTCTCAAATATGTCTAATTAAAGTGAACAATTGACTGACTTGGTTAGTTTCATTAATTTCTGCATTCTCATAAATGGTGAATGATGCCCATTTATTACAAAAGCAATTTTTGTTTGAGCTCTTTTTAAGTCCCATATAAACTCATTTATTTTTTTTTCTTTTGCAATTTGCTATAATTATGTTAACAAGTAACTATTGTGAGATCTTTTTTTCATGTATTTAGCCTATTCTTTCATTTGGAATAAGACAATATTTATCATTCAGATTTGTTTTTTGACCCCAGATAGTTGAATTTTTTGAAAATTTATAGGCTCATTAAAGGTAAGCTTTGATATTATCCAAACTATCATTTTTTTTCTTCATTGACCAGACCAGGTCTGTAAAAGCACAAGATACTAAAATATGCCCACAACCACTGTAACTTCCAATAGGGATGGGGAATCCCTTTATTTGGTTTACATTTTCAGACATTCAGTTTATTTCTCTCTAATAGTTATTAGCCAGAAGCCTTTCCACAGTATTTCATTATATCACTATGATTCCACATTCACTGCCATGGCTTCGTCCTATGGAATCTTGGGACTTGCAGTGTAAGGATGATTTTTTAGAATCTTAACCAGAGAACTACAGTGAGTCATCAGACTATAAACCCAAGGATAGCATAGGATGTCACCATGTTAAAATGGAATTGTTGCACTATAATTGTGTAGTATGAAAGGATGCTGGAATGCAGGTGACCAGTTTTTATGCTTCTCCAAATGTTGTGATGTAATTTTCTACTTTTAAAAAGCTTTCATTTGGGAAAGTGCAGACAAAATTAATTTTGCATACCTATCTCTCAATGTATACATTGAAGTTTAACATTTTTCCTTAGCCATCCCCTGATTGCAAAAATTCTAAGGAATAAACAGAGCCACTGAAATCTATTTCAGATTTCAATTAGTCACAACTAAAATCAGTCTCCTTTATTTCAATGATTTTACTGTAAGCTTGACTAAATTTACATCTATAAATACAATTGGATCGCTGTATATCAACAGGCTAGCCATCCGTGGATTGAAGCACCCATGGACAGCCCCACCCCATTATTGTCATAGAATCATAGATCTGGAAGAGACCTCAAGGGCCATCAAGTCCAAACCCCTACCATGCAGGAACTCACAAAGCACCCCTAACAGATAGCAATAGCAAGTATATTTATATACCAGTTATAAAGTGCACCTAAGCACTTCCTAAGTGGTTTACAATGTATAACCCAATTGCCTCCAAGAAGCTGGATATTAATTTTAGTGTCCTGGGAAGCATGCAAGGCTGAATCAACCCTGAGCCCCTGGCTGGTATTGAATTCAACTTTGTGGTTTGTGAGTGAGTGGCTGCATTACTGGCATTTAACCACTGTGCCACCAAGGCTCTTCAGAAAAAAAAATGGCCATCCAGCCTCTGTTTAAAAACCTCCAGAAAAGGAGACTCCACCATTCTTGGAGGCAGCGTATTCCACTGTCAAACAGCTCTTACTGTCAGGAAGTTCTTCCTAAAGTTTAGGGGGAATCTCTTTCCCTATCATTTGAATCTGTTGCTCCATATCCTATCCTCTGGAGCTGTAGAAAACAACCCTGCTCCATCTTTATATGACATCCCTTCAAATATTTAAACAGGGCTGTCATGTCGCCACTTAACCTTAATTTCTCCAGGCTAAACATACTCAGCTCCCTAGTCTCTTCTTAAATAGGGCATAGTTTCCAGTCACCCTCCTCTGGACACATTCTGGCTTTTCAACATTCTTTTTGAATTGTGGTGCCCACAAATGGATGCAGTATTCCAGGTGAGGCCTGACCAAAGAGGAAAAAAGGGTACTATTACTTTCCTCGATCTTGACATTATACTTCTATTGATGCAGCCTAGAATCACATTGCCTTTCACACATGTCTATTAACAGTAATGGGATTCTCACCTTTCCCCACTGTGTTAGATGTCTGTATCTCACCTACGGTTCCTGGTGGTTTGCTCTTTGTTCAAGTAGGTGCAGATATTTTTAGACTGCAAATTTCAATGTCCCTAGCCAACATAGCCAATGGTGAGACATGCTGAGATTTGCAATCCAAGGTACTGAGTAAAGAATGTAACTAATGTACTTGTAATAGACAACCAACAATTTTGTGTATTGTATTTATCACTTCCATATTGGGTTTGACTACCCACCCACCCACCCACCCCCGGCAAAGTTTAGTTGGTGTTTTATATTTTTTGAAATCCTCTAACAGTTTTGCTGTATTGTCATGCAAGCAACACCTGCTGCAATTCACTGTACTGTACAACTATTAAAGAAACAGGAGACCTGTCTCTTATTTCACCAGGCATAACTTTAATTTTTAAAAATTAATAATAATTTAAAATATATAGGATTAAATTTAAAATGAAAATAATATGAAATGCCAACCTTCACAATATTTTACCAGCATCACATTGTTGGGTGTTCAATTTGTGTTCTGGTTGTCTAGCAATCTAATGCATCCCTGATGTGTTCCTATGCACATCTATTCAGAAGTCAACCTCCTTAGTTCAGTGGCTCTTGCTTCATGCACATAGCATTGCAGCTTAAATACCTCCTTGATTTATATTCTTTATAACCAACATGCCAGGCAGAAGTGCTATTCCTTTCTTGCAGCTTCTCAAAACTCTGATTGGTGACTGGTCAAATATCAAATGGATTATAAGATTTATTTTAAAATGCAGTCCACTGCAAGGGATGTTATTAAAGTGCTTTATTGATTTTGTTCTGTCCAAAATAGATCCTTCAATGTGCTAACTCTCAGTTACTAACCAACCCTGCCATATGTATTAGTCTGCATCCCTTGATGTCAAGGCCATTGACACCTGATACTCTGCAGTACTGTTCAGAACAGATTTAAAGATTTAAAAGCTTTCCTCTTCAGTGTTTTGGATTAATGAGTTAAGCCTTATTAATTTGAGAAGGCTTTTTTTCCTAGAGAGGTGCCATCTATAGAATCATTATTAAGGCTTCCAGTCCAGAGCATCAACTATTATTGTTAAAACCTTCTGTTGGTTGAAGAATGAGGTTTGAACCTAGGCTGACAAGTTTTCAAAGCTAGGTACTGTTCTGAAAGTGGGAAGCAGTGGAAACTGGTAGCCTCCTGTGGCACAGTGAAACTTGTCTGGGTTTTAGCCCAAACTTTAAAAGAGAAATCCAAGGTACTGGATACTATCCTTAAAATAATGTCAGCATGGAGAGAAGATTTACTAGGGGTGGAAAGAAAAGTCAAAAATATTTGAAAAGTGGTTTTAAACCATGTGGGGTTTTTTGAGTGTCAAAAACCCTCACTGACAAGATTCCTCACAGTTTGGGACTTATTCTGCACAAAAGTCACACACAGCTTTGTGCACAAAACAGCATATTCTGAGAGGACAATAATATTTCAATTTAGAAATATGAATTCCTGCATATATAATGTTGTTTTCTCTGCAAAAAAAAAGTTATAATTGGGTAATTGTGTAAAATTTGCACATGGATGATTTGCATAGAAAACAGCATTTTCTGCACAGAAATCATCATTTTTCAGTGCATGGATTAATATTTCTATGCAGGAATATTATTTCCCCCACAGAAAATGCTGTTTCCTGCACAGAAGATGCTCTTTTCTGAGCATAACAGCCACTTGTAAATTGTGTGCGGTTTCAGAAAAACAGTTTATTCCATTGCTCGTTATATGCAGCAAAACATTGCTCCCTATATGGCAGTTATAACTTAGGTTATTGCACATTATTAATGTGCTAACAGCAGCATTAGGTTTGCTATTTAAAAGTAAGTGTCTCTAGAAGCCCCTTTCATAACCCAACAAGAAATCCTCCCACCCCACAAACACTTGACTTTTGTCCTCATTTTGAACTATTCTTTCCAAGCCACGTGGGACATATCCAGCTTCTCTGAAAAGCACAAGCATCCAGAAACTGAGTGCTATAGTTCCACAGAGTGCCTTGGGGAAAATATATAATTAGGGTTTCTAGGATGCTTCTTGGATGCTTGTAGTAAGAGAAGCCATATGTGCCCTTCATGGCTTGGAGTTTGTCAAAGAGAAAAACAAAAGACAGGTATGAGCACATGGCTCCTCACTTTAAGTAGAAAATAAATCTCCAGTTTATGGATTAATTTACTCCGTTGAGCCCTAGCTTACTGAAGGACTTCCATGGTAATGCAACAGTATGCCTCTGAATACTGATTGCTGGTATTCCAAAGTTGTCTGGCTCATTTCCTATTTAAGGCTTTCAAAAGACTTTTGTTTCTCCACAGTAGGAATTAGGATACTGAAATGCACAAGCCTTTGCTTTTCTTCAACAGGTGTATTCTTATTTTCAGGGTGTAAAAATTGCATCCTCATTGTCATCCCCACACATAGGACCTATTTGCATTATGCAGCAGAGACAGGAGGGAAGGTGCTCTTCAGAACCTGAAATCCACAGCACTATTATTCCGCTAGGCTCCCCACATAGTGATAAAGTGACTGCACTCCTTTGTTGTTATGTATTCTATTTTAAGTTCATTATTTTGTTAATTCTATTTTAATGTCCATTTTTGTATACTTTTAACTGTATATTTTTAATTTATAAGCCACTTTGTGTACCTATTTGGGGGGGGGGAAATTATTATTATTATTATTATTATTATTATTATTATTATTATTTCCTACTTTCCCCCAGAACTGAGACAAAAATGATCTGTCACTAAAAACATACAAAGGTTTATTATTAAAATACAATGAGATTGTCAGGGATGATGGGAGTTGTAGCTCTTCACCTCTGGCTCTA
>JAIPUX010001232.1:159130636-159145366 GCA_020142125.1 Phrynosoma platyrhinos | reverse complement strand
GGCCTTAAGACTTGGAAGAACAGCTACAAAGCAACCAGACATGATTCTGAAATGTAAAGCTATACCATTGAATACTAAAATTAGGATTGCCATGTCATCATATTTTCCATTTCTATTATGGTTGTGAAAGCTGGACAGTGAAGAAAGCTGATAGGAAGAAAATCAACTCCTTCGAGATGTGGTGCATTAGAAGACTTCTAAGGACTTTGGTAAAAATACAAATAAAAGGGTCCTAAAGAAAATCATGTTTAAAGTCTGGCTGGAAGCCAAGATGACTAAACTGAGACTGTTGTACTTTGGCCATATAATATAAAGATATGACTGTGATTAGAAAAGATAAGAATGCATAGTAAGGCAGAAGGCAGTAGGAAAAGTGGAAGACTGCATTACAGATGGATAGATTCACTCATGGAAGCCACAGCCTTGAGACTGCAAGACCTGAGCAGGGGTGTTGATGATAGGTTGACTTGGGCACCTATCGTTCATGGGAGGTCATTAGTCGAAGTTGACTTGATGACAGTTAACAACAACAATAGAATTAAGGACAATTGAAGACATGTTCATTGAAAAGGCAAGAAATAAAACAGTACAGCACCCTATTAAATGCCTTTCATTATAAACATTCAGTTCTCCATAACAAATAATATTTTTTTTAAAAAAAAAAAAGTCTTCACCTGCCAATGGAAGGATAACAGAGGGAGCCAGTTACACTCCCACACATGAGACTGAAAGATGGGCCTTCCCTAAAGATCTCAGTGGTGTTAGGCAGACTAATATGAGAGAATATGTTCCTTCAAATAACCATCCCTTTGCGGCAATGATGTTATCGTCTGAAAGCATCTATCCACATTCATATCAGACCAGAGCCAAAATGACTTATTCAGCTTTGCGTCCAATTACAATCTGTAATCCTGTTCTACTCAACCACTCTTACTTGACTGAAATCAGGTTTAGTAGACTATTTGTTCCAAGACCAATGCTTGCAAAAGGTTTTTAAAATACCATCATCTGCACTTTTTAAAAATATCAACAATATTTGCTCATATACATGAACTGTTACAATAGGAGCTAAATGTTTCAGTAACATTGTGATCCTCTTTTGTTGCTCTTGGCAGCATACCCACATTGGTCAGAGAGGTTGAATGATACCCAATTAGACAGTGGGGATCAGCTTCGATGGGAATGTAAAGCTACTGGAAAGCCAAGGCCTACCTATCGCTGGCTAAAAAATGGAGCCCCTCTCTGGCCAGAGGTAAGTGAAGTATAGTTTTATTGTGCTTACAGACCACTTTTTGGTTTCAGGACTCCCAGTGGATACCAAAATCCATGGATGTGCAAGTCCCATTATATATCATAGCATAGTAAAATGGTGCAACTTATATAAAATGGCAAAAATCAAGGTTTGCTGGGGGGGGATGGGGAGAATACTTTCAAGCCATGTATGGTTGAATCCATGGATGTAGAATCTGAGGATACAGATGGTTGACTGCATGATTGTGCTACTCAATTTTAGAAGTCTTTTAGAGCAGGCATCTAAACTACATTAAACATCTCACTTCTTTTAGAGCAGACTTCTAAAATTAAAATTGAAAACTGTCTCAGCAGCCCAATACTTATAAAGAGAAGTATATGTATACAGTGCACACTAGAGACATAATGATTAGTATGTACTCTCTATCAGCTATTTAATTAAGTTAAGTATACTTAACTATGGGGCAAAGCATACCACCCCTAGGAAGCAGCTCTGTGCTGCCCCCTTCAGTGCTGGATTGGGTCCATGGCAACCACACACTGTGGCCCCAATCCAACATTTTTCCATTCAAAAAGAAGTGGGAAAATGCCACTTCTTTTGAGCCCAGAACAAGGGCACCCTTGCCACCACAGCATCACTTTCCCATGTTCTTTTTGGCATGTGGCAAGTGGATGTCATGTCAAAGGAGTGCTATAACACTGCCCACCATGCGATCAGGCAGGTGGCATGATGCCGGCTTGGGGTGGTGTTGGGGCATGCATCATCCAAATACCAGTGCCTGTCTGTACAGGCAGTAAGTAATCTCCTTGGCTCAACCTCCCTAAACCAGTTTGAAACCTCATTCACCCATCCTCTGATTGCTGGCAGAATGGAACTCCTCCTCATGAAATTGATATAAGGTTTGGGGAGTTACAATAATAGCAGAAGTAGCTATCAGGTAACTATTATAGATGTGTACATTTAGATGATTGCTTCATAATTGTTATTGATATTCAATTCCAATTTTGACATTGTTGTCATGATTGTAAGTCCTCCATCAACCTACTTTACCAGCCATCAGCTGTGTGGGGAGAAGGAGGCCTATTCAACCAGATATTAGAGCACAAGTAATTGATATTTCCATCAGGTCTGAGGGGATCAGGACAGGAGAGGTTACTCAGTTAAATATACTTAAGAAAATAATTGAGAGAATACTGGCCAATATTCAATACTTTTCTTGTTCACATCAAGACACCACATTAGGAAAAAACTGACAACCACACTGAGATCTTTTACACTTGATCAACAGCAAAAAAACTAGTGCTCTCCTTTTTATTTCCATTGTTGTTTGTTCCCAATTATTGTATGTTGTGCAAAAGAATTCCACTGCATTTTGTCCCAAAAACATTTTCCACAAAATGTCATGTTTATACAAAATGCTTTGGGCACAGAATGCAATACTTTTGTGCAAAATACAAGGTTTTTTTAATTAAGAAAAAGAAACTGCTTGCAAAAAAAAAAAAAGTATTAGAGTGTGTGAAACTAATGAAAAATGTATCATCCAGCAGAGAGAAGAGTTTTGAAATTTTTCATTTTTCATTTTTCATAGTAGAATGTGACAAGTGAAGATTTACATAGGTAAGCACACACAAAAATTCAGATTTCTCTACCATCTTTTAAAAAAAACCTTTAAGATTAATATAATATGTATATTTAGCTTAATTTGAATACTTTATTCTGATTTCCATGGGGAGAGACAGTAGTAGACAGTATAGAACACTGAGAACCTGTGATACTTAGCAAACCATTCTGATTTATTGTATTTCAGTAGTTATTACCTAGATTTTTCTCATTTTGCACACTTTCAAAAATATGTTCATACAATAAGGCATTGAAATTTACATTTAAAAAAAACACAGGAAATCAAGATTGGGATTCTGAGTTAATGGTTTATCATTTTCCCCCAATGGAGTGTCTTGATGTGGACAAGAAAATTCACATATAACAAGGATTCTGCAAGTAGCAGCAGTCAGCAGCTAAAATTAGTGTGTACAATCTATTGCAGACCTGTCCTCCTTACAATCCATCAAACAGAACACACTTTAGGTGCTTGTTTGTCCAATGCAGGGATAGGCAACCTTTTCCCTTTAAGGGCCGAGGGACTTCAGCTCCCAGAAGTCTCAGCCATGTTGGCCAATAGTCCCATGTTGGCCAATAGTTCTTGGGATTCTGGGAGATGAAGTCCTTCGGCCCTTAAAGGGGAAAGGTTGCCTACCCCTGGTCCAATGAAATAGGAGCTTTAATGCCTCTCTAATGGACTTAAATACAAGCTCATGAACTTCCTTGACTTATTTCACAAACTATACAGACCTGCAGCATTCACATCTTTATTATCAGAGTACTGCAAAGAATATGTTCTAACAGTTGGAACTGTGGAATTTCATCTATCCATTGCATTTTAATCATGTTTGGAGCACACAAAAAAAGATAACCTCAGGCAATGTCTATTGTATGCATATGCAATATGCAATTAAGCATTCACATTATATAAGCATTAGCACAAAGTAGAAAAAATAATAAAACTTAAAGGAAAAGTCATCACCATTGTGCTGAATAAACCAATCTGATGAATGCAAACTTCATTACCATGGCCCCTCCTACTTTAATTTAAAGCTAGAAAACAAACACATTTTCCTGCTTTTGTTTGCTTTTGTAGAATTATTTTTCTATTTCATTACAGAGCAGGATTGAGATGGTTAATGGTGTACTGATGATCCACAGTGTGAATCAATCTGATGCTGGAATGTACCAATGTGTAGCAGAAAACAAGCATGGAGCCATTTTCACCAGTGCTGAGTTAAGAATATTGGGTGTGTATTTAACAAGCTTTGCATTTTACTATTGGGTTTATTTACTATTACATTAAATGGGTTCCATTTTACCACAAAGAATGCAGTGTTGGCATAGAGCACGACACACTAGGATATTGTCCAGGAGATTTCACAATGAAATGATGATGATTGTGCCCAAAATATACTAAGAAAAATCTGGATTATGAAGGGAGGATTTCTCCACAACTTGTTGAATGGGAAGCCATGCTGTTGAGCCAAAGATTCAGCTTTATTCTAAGAAATGCATTTTTCTTTCACACCCTGACCCTGACATCGCTGTGCATGATTAGAGGCCTAAACTCTTAGTTTATACATTCTAATTCAGCTTTTTTCCCTAAAAGTTTCAAAGTCACGTATATTTCACGTGTATCACAGTAACTTTCCACTCAGCTAAACCTTCAAACCCACTATGCTGTTTATTTCTAATCATCAAACAGGTCAGTAACAAATTCATTTCTCATGCACAGTCTATACCCAATTCTACTTTATCAGGAAAATATCAGACAGAATGTAATATGGTGTAGCAAGATGTAGTGGGCAGCAAAATTTCTTTGTTCTTCAACATTTATTTATTTATTTGATTTATGTCCTGCCTTTCTCCTTATGAAGGACAAAGCATCTAATATGCTTATTTGTTGAGGTTTCTGGCATAGCTAGCCTGAAATAAAATCCCCTACAGTCACCAGCCTTGGAGGAAAAAGAGTCATGAAATCAATTCTAGTGTGTGCATTTTTCCGTACCTGCAGTGCTGTTAGTTAGTCCCACCTACAGCAGATTCATTCACGCAATCGTTGAATGAAGAGTCAACATTGAGGCAAATCTAATTGATTCAATGGCTCCCCTTCAGTCAGGACTAAACCATCTTTTTTTTTTTTTTTTTGAATCAGTTGGGTAGGCAAGTGGTAAGGAAACTCAGAGAGGAAAAAGGTGACAACTCCAATTCAGCACCAGCAAAGTTGAATACAAAGAGATCCAAACCCAGACTGAAAGCATTAAACAGAGAAAGCCCTGAAGGATAGGTCTGTCCATTTTTGTTTTCCCCACTTTTTTAAAAAAATTCTCAGGTTCTTTCCACCCTGAATGAGAAGAAATACATGCATTTTGGTAACTTTTATTTTATTTTATTTTTAAAAAAAACCTGAGAAACATCTCACTCATTCTTCATCAATATTGATTCAGCCTCTCTTTAACTTCCCCATATAGAAATTATCTTGGTGGACCCCAGACTGGATTCTAATGTCCAACTTTTGTTAAATTGAGGCTTTTGTAAAACAAAATTATGAAAAGAAGCACGATTTCTTTAGAAAACACACTCGAACTTAGGCAGATCAGAAAAGGAAAGAAATAAACTATTCTGACTAGTACATTTATAAGACTATCATTTTAATCCACTACTTGAATGAGTCCTCCTCCAGCTATTTCTTATTAAACACTCTTCTAATTCTAAAACCCTTTCATGTCATTTATAATTTAAACAATAATACTTTACACAAGTTGTGGTGATATTTAATTGAAGAGAAAGAGATTCCAGTGTGTCCTTCTGGATTTGGATTCTTGTTTACTATGCATTTTTGTTCAATGGCATTTTACATTATCAGCACTTCCATAAGGACTGTTCCCCCCACCCTGCAAAAAAGAAAAAGAAATATAGAAGTGGGTGGTGTACAGTTTGCTAAGTAATAAATATTTAATGGTGTAACTAAAATATTTCCCTTTTCAACAGCTTCTGCTCCAACTTTCCCATCAAGTCATCTGAAGAAAACAATCATTATTACCAAAGGACAAGAACTGACTGTTGAATGCAAACCCCAGGCCTCTCCCAAGCCAGCCATCTCATGGAAGAAAGGAGACAAAGCACTCAGAGAAAATAAAAGGTCAGATGTCAGTTCATTAATGTTTACCTTTGACTGCATGCAGGCCTGCTAGGAAGAGATATGAGGCAAGCTCCTTTGATCGACAGTGACCAGAATTAAATGTTCAAGGCATTAATGATGAAAATGTGCAATATTTTACTATTTTTTATTGTGCATTCTAATGTACATTGTATATCATTAATTGTAGGTGACAACCCTATTTTCATGGAGGAATGCAGGATATAAATTGTTTATGGAAATTAATTAAATATTTTTTTCTTTTTAGGTTAAGATCTTGTCATTAACCAGGCATGCTTAAAAACCTCATGTCTGAGTCCAGCAACACAATACAAAAATCTTAGCATGCAAGGGGAAAAAAGAAATAGCTAATATATCTGTGAAGTCGAAGACTTTCACGGCTGGTGGCCATAGTTTTCTGTGGGTTTTCTGGGCCATGTGGCCACATTCTGGAAGAGTTTATTCCTGATATTTTGCCGGCATCTATGGCTAGCATCTTCAGAGGAAGATGAAAATGTCAGACACAGACACAGGTGAAATGCCAGGAATAAACTCTTCCAGAACGTGACCACATAGCCCAAAAAACCCACAGAAAACTATAGCCAATATTTCTGTTTATCTAACAGGCCCAACTCCTTCTTTGCTCTCTTCCTTCCATTTCTCCCTGCAATTCTCATCATTCTCCTGGTCAGCAATATAATGCCCCTTTGCTGTGTTGTTTCTAATGTGCCTTCTTTTCCCAAGAACTACATCACAACAAAATTATTGTCATGTTCTTCACTCTCACCATAATATTGGATTTAAAAATTTACCACTCCCCATTCACAGTACAACTTTGTCTGCTGATTTTCCCCTCAGCTTTACTTCCTAATCCTCCTCAAAATCCACAGTTCTGTCTTCATCATTTCATGTTTTCCTGTTGTCTCTATGGGACAGTGACTCTCCCCATCAGTTCTCCTGGAATGTGTCTGAGAAAATAACTCTTAAAGGATATGGGAATGAAGCACACAAACCACTGATGGGGGAGAGCTATGGATAAATTATATTCAGTTTTAGATAAAATGTTAGAAAGAAACCTGATACAGAGACTCATTTGGAAGGTTTTTCAAGTTAGTCAGAGGTCAGTCTTCCTCCTGAACAGTATTGCCATTCTACTGGTGGGGAAAGTTTTATTTCTGAATGCTTTCTTATGTAATACTTGCCCAACAAATAGTAACCAGTATATCATCCAAGCGGGAACTTGGAGTTTCTTTTGTTTTTCTTTTAAAATATGAAGAATCATTCACACCACACAAATACACACACACACGTTTGATGTTGTTTGCCTTCAAGTCATTTCCAACTTAGGGTGACCCTAAGACAAAACTGTTACAGGGATTTCTTGGCAAGTTTCTTCAGAGTCGGTTTACCATTGTTATCCTCTGAAGTTTGCCCAAGGTTACCCAGGGGGTTTCCATGACCAAGTCTGGAACTCTGGTCTCCCACTGTCCCACTTCGAACTCTGGTCTCCCACTGTCCTAGTCCAACACTCAAACCACTACATTATTCTGGCATACACACATACATACCTGCAATCTGAAGTGGCACATTCATGTAAGGACTGTGTTGTGTGCTTTTTTTGAACAGAAAGCTCAATGTCTGAAACTGGGAATAGTCAAATCAGAAAATTAAGGCAAACTTAGAGCAGCAAGATTAATATGAAGCCAAATGACATGACAAGTCACTAATAGACTAGCAGAAACTATATACGTGAGGGCAAAGTTGGGTTATTTGCGTCTGCTGTCAGATTGGGGAGAGTTCTACAAATGAAGAATGGTTCTTCTTGGTCCCTTAGGTCACGAAGATGCAGCTCTTCTCTTTAATCAGTGCCCATTTCATTATTCAGAGTGGCTATCTGTATGACCTCTAATACTAGGAATGCCCCAATACAATTCACTATCACTGTCTTCACTTTCACTCATAATTCTGTGAGATGACCTTGAGATAAATATACCACCTTACATCTGTTTACCCCACTCTTTGACTGACCTCAGATAAATGAGAGCAATATAGCAAAGAAGCTGCAAGCCTAGACTCTGTTCATCTATTATATATATATATTTTAAAAAATCCTGTTTTACTTTTCCCTGACATTCTAAAGCCAGGAATGAAAATGTACACACAGCTCCCATAGTGCTGTGTGAGCATTTCTTCTGTTGGAAAGAGGGCTGCATTGGGACTATCACTTCTGCATGACATGATTTTAAAAAGATAGCTCCATGCTGGCATGATTAGAACAGGATGGGGAAGGGGGGAATACAAAAATATGTGTGGTGGGAAAAGTGGTAGAAATCTATGGGAAGCCCTCAAGCTGATATGTTAAAATAAAATTGTGTTTTCCTGTCCCCTTGGATAGTATCAGTGGGAAAACATGGTAGCAGAGTAGCAGGAGGTTATAGTGCAGCATCTGGTGGGGAACCATGTTGGAGTGGAGTCAAAATTCCTGATGCTATAGCTTGATGTGTGGTTACCGTGTCCCTAGCCAGATTCCAGAAAGGAACTTTTTGAAATGGCAGCTGATGCTCCTTCACTAGCGTCTAATGCAGGAATGGGCACCTGTAATTTTTATCCTCGTGCCCCCAAATTCCAATTAGAAGTGATGTTATGCCAGGAACCCTAGTGGCACAGTGGTTCAATGCTGGTACTGCAGCCATTCACAGCCACAAGGTTGCGAGTTCAATTCCAGGCAGGACTCAATATCCTTTTGTAGGTCACTAAAACGAGTATCCAATTTGTTGGGGGTAATTAGCTTACACATTGTAAACCACTTAGGAAGTGCTTAAGTGCACTGATAAGAGGTATAGAAATGTACTTGCTATTGCTATGTCACATCTGGTCTCTATTATTGACTGGTTTGGGGCCAAGAAAGGGGAATTTGGGATAAAAATTGTCCCATATTAGCCTGACAAAATAAAATAGGGTTTTTTTGTGGGTTTATTGGGCTGTGTGGCCATGTTCTAGAAGAGTTTCTTTCTGACGTTTCGCCAGCATCTGTGGCTGGCATCTTTACCAGATGCTGGCAAAACGTCAAAAAGAAACTCTTCTAGAACATGGCCACACAGCCCGATAAACCCACAAAAAACTATGGATGCCGGCCATGAAAGCCTACGACTTCACAAAATAGGGGGTGTTAGAAGCTTGGGTGGGAATGCAATGAGGGGATTAGGAGATGTATATCATTCATGGGCTGCACTTCTCCCACTTCTAGTGGATGGGACTTGAAGATGACAGGCTTCCTCAATTGCAATTTCTTCCTTCTTTCTGCTGTAAGAAGTGGTGATGTCCAGAGTTACATGAATGTGCCCTGGGTTTTCATTGGCTTTTAAAAGGAGCTATCCAAAGTATTAAACTTATTTAGGGGGCAGGTTCCAGCACCTTCAGAGCAAAGCAAATTGCTTTGAAGAATAAAATTGTAGAGTTTGAAGGGGCCACAGGGGCCATCAAATCCAACTCCCTGACAACTGTACTTCAGTTAAAAACCCTGTAGATATCAGAGTACCAGCTATCACTGGATATGTGGACTATTTTAGATTATACTGCTTTGCTCTAGAGTCTAAATCACTGTAATAATAATAATAATAATAATAATAATAATAATAATAATAATAATAATCCCACCCCTCTGCAGCGCAATCGGGGCAGCGTACAGCAAATTAAAACAACATCACAAGTTAAAACAAATCCAACAATCCTTTCCCTAACCCACCCCTTAAAATATATTAAACTATTACAAAATTAAAATACAAGATAAAAACAGTACAGTGCAGTTGTACAAATAGCAGCTTGGCAGAGGCAGTTAAAGAGCTGGAATCATTATCTTCTCCTTATACTTTCTTTGGGGCTGAGATATTGTTCAGGGAAGGCCTGCTGGAAAAGATCCATTTTTACTGCTTTTACAAAGGGAAGGCCTGCTGGCAGGCCATTCCATAATCTGGGAGTGAAGGCAGAGAAGGTCCTCTGGGAGGTTGCCGACAGCCTGGTTTTTATGAGCTGTATTTATTTATTTACTTATTAATTTATTCATGTATTCATTCATTTATTTATTTGATCTCTATCCCACATTTCTCCCAAATGGGACTTAAAATGACTTTCTTTAGCAAGCAAACCAATCTCGCAAAGGGAATTCCTATTAAGACTCTATTATTACTTACTTTGCACAGAATACAAAATTGTTTGCTTTTAGCTAACAAACAAATAATTTCAGTTAGATGGTGGCTTTTTGTTTTCAAAAAAGTAAGTAAATGGCTTGAGTTGAGCTAGCTAACCTTTTCTGACATTGAGTGACAATATCATGCTAGAACTGTATACATTTCAAGATTTGTGTTTTAATTATATAACTAGTTCCTCTCTAGCATTCAGACATTAGGTGAGATATTTCTGTACCCAACAAAACCATCTGACTGCAGCACTCTAGACCAGTGAAGTAGGGATGTAATTCTACACTACGTTGCCTTGCAAAGATTACAGTGAATAATTTCAACAATCTTCTTCTTTCTGAAAGAAAGTAGATTACCGCACTACACTTATAGTGCAGTTTAGGAAGGGGTCATTTAGAATTCTCATACAGAGAGCTCTTAGACCTCAGTGAACTACAACCCCCAAAATGCAGCAGGAGGCAGCCAGATCAATCAAAGTGGAATAGCAGCACTATAAGTGTACAGTGTGGTAATGTGGAAAGTCTTCAAAACCACACCATTTTTGAAATCTATTCACAATTCAGGACTTATTCTGTGCAAAATTTGTGGTTGTTTTGCACAGAAAACTGCATTTTCTGCATGGAAAATAATATTTCAGTGCAGAAATATAAATTCCTTCACAGAAGATATTGTTTTCTATGCAAGTCATCCATGTGCAAATTTTACACAAAACCCAAATTACATTTTTTTTCTATGTAGGAATGAATATTTGCATGTTGAAATATTATTTTCCATGCAGAAAATGCAATTTCTGTACAAAACAGCCACATCTGAATTTTACACAGAGAAGTGGAAAGATTCTCATCATGCCAGGATTCTTCTAATTTCTCAAAACCAAAAAACAAACAAACATATTTTAAACCATTTTTGAATATTTTTTACTATTCTTTCCATGTCTAGTATTAAGTAGATGGGTAGTGCAGTGCAACCATTTTGAAATTATGTGAATATAGAGTTACATTACACAAGCACAAAGTTTCCAAGCACATTTCAGAGCCATGAAATTATTACATGTCACAGTAATTAAAACAGATGTAGCTAAGTCATGAGCCACTGTGGCCAGATCAGACATTCCAAGAAATGGGCATAGTTACATAGTTGAATTGTTTAACCCTGTAAATGAATTCCAGCCCACTGTAAAAAATCTAGTAATCCAGTTTCAGGGATGAATCCAGAAGAAGTTCAATTTGTCAATTTCGTTCAATTTGTTTTATCCTTATCCTGTCCATTACTGGACTCTTGCATTAATTTAGCACCAACCCAGCTTCTCTGGGTTTAAAAAGAAAGGTGGCATTGGTATACTGATCCCATAAAATCTCAAAACTCTACTGTCCTGCCAGTTTCATATTCAATAGCAAGAAAGGCAGGGCAAAACCTTAATGACACCACAGGCCATGATATCTAATGGTAGTTCAGTGCAATGCATTCTTAAATAGCCTGGAAAGGATCAGAGCCACTGTAGAATATTGCTTCCAAAATGCATCTGAGACAGATAATCTAGATGTATACATTGGTCAATGATATCAAAAGCCTCTGAGAAGAAGACCAGCACAGATGCACTTCCCCTTATTTACTTCTCAATCTAGATCACCCACCATGGTGACCAAAGCAGCTTTTGGAACAAACATTCCATATGCCTGGAAATTATTTCTTGCAGATTCTTGTACCTGGTCCATTATGTGTATGCATCTCAGGTAAAGGGAGTCTTGAGTCATATAGTTTGCAGCAGTGGCAACTGGTGGTTTCCATGTCAGTGAATCCACTTTAGGTATTAGGTATCCAAAGTTTAAAATAGCTATCTAAAGTGCTTGAACCCATTTTGGATACAGTGAAGCTTGGACTAAAACACAGAGTGGGTTCACCACCAACCAACGTGGAAGACACCAGCTACCACTTCTTTTCAGTCAGCCTGAAACTAAAGAGCCAGAGTAAAGAGTCAGTTTTCCAGTTGTTCCTAGGATCTGGTGTGATGATATTGCAAGATCCAAGCTGCTAAAGAAAGCAGAAGAAATGTGGGGATGTTGGCTCAGATTACCATCTGAGTCAAAAAGAATGGGGGGGGTCGCTTCATAATCAGGCAGCATTGTGTGTGTGCATGTGCATGCACATATGCCTTCAAATTGTCTGTCGACATATGTATCTCCCCATATGAACCTACCAGAGCCATAAAATCTTCAGGAGAAGGCTTTCTCTAAGTCCTGTCACCATCACAGGTTTGCCTGGTAAGGACACAAGAGAGAGCCTTCTTGGTGGATGCTTCAAAAACAGTTTTATTCAGGCAGGCATTTAATGCGTGACCATAGGACAACTTTTTATATGGGACGTTTATTATATGAGGTGAGTATTGTGCTTTTGGTGGTTTGAATGTTTGTAATAGGTTTTTAATGTGGTTTTATTTGTGAGCCACTTTGGGGCCCTTTCTGGGAGAAAGGCAACATAAAAATAAAATAAAATAATATGGTGACACCATGAATTTCATTAGGGTTTTCTGAGGCAAGGAATAGTCAGAGGTGGTTTTGCTAGTTCTTTCTCCTGAAATGTATCTTACAACACCTAGTATTTCTTGGTGGTTTCCCATCCAAGTACTAATGAAGTATTATTATTTATTTCATTTGTATGCTGCCTTTCTCCCCAGAGAGACAAAACATCTATATCTCTCTCTAAGGAGCCCTGGTGGCACAGTGATTAAATGCTTGTACTGCAGCCACTCACTCGTAGACCACAAGGTTGCGAGTTCAATACTAGTCAGGGCTCAGGCTAGACTCAGGCCTGCATCCTTCCAAGGTTGCTAAAATAAGTACCCAGCTGTTGGGTGGCAATGAGCTTACAGTTGTAAACTGCTTAGACACCCCATAGTGCAGTATGAAGCGGTATATAAATGAAGCTGCTTGCTATATCTAATATAAAATCACATAAAATATACAAAAGTTAAAAACAAACAAACAACTCCATAAAAACCGCCCTGCTATGCATTATTTACAAAATGCCTACCTGTATAAAAATGTTTTTACTTGTCAGCGAAAGGCAAGCAGGGAGGGGGCCAGCCTAGCCTCCCAAGGAAGGGCATTCCAAAGGGTGGGAGCAGCCACTGAGAAGGCCCTCTCTCATGTCCTCACCATGCGAGCCTATGATCTTAGTGGGACTGAGAGAAAGCCTTTTCATGCAGACCTTTGGGCTCTCGCAGGTTTGTATGGGGAGAGATGGTCTCTCAAATAGTCTGGACCCAAGTCGTGTAGAGCTTTATAGGTCATGACCAGTACTTTGAATTGTGCCCAGAAATGAACAGGTAGCCAGTGGAGCTATTTTAACAAGGGAGTTATATGCTCCCTGTAACTGGCCCCGGTCAGCATTCTGGCTGCGGCATTTTGAACCTGCTGAAATTCTGGACAGTTTCCAAAGGCAGCCCCATGTGGAGTGTGTTACAGTAGTCCAAACAAGATATAATCAAGGTATGTGTCACCATAGCCTGATCTGATGTCTCAAGGAACAGGCGCAGCTGGCACACAAATTTTAAGCTTTAAGCAAATGCACCCCTGGCCACTGCTTAGACCTGGGCATCCAGGCTCAGAGTGGAGACCAGGAACACACCCAAGCTGCAAGCCTGAGATTTCAGGAGGCGTGTAATCCCATCCAGCACAGGCTGAAGCCCTATTCCCTGATCTCTTACGACTGACCAAGAGCACCTCTGGCATGTCCAGATTAGGCTTCACTTTGTTTGCCCTCATCCAGTCCATTACTGACATCAGACATTGGTTCAATATGGAGACAGCTTTCTTGGAATCAAATGGAAAGGAGAGATAGAGTTAACTCTCATCCACATACTGGTGACACCACACCCTAAAACTCTGGATGACCTCTCCAAGGGTGTTCATGTATATAATGGACATAATGGAACCAACTGAATTCCAGAAAGCCTTAGAGGGTTTAATGGTTGGAAATGTCGGTGATCCTGTCAATGCTCTGGTTAATACTTGGAACACTGATCTTACCAGAGCTATCAATACGATTGCTCCCAAGTGTCCTTGCCAATCCTCTTCAAACCATAAGCCATGGTATACACCAGAGCTTAGGGAAATGAAGCGGTTTGGACACGACTCGAGCGCGAATGGCAGAAGACTCAACTCTTATTCGACAGAACTGGTCATAGGAACTTTCTTTGGTCCTATCGAAAGGCAATACTTGCAGCGCAGAGATCCTTCTCCTCTTCACGTATTGCGTCTGCAGAGTCTCTTCCAGCAGAGCTGTTTAGGGTGGTGAGGGAGCTGACACAGGCCCCCCCTGCACCAAATCCTTTACTTAACCCAACGACAGCCTGCTGCTATGCATTTAACAACTTCTTTGCAGATAAAATCTCTCAGATAAGAGCTGACTTAGTCACCAGGGCTTCAACAGAAACCATAGACGAGGTGTCCAATGACTCCGCTGATGTAATTTTACTGGATCAGCTCCAATCCGTAAGTACCAATGATGTGGACAAGCTCCTTGGTAGTGTGAGGAAAACA
>JAIPUX010001232.1:159086053-159120860 GCA_020142125.1 Phrynosoma platyrhinos | reverse complement strand
GTCCCTCGGCCCTTAAAGGGGAAAGGTTGCCTACCCCTGCTGTATGGGATATATTTCTTTCTTTTTGTTATTGTTTTACTTTGTTTTTAAAATTGATTAGTTTAATACTTTTTTAAGGGGTGGGCGGGCTAGGATGTTGACATTGATATTTTACAACTGTGATGTTTTATGATTGTAAGCCACCCCGATTGCATTGCAGAGGGGTGGGATAGGAATAAATATTGTTGTTGTTGTTGTTGTTATATAATTATAGTTTGTGAAGAAAACGAAAAACAATACTGAGCCATTATCTATATAACTTAGGAAAAATAATATCTTGATCTCATTTGTAAATCATGATCTAGAGTCCAGGGGTAGGCAACCTTTCCCCTTTAAGGGCCGAGGGACTTCAGCTCCCAGAATCCCAGGAGCTATTGGCCAACATGGGACTATTGGCCAACATGGCTGAGGCTTCTGGGAGCTGAAGTCCCTCAGCCCTTAAAGGGGAAAGGTTGCCTACCCCTGATCTGGACTCTTAATTTCTAATGGTTGGTGAAAGTATGATGCAGGCTAGTTATTAAATGCCATCAAAAAAGACTTTGAATTAATTATACATCTCTTGTTGTTTTTGATTGCTCTGGTGCATCTTCATAGACTGTAATTTATAAACTGGGTAGGACTCAAGGGAGCTATTTACCAATTTTGATTCATTTTATTCATGTCACTTTAGTGCACAATGTTCATATTAAGGGAAAACAAAAGCAACTTCAAGCACAGCTTGCAAATGAACCAACCTCCATTACAAAGAGATCGTTGATTTTGGCTTAATATGCAAGGTGAACTTATTCAGTTTTGCTAGATCAAGTATTTTAAAATAAATTTGTCTATTCTGAAAGAGCATCTCAAGATTGTCATACAAGCTATGGCTGTTGAAATCCCTTTGTCTACACATTTATTAAAAGCAAGCTGAACTTGCAAGGAAATGTTACAAAGTGGAATACTGCCCTTCAGGATTTTCCAACCTGGCAGCCATGTCCTTTTGTCAAATACTCAATCCATTACCCCACACCTCTCTGTTTTCTATTCCCACCCCCTGGAATCAACATTTCATGTCCACTGAGCATATTCTTTTTCTACTGAGCTGGTCCCAGCAGACTGGAGGAGGGCAAACATTGTCCCCATCTTCAAAAAGGGGAAAAAAGAGGATCCCAACAACTATCATGCAGTTAGTCTGACATCAATACGGGGAAAGATTCTAGAACAGTTCATTAAACAGAGAGTCTGTGAACATTTAGAAGGGAATCACTAAAAGTCAACATGGGTTTCTAAAAAAACAACTCATGCCAGACTAATCTGATCTCTTTTTTTCATAAAATTACCAGCTTGGTAGAAGAAGGGAATGCACTAGACATAGCATATCTTTATTTCAGTAAAGCTTTTGACAAGGTCTCCCACAATATTTTTGCAAACAAGATAGTAAAATGTGGGCCAGATAATACAACTGTTAGGTGGATTAGTAACTGGTTGGTTGACCAAATCCAAAGGGTGCTCAACAATGGCTCCTCTTCATCCTGGAGAGAAGTGACCAGTGGGGTGCCACAGGGTTCTGTCCTGGGCCCAGTGCTATTCAACATCTTTATCAATTATTTGGATGAAGGAATAGGGGGCATGCTTCTCAAATTTGCAGATGACACCAAATTAGGAGGAATAGCTAATACCCCAGAAGGGAGGATGGAAATTCAAAATGTCCTTAATAGATTTGAAAACTGGGCCACAGCCAACCAAATGAATTTCAACACAGAGAAATGTCAGGTACTTAGGACAAAAAAAATTAAACACATAGATATAAGATGGGGGACAGGTAGCTTAACGAGACTATGTGTGAAAGGGATCAAGGAGTCCTAGTGGACCACAAGTTGAACATGAGTCAATAGTGTGATGCTGCAGCTAAAAAGGCCAATGCAATTTTAGGCTGCATTAGTAGAAGTATAGTATCTAGATAAAGGGAAGTAATAGTGCCACTCTATTCTGCTTTGGTCAGGCCCCACCTGGAATACTGTGTCCAGTTCTGGGCACAACAATTCAAAAAGGATGTTGAAAAACTGGAGCATGTCCAGAGGAGGATGACTAAAATGGTGAAGGGTCTAGAAACCATGCCCTATGAGGAATGACTTGGGGAACTAGGTATGTTTAGCCTGGAGAAGAGACGGCTAAGAGGGGATATGATAGCCCTCTTTAAATATTTGAAGGGATGTCATATTGAGGAGGGTGCTAGCTTGTTTTCTGCTGCTCCAGAGACGGGACCCGGAACAATGGATGCAAGCTACAGAAAAAGAGATTCCACTTCAACATTAAGAGTCACTTCCTGATAGTGAGAGCTGTTCAACAGTGGAATACACTCCCTCGGAGTGTGGTGGGGTCTCCTTCTTTGGAGGTCCTTAGACAGAGGCTGGATGGTCATCTGTCAGGGATGCTTCGATTGTGAGTTTTTGCATAGGTTTGGACTGGATGACCCTTGTGGTCTCTTCCAACTCTATGATTCTATAATTCTAAGCATGGGAGACATTGAGCTAGTGAGATGTATTTAGTTTTTAGTGGAACCCAAGAGACATGCGCAAGGAAGACCACAGATAAGTGCAAAATAGTGACTATGGTGGGTGGAAGAGATTCAGATGCAAAATGGTGACATGGGATGAAGCCAGTTACTTACTGAATGTGTACATGTGGTCTCTCTTTCTGTGTGTGTCTCTCTTTTACTCACACAAAGTAAGAAAGAGTGAGAGAATGACCATACACATTCCAGTACAAATCTTTGAATTCTACAACTCAGGGCTTACAATACAAGACCTGGGAACAGGTCAAGAAGCTGGGGAAGCCCAGAAAGGCCTGTAGACCTTTCCCTGTACACAGTTGTAGTTTATGATTCCACATTAATTACCATGGCAACATCTTAAGCAATGCTAGGGTTTGTAGTTAGGTAATAGAACACTCTCTGGTTGAGAAGTCTAAATACCCCTCCCTAGACTGCAAATCACAGAATTTCATAGGGTGTTGCCATGGTAGTTCAAGTTGAATGATAGTGCTATAATTGTGTAGTGTGGGGGGAAAACTCTGGTCAAAGGCAAATAATTAATATTTGCATTTTACAAGCTGGTAACAATGATGATGAGAGAAAAGTGATAAGTACAAGGTCAGATATGTCAGTGATGTGTTTTGCAATAGTTTTTAAACTATTGGGAGTCAGATCTTAAGTTTAGAAGATCTGCAAATAGCCCTTTTTGCTATGGGCAGATTCCAGTCTATATTGCTATACAATGAACTTTTGACATAAGGTTCTTTACAAGGGTTTTGTTTTTAGCTACCTAGTTCTCTCTGATCAGTCCAATCATGTGAGCTTTGCACTAGCTAAAGCTGAACACTATACTAAGACATACAGGGAGAGATTGAAAAACAGCAGTACATGATACATAGATAATCATAAGGAACTTGACAGGCATATATCAACTAAATAGCCAGTGCAATCCAGAGGCAGAAGAAATGTCAATGTACTAGTCCATGAAGCAGTTATGGGAAAGATGGCCTTTCAGCCTTCTGCTGTTTGATTGCCTTCTCTGATTTTTCCATTCCCATTCCATCAAATTCTGCAGCTCATTCCCCCTGTTGAACTGTATGGATTTATTTATCTCTTTCTCTTCTTTTGTTCTTCTTCTCTATAGTAGTAAGTTCACAGATTTCTTTGATTAAGCTATCAACAGTCTTCCCCCGAATTAATTGTCCCTCTGGCATAGGAAGTTACATTGTATTAACAACCAAGCACATGCTTGGGCTAACATTCTCTTTTCACGAATTACAGTGAGTGAGTATATAGGTGAATTATAATTTCCAAGATAAAAATTATTGGTTTGGACAGGATGAAGCTGGATTCCCAGTGAAGAAAAGAATAGTTAAAAGAAATCAGCTCCATTTTTTTAATGGTCTTTGTTCTTCTTTTTTCACTGAGCATAAAGAAATGGAATCAAAATTGCCTGCAAGGATTTTTTTTAAAAAAAGTTATTAATCCATATATAGGTCTAATTATGTTTTATATATATATATATATATATATATATATATATATATATATATATATTCTGTTTTACTCAGTCACAAGTGTTAAAAAAGAAGGGGAAAGCAGCCCTTTACCTTTGTTCTCTCTTGCTAGATACAGAAAGAAAATTTTATTTCATCATTAGCTGAAACTTTTAATATGTAGTTCAGTGCTCATTATAATTAATAATTAATAATATTTAATGTTATTTACATAATATTTAATATTATTATGTTCGAGGGTGCTTTTTATATTTCACATTCTGATTTATATTCTGGACTTGGTCTTGGACTTACTTCATATATTACAAGGTCATAAACTTAGGTGTATCTTTGGCAGGAAATTACCACTTGACTGGTAGAATACTTGTGTTATTTTTGTTTATTTCTATTATATAATTTCTCCAAAACTATTTCTAGTTTTGGGGAAAATAGAAAAGAATAGAAAATAGAAAAGTTTTCAGTAGCTGAAGGAAGGAAAACAAGGAGGGAATCCATGTAATTTCCATGACTTGAACATCCATAGGTTGGTTCTTGACCATTGAAGCTGCCCATCTGCTTCTCTAGGCTTCTCTGGTTATATCTAGGGTTGCCATAATTCTCTTCCACAAAACCGGGACAAAATGTAGAAAACATGTAGGCCAAAATGTAGAACATTCAAGAAAATGGAGGACACAACCAACTAAAAGCCAGAAAATTAATAAAAACAAAGAAAATTAATATGGGTTGTGTGTGCAAAAGGCCACCTAAGAGCTGACACACGGCTCTTCCTCGCCCTTTTCAGTGCAGTGCATCAGAATGCTGTGCCTGGAGGGCGACCTGATGCCTTGCACCATGCGTAACAGCATGTGGTGTTGTCCCCCACACTGTTTATAGTTATCGCATCATAATTATTGTGGCTGCCCTGCCCCAACTCTACCTCTAGGCCGACCCTTTGGGCTAGTCTGCAGAGGCTCAAAGCCTATTTAAAAAACTTTCAGTGATCCTGCCATTTTCATTTAGTCACATTTTGAATTCACACCTGCATTGGTTGAATCCTGACAGAAAGAGAATTGTCTCCTTTGAAATGTGCTGGAAAAGAGCTTTATGGATACCATGGACTACCAAAAAGACAAAAGAATGAATCCTAGAGCCTATGAATCCTGAACTCTTCCTAAAAGTGAAAATATCATATGGAGACTTTCATACATTGGGCATATCATGAGAGGATGTGACTCATTGGAAAATGCCTGATAAAGTGGAAGGCAGTAGGAGAAGAGAAAGACCACAATAGAGATGGAGAGATTCAATCAAGGAAGTCACAGCCCTGCATTTGCAAGACTTGAGCAGGGCAGTTGATGACTGAGGTTCTCTCTCATTCATGTCATTTTTCTTGAGGGTCTCCATCAGCTGGAGTTTACTTGACAGCAAAGGAAAACAACAAATTAGTTGATTTTTTGGGGCCCAACCAATTCTTAGTAGAGTTGTCAATCCATTCAAAAAGATTAAATTAGGTGCCTTTCTTTTTTTCTTTTCTTTCTTCTTTTCTTTTCCAAATAAGTCTTCCCCTAAGACTTGAGAAGCCTGGGAAAGATGTGCAATAATTGAACATTGAATCCAGATAAGATAGATGTCCTCTTGATCCATTGATTCATCTGAGCAGTTGAGTGGATTTAGTTCTTTTTGAACTATGTCAGAATCACACTAATGGGTCATGTCTAAATTCCTGTACAAGGAATCTCAATCCTAGGAATGTGAAAAACTCTTCAGTTTTGATTCCACTGAATTTTAACAAATCCCTTCTGCATTTTTCAGCTCATCGTTTCATTGTGAGTTGCAAGGCTTAGTGTTTTCTTCATACAGTAAAATTTGAACAATTTTAACATTTTTCAAATGTGTGCATTTATTTGTGCAAATTTATCCAGCATTATGCAATTCTCCCCAAGTGACTAAGCTGTGTTTCTGTGTAATTTCCCCAGTTATATGCATTTTAACTGTTTGCATTTTAGCATGTGCTGACTGTTTGTTTGTGCATGCTTCTCAGATATGCCCTATACAAATGCACAGGTGATATGAACATTTTGTTGCAACATGTCTTTCAAAGTACAAAAATACTATTTTTGTCAAGACTGTCAAATTCAACAACATTTCTTTCCATCCCAGCTCAATCCTGACCTATTTCCCCATTCCAGTTTTCATTATAAAATCCTGTGCTTTCAATGATGTCCATATTTTAGCAATATTTTCTCAAGATGGTCTTTTGGCCCTATGTGGTAATGACAATGAGAGTCTTGAATTTGTAATCATTCCCTTGATAGATTCTATGCAGTAACATTTCTGTCTTTCTGAATGAAATTCTCTGAATGACAGTTCTGCCCAAACTAGAAATGTTTTATGTGTTACAATCACTTGTAAATTGGCTAGGATGTTTACTCATCAACTCCCCCACCTGTGCTGTCATTTGTAATCTTAAGCATCCATGCCTTTGTTGTCGTTGCTGTTGTTGTTTAAAAGACAACATCCAATTTTGTAGATGCTTTTTCATCTTTGCCTTTTAAGTATATAATATGTTCTCATCTGTCCTTGAGTTAATCCTAAACACCTGCAGCCTTGTAATTGATCTAGCATTGATGTAGAATCCCTAGCATCTGTATTATACAATGCTTTGGATCATGTCTCAGGGTTTTTCTTTTCAACAGGATGTGGAAAGAGTACTGTTCTTGTTTTTAATTTCTTCCTCATTAATGCACAGTAAGAATAAAAAATAGGGCATGCAAATAAATGAGATTGTGTTACACAGCATCAATATTCACTGTCACTACTGAAAGTTTCAGGCATATCAAATACCAGAAGTTAGGTGCATATAAAGGACAAGGAATTTGCTCACTTCCTGGGCTAATGATAATTAAAGATTCCTAGGTGTGCAACGAATTTTCCATAACCACCTAAGTGCTAAATGATTGGAAAACTGCTTCTACCTAAAGCAATTTTCCAGAAAGTGATATTGGTGGACCTCTTCTCAACAGTTTTGATATAGGCCTGAAACAGATGGGCCAAATAGAGCAGCGAGAGACCACACTGGCACCATTCGTGCCAGGACCACGATAACTGTGTGTGCCTGGTCTCAATCCAGGCTGCTGCCTTGATCCTGCACCGGGCTGCCAGAAGGAGTAGATTCTATCTGCTCCTTCTTGGCTTAGTTCTTTGCAAATGATGCAGCCTCAGTGCAGCTTCAGGCTGCATTTGGGGTGTGCTTCATGTTAATGGCATGCCCCCACCACAGCCTGAAGCTGTGTCATTTTGCCCATGGGTTTCAGGCTGTGTTGTCCCCCACACTGTTTATAGTTATTGCATCATGAACCATGCTCAAAAGATCCAAAGGCTACTTGTGGGTTCCCACAACCCCATGCAAGCTTCACAAATTGATTTTTCAGAACCACAAGTGATGTTCCAGGCAATATTTTTCATATACTTCAACATTCCACAGATAAAAACCAAGGCACAGATGAACAAGCAACATCAGAGTATAGTCAAGATGCCAAAGGTGTTTAAGATTGCAGGTGTTTAGGATTAACTCTCCCTATTAATGAGGAAGAATATACAAGCCTAGAGGCCTAGGTGCTGCATAACGGGGTGAGCTCCTGTTATTACTCCCAGCTTCTGCCAACCTAGCAGTTCAAAAATATGCAAATGCAAATAGATAAATAGGTATCACTTTGGTGGGAAGGTAAACAGCATTCTGTGCAATCATGCTGGCCACATGATCACAGAGTAGTCTCTGACAATGCTGGCTCTTTGGCTTAGTAACAGAGATGAGCACCGCCCCCTATGATCAGACGCGACTTGATAACCTTGTCAATGGGGAATACCTTTACCTTTAGATAGATTATTGCACTACCAAAAAAAGCGACTTATTCCTGAGGGGATACAGTCAGTTTTTGGATTAATCTCTGATTTTATCACACGTAAATTGCCACCTTTGCTGCCGGGCACCTGCAACCCAGCTGCATCCCAGGTCCCAGTCATGCTTAGCCAGCCAGTTTTCCAAAATGGCAAGCTCCCGTTTTTGAAAACCAGCCAGCGAAACATGATTGGGATCTGGGATGAAGCCAGGCTGCAGTCACCTGGTGGCAAAGGCAACAATTTACATGTGCTAAAATCAGAGATTAATCCAAAAAGCGACTATATCCCATTGGGAATAAGTCACTTTTTTAATAGTGTAATACTCTCCTAGGGAAGGCTACAGCCTTTTGCTTTGGCTGAGTCTAGAGGGAAGAGCAAGATTCTGCCTCCTTCTGCCCTCTCTGCCCACTGATTTAATTGAATACAAATTGCTTTTGCAGTTTTAGTTTAGTTTGCAGTAATTGGGAAATGCTGAGGATGAAGGGGAAAGTAGGAAGATGAGAAACTGGGACATTTTAAAAGAACTAGAAAAATGGGATGGCAGAGGATTAATCAGGACTGTATTTGCCGAATCAGAACAGTTGAAGGGCATGGTTTTTTAAATGTTTTTTGGCTGTTTGAGAGTGGATATTACAAACAGTGTTTGAACATAAAACTGTTCCTCCTAGCAAGCCAATACAATTCTAGACTATATATCAACAGGACTATAGTTCTGTCTATTCTGTTTTGGTCAGACCTCACCTGGAATGCAGTTCTGGGCACCACAGTTCAAGAAAGATATTGACAAGCTGAAAAACATGTTTAACAGAAGGCAATCAAGATGTTCAAATATCTGGAAACCAAATGTTGACAAGCTGGAGTATGTCCAGAGAAGGGCAACCAAAAGGGTGAAGGGTCTGGAAACCATACCCTATTAGGAGTGACTTAGGGAGCTGGGTATGTTTAGTCTAGAGGACAGAAGGTAAAGATGTAATATGATAGCCATGTTTAAATATTTGAAGGGATGCCATATTGAGGATGGTGCAAGCTTGTTTTCTGCTGCTCCAGAGACTAGTACATGAAGCAATGGATTCAAACTACAGGAAAAGAGATTCCACCTCAACATTAGGAGGATATTCCTGACAGTAAGAGTGGTTTGACAGTGGAATATGCTACTTTGGAGAGTTGTGGAGCCTCCTTCTTTGGTCGTTTTTAAACAGAGGCTGGATGGCCATCTGTCAGGAGGCTCTGATTGTGTATTCCTGCATGTCAGGGGGTTAGACTGGATGGCCCTTGTAGTCTCTTCCAACTCTATGCTTTTATGAAACCCTATGAGGAATAGCTAGGGAGCTGACTATTTTTGACATACAGCAGAGAAAACTGAGAAGTGACATGACAGCCATATTTCAATACCTGAAGTGATCTAATGTTGAAAACGGGTCAAGTTTTTTTCCACCCCTGCTCCAGAGATTGGAACAAGAATCAATGATGCAGAAAAAAAAATATTTCACCTGAAAATCAGGAAGAATTTGACTGTAAGAGTTATTTGACAGTGAAATAGACTGCCTCACAGGGTGGGAATTCTTCAAACAATGATTGGATGGCTACCTTTTGGGAGTGCTTTAGTTTTATGTTGCCAAATGGCAGCATTTCAGATTAGTCAGTCTTTCCAACTCTATACTCTTATTCTAGAGCCTTCTGGAACTGCAAGTTTGCATTTGTAACCATTTATTTGAAGCTGGGAAATGTTGTGGAATCAGACTTATGGGAAGCCTTCTGGAAGAGATCATAACATGATTTGGGCTGAGATGTTATCAATGTACTGATGGCACTTAGGGCCTAAGCAGACGGGTGGCTGTGGGCTGCCCTGGGAAGGTGCACCGCGGGACTGAGGCATCCCCATGCCTCGATCCAGCGGCGCACCGTCAGCGCCCCTGGAAAGGAGTGCTAAAATTGCGCTCCTTTCATATGTCGCCGAAAGTGCGCCGTAAAACATTGAGCCACACTTTTGGTGACCCTTCTGCTGCAGCGTGTCCGGACGCTGCGGCAGGAGGTCATCCTCAGAACGCTGGCCATGCGGAGGGCTGGCTGCTCCGAGGATGATCTTGGGAGGGAGAGGGGGCGCCAAGCGTGAGGCTGCCCCTCCCCTTCCCTGCGCCGAGGACGGCTTTTTAAGCTGTCTGACGAGGCCCTGAGTTATATTTGTTACCTGAGTTAGCTGAGGCCAATCAGATGATGGATTGGTACCTAGAAATACCAGTGGGGTTGGAAATGGGCCAATATATGTAAGGTGAATACTAGCAAGAAAAAGGTCCTCTGTGAAAGAAATTCTAAAGACCAGCAGTTGGGCAGAAGGCCTATTTAGGATAGTGTTGCATTCTTTCTCAAAAAGCAAGTGCTTAGGGATGGAATGAATATTTCTCAGTTTCCTGACTGGAGTTCAGTTTGGAACTCCTAACACCCTTAGAAACTTACCGTATGCAGGAAGAAAAATGACGTAATGAAAATTCCCACAATTTGTGGAAGATTTTTGTTGTTGTTCCTGGCCCAACATAAGCTGCACATTTTTAAAAGAACTGAGCAAGAGTTGGAGAAACACTTGAGCTTTGCAGTAAAGATCTTAACGTGCAGCTTGGGTTTTGTTTGTTTGTTTTTACACCTCACCTGCCTACATTGTTTATCACTATGTATTTGGGGAAAGTGCACAAAATGAAAAACTACTCCTACACAAGCAACAATGATGAATTCAACATCAGCCTTTGCTGATTTGAAAGTTGTACAATCTAAATGTTACACAGAAGAACAAGAAAATCAGGCAGACTGAAGTTGCAGTCACACATTGATTTGTTGTGCAAGTCTCTTGTTTTCTTCAGAATATTTTTGTTGTGCAAAATTACTGTCATGCAAGATTCCTTTTTTTCCATAGAAAATAGCAATGCTGCACAACAAAACCTCTTATACAAGAAAAAGTATTGTTCAAGATCTATCAGTCATGCACAAAAATGGGCCTGCAGTTTTGTTCAACACTGCTGTTTTCTGTGGAACATTTTTCTTGTGTAATATGTTCATTGTGCATTGTTGTTGTTTGTTTAATGTGAAGTCAGAGGCTTTCATGGCCAGCATCCATAGTTTTTGTGTGTTTTTGGGCTATGTGGCCATGTTCTAGAACAGTTTATTCCTAACATTTCACCTGCAGCTGTGGCTGGCATCTTCAGAGAATGCTGGCATAGAAGTGAGTGGGGTGTATATATATAATGTGTGACCCTTGGTTGAGAGGAAGTAATTTACATGTAAATCTGTGTATTGTTCTGTTGTTGAATGGCAATGCATCAGGGTGTCTATTTAATTAGTGATCCATTCTCTGCTGGGAAACCCCCCTGACCCTGGCTGGTTTTTGTGGTATATTTGTTCAGGCTGTAGTTTGTCTTAACAAGAAGGCAGGCCTCATGTGTCTTGTTGGAGGAATGGGTTAATGAAAGTCCTCTTTGTTTGGGATGGGTCAGATGAGAAAGGAGGAACCTCCCAAGGTCGAGGATAGATAAGCGAGTCTCAGCATATCCTCGCACCTGGAATTAATTTGTATAGAGGGGATGAGATGCCTCCCTTTGGCACGTACCCCATGAGACACATGGTGACATCATGTATGTTGATATAAGATGTTTATTGGACTGAGAAACGTTGCCTTGCAGATCCA
Source organism: Phrynosoma platyrhinos (assembly GCA_020142125.1). Taxonomy (NCBI): domain Eukaryota; kingdom Metazoa; phylum Chordata; class Lepidosauria; order Squamata; family Phrynosomatidae; genus Phrynosoma; species Phrynosoma platyrhinos. The sequence goes on along the minus strand of JAIPUX010001232.1, from coordinate 159,109,240 downwards.
CGAGAAGAGGACTGCCTGGCCTGTGTGTATGTATCCTTTGTCTTTGTACTTTTCCTTGCGATTTCAGAGTTATGCTTTATCTCTGTTATTTTGTTGTCTAAATAAATAGGTTCTTGAGACCATACCGGGCTGATCATTTCACCTGTCTCAGTCTCCTAGAACCCACATGCTTGACAACTAGAGGCTGTGAGAATGTTCCCCTCGAGCTGGAGGGAAGCACTTCAGAGCAAGCCTGAATTGTGAGAATTAAATCAATGCAGTTTTCATTTGCATTTGCTAGGTCTTGGTATTTTTCAGAACTGGTAGCTAAACTTTGTATACTTTAAGGTTTTTTTTTTCTTTTTTGTTGAAGTTGTCTAGGTGTTTGTGGATTTCAATGGCTTCCTTGAGCATCTGAGCTGATAGTTGTTCTGTCTGTGACTCCTTTGATGTATAGTAAAAATATCTTACCTTTGGGAGGTTTGAGATGAAAAACCACCCAAAGAGAAGGTATTTTTACTATACATCAAAGGAGTCACAGAAAGAACAGGGAAACCGGTGAGGAAACACAACCTCCAAATGGTCTACAAACTGATCAAGAAAATCCAGCAAATACTTCGCTCAGCAAAGGACAGAAGAGACCCTCCTACAGTCATAGGAGTTTACTGCATACCGTGCAGCTGCAGACAAGTCTACATAGGAACCACAAAACACAGCATTCAAACATGAATCAAGGAACATGAGAGACACTGCAGACTGGGCCAGGCAAAAAAAATCAGCGGTAGTAGAACACATTATAAACCATCCTGGACATAAAATGTTATTTGAAAACACTGAAATTCTGGATCATGCCAACAACTACCAGGTAATAATAATAATAATAATAATAATTTATACCCCGCCTTTAGCCAAAGCTATTCAGGCAGCTTACATTAAAAATACACGCCCACAATATATATAAGAATGCACAGGGAAGCCATTGAAATCCACAAACACCTAGACAACTTCTACAGAAAAGAAGAAATCCTTAAAGTAAACAAAGGCTACCAGTTCTGAAAAACATCAAAATCAAGATGCAGCAAATGCAAATTAAAACCACCCAGGGTCAGGGGGGTTTCCCAGCAGACAATGGATCACTAATGTAATAGATACCCTGAGGCCATGCCATTCAACCACAGACCAACACGGATTAACATGTAAATCACTTCCTCTCAACCAAGGATCAAACAGTGTGTGTGTGTGTGTGTGTGTTTGTGTATCCCACTCACTTCCATGCCAGCATTCTCTGAAGATCCAGCCACAGCTGTTGGTGAAACATCAGAAATAAACTCTTCCAGAACATGGTCACATAGCCTGAAAACTCCACAAAACACTATTGTTGTTTGTTTGCTTGGGTTTTTGTTTTTGTTTTGTTTTTGTTTTTTACAAATGTCACTCCAACATTTCCCAGTTGAAAATAAGGACATGATTGCATACTAAGGGCGTCGGCAGACGGAGGCCCCGGAGACGCCGCGGATCAGAGCGCCGGCGGAGCTCAGCCTCCGCACCGCGGCGCTTCTGCGGCAAATCTAAAAGGAGCTCCAAATTGGCGCTCCTTTTGGATTTCACTGGACGCGCCGTGGCGTTTGAGTCAGGGAAAGCACGCCGGCCGCTTTTAGGGCGCACTTTCCCTGACTCAAACGCCATGGCGTGTCCGGTCGCCGCAGCGTGAGGTCATCCCCGGAGCGCCGGCTGTGCGGAGGGCCGGCGACTCCGAGGGCGACCTCAGGGAGAGGAAAGGGCGCTGCTCGTGCGGCTGCCCCTCCTCTTCTGGGCCCGGAAGACGGCTCAATTAGCCGTCTGCCGAGGCCCTAAGTCCTTAAAAATACAGTTGAGATTTGGAGAAATGGAATGAAACCAAAACTGAAAATTTTTCATATCCCTACCTATCATATTGTACATACTTGCATAGCAGTAAAGCCTATTTAACGTTGTAAGGTTTACTTGTGCATAAAGATGCATATTGTAAGCCACCTTTCCATTTACCATGCAGGATGACAAAATAATCATATGCCACAAGTAACATTCATTGGCTTCACTTCATACCTCCCTCTATAAAGTCCTTTACTGGGAGTGCAACCCTTGTTACTCTCTTGTACATTTCTGCTTCTCCAACGAAGCTCTCTAGTGGAAAATGCAATTTGTGTCTTGAGCTCTCAGAATCATTTCGTTATGCTTCATTATCTTGTGGCATGTACCGACAGTGAGTTTCCAATACATGAACTGCCCTCAGGCACTTCTCCCTTCTTACAAACATCCAGAAAGTCCAGCTGATCTTAAGGGCTTTCCTACACATTGGCTGCCATGCTGGAAAGAAGTCTGCTATGTGCATAAATGCTCATCTCTCTCCTTCCTTTCCCCAATTCATGCATTCCTCCCCCTAACCTCCAGCTCCATCAGGTGCGTAATGGATTGCACACAGCCCTATCTGCTCATTTTTCATGGACAAAATAGTGCTAGCAAGGCAAATGACATTTTCAGACCTCTCACTGCAAGGAATATATACTCAAGGGAAATCAGACACCCTCATTCTGTCACATGCATCCAGACAACCCAAAGGACACAATCAGACATAGGCATTCAGAGATTCTTGTTTAGTTGCCATTTCCATTTTTACAGAGATAGACATAGACTTAAGAGCTAGCAGGAAAAATTTATTCACACTAGTAAGGCCAAGAAACCAAAAACTAGAACATTAAAATTTGGGCTATAATGATTCAAGCTGATAGTCTATCTCAGAGCTTGGAAAAGTTACTTTTTTGAACTGCAGCTCCCTGAATCCATCAGCCTATAGTCCATGTGGAATCTGGGATTGTTTTTTAATCCAAAGAAAGAAAGAAAGAAAGATTTCCATGCTCTGGTTGATCTAACCTTTTATTATCTGCTAAGATTGTCAAAAGGTCACCACCACAGATATTTTCTAGGATAGTTTAGGGATTTGAGACTTCAAAGTACCAGTGCTCAAATCCCTATCAGCCGTGGGAACTCATAGGGTGGTCTTGGGCAAGCCACACACTCTTAACCACAGAGGAAAGCAATGGCAAACTTCTTCTGGGTAAAACTTCCAAGAAAGTCATAAGATAGAGTTACCATAAGTCAGAGATGACTCAGAAACACAGAGCAACAACAAAGCACTATTTCTTTGCTCTAAGAAGTGTTTATCAGCCTTGTTATCTGGGCTTCCTTCAAATGGACATGGCAGGATTAGAACCCAGGGCATTTTGTACAGGAAGTAACCAAGCTATGCCTCTGCCTGTCATACACTTGTTATAGCAATTTAAAATCCTAACAACCCCTTGTAAGGTAGATCATTAAAATTCAAATTGTGTAACAAGGGAATTATGAGAGAGAAGTTACGCTAATTAATACCTGACTGTAAGACTAGTTATCCTCTTTCAGTACAGAACTGGGTGTTACTATAGGGACCTAAGGCACCATCTCCTCTGTACCTGGTAACAAATACAACAAAAGTTAGAGTTAGAAAGCTCTTCCTTTTATACAGACTGATTGAAGTGCCAAAAAAAAAATCCTGTATTTTTGAATGGGGACCTTCATAAAGACAGAAATATGCCCATTAGGTAATATATTAACTGGAACAATATGTTAATTCTGCAAAGGACATGATTAACTGAAATTAATATTTTGTTTTTGACATTCAACAGCTACTTCTGAAGAGGAATAAAAATGGGTTTGCATGTTGTAAAGGGAGCTCCCTGCCTACTCCTGAATAGGAGATGGGATCTCCTTGAGATCATCTAGCAGATCTGCCACCACCCACTGATTTTTGACACCCCCAACTGAGCCTTGGTAGTGCAGTGCTTAAATGCTGGTACTGCAGCCACAACTTGTAGGTTCAATCCTAGAAGAAGGATCCAAGGTTGACTCAGCCTTCCGTCCTTTTGTGGGTCAGTAGAATGAGTACCCAGCTTCTTGAGGGCAGTTGGCTTACACATCACTGCTTAGGGAGTGCTAATTCACTGATAAGCAGTATAGAAATGTACTTGCTATTGCTATTGCCTCCTCCTGTATAATCCACCCCATACACTCATCTCCTTGGAGGACATTTACTACGATCGGCCAGAACTAGATTGGCAACTGTCACCCAGGGGACCTTTTCGTCAGCTACCTCTAGACTGTGGAATGACCTGCCAAGAGGGATTCAACAGCTTAATATGCTGTCTGAATTCTAAACAATATTAAAGACCTCTCTCTTCCCTCAGGCCTACCCAGTCGAATTCAAATATAAATTTTAAATTTGTATTTGTAGCCGCCTTGGGTTCCACTTTGGGAGAAAGGCAGGATATAAATAAATAAATAAATAAATAAATAAATAAATAAAATTTATGTTCAGATGATTTTAATGTGAACTATGTTTAGGTGTTTTAACCTATGGGTTTAAATGGTTATATGTGTTGTACCTCACTGTGATTGTTGTGGAAAGGCAGGTAAGAAATAAAATGTTTTAGTAGTACAGTAGTAGTATTTCAGAGGAAGAACTGATAAAACCACCTCCGAGTATTCCTTGCCCAAGAAAACCCTATGAAATTAATGAGCTCGCCATAAGTCAACACACACACTCAGAGTGTGGGGAAACTCAGGAGGCTTTGGCCTTGCAAAATGGGTCCTTGGAGTGTCCATGCAACTTGCAGGCTTTCCCTCTCCTGAGTTTGGCATATTCCTACTTCTCTTTCTTCTTCCTTCCTTCCTGGAAGGTAAACCATGACCATAATACTGCTGTTTCCAGTGGTTTCCAAGTGCCTGACTGCTATTTCCAACATGGGAAAAGTGGCAGAATGACCCTATTTTTGTTTCCATTCAGAGAAAGAAATGGGGAAAAACTGGAGCATAATAATCCCCTGTGCATCTGGCTATTATCACACCTGTCAGAGGATTTCAAAGACAGTTGCTCTTGCTTATAGCTGTGCTGAAATGGCCTAAATTAGAGTATTTCTCCCTCAAATACAAAATCTCTCATTTCTAAAAGCGCTCTCCCTTCAATTCTCTTTTTTGCTACTGCTTTCACTGAATCCTCATCTCTTATTAGCCATCCTTTCCCCCAACCCTCTCTGAAACTCATTACGGCTTCTTTATTTGTGGCCCAACAACCAGCCCCTTGCTTTCTGTGTCTTAGGAGTGGGGGAGGAAATACAGAGCGATGAAGACAATTGAGAAAAGTTAGGGGGTCCTCCAATCTTCCCTAAAACAAATTAAAACCCCTGTCCTGGGCTGCAGTTTCGTGCAATATGAGTCTTGCAAAGTGAACATAGAACAAAAATAAGGCTCCTTATCAGTTCAGCCCAGATCCGTCTTATTGCTATGAGTCAAAAAAATCTAACAAATCCAGTGGCAGTTTAATTTGTAATATATCAGGAACAGATATTCACTTTTGAAGTGGATACGGGCTATCAGATCCCAAAGCATATAATTTCTGTTTCATTGGGATGGGTTCTATTACAGCCTGATGCACTTGTGGTGGAGCAAACATCTATAATGGCCAGAAGAAGAAAAAAGGTTTGCCCTGCCTGCATTGAAATACAAAAGAAGTGATGACCTTTAAATATACCTATAAATCATCCCCACTAGATCATTTTCACCAAGGAGAATGTATAGGGAAACATAACTTGAAGATGCAAAGAGAAAATGTTTCAAGACACTACAGATAACAGCTAATCTCATTTTTTGTCAAATAAATAAAAGGTAAGGATAGTATTATCACCTTTAATGTAACAATGCTGGGTGGGGGGAATAAGCCAGAGCCAAAATTTATTCTCTCTCCTCCACTACCACCCCATCCAGTGCTACAAAACTTTCGGCTCAATGGGGCCAAGCACTGATGACAGCAGCACTTGCAAAAGTTACTTTTTTAAATGCAACTGGCTATAGGCATCCTGGCCAGGGGATTCTGGGAGTTGTCTCTAAAAAGGAAGGTTTCAATGTTATCCCTGACAGAAATAGGAAAAGAGGAAACTGTTTTGATCAGAGTCTTGGTCCCTAAAGCCTGATATTGATCACTGACTGGCAGAAGACATGTAGGATCTCAGGCAGAAGTCTTTTGTTTCATCTGTCACTACCTGATTTTTTGTTGGTGGTGGTGGTATTACTTGTTATCAGGGCTGCATCTACACTGCAGAATGAATGCAGTTTGACACTGCTTTAACTGTCATGACTCAATACTATGGAAATCTGGTATTTGGAGTTTTGTGAGCCATTTACCCTTCTCTGCCAAAGACCTCTGGTGGCCCAACAAACTCCAGATCCTAGGATTCCATAGGATGGAGCCACATCAGATAAAGTGGTGTCAAACTGTATTAATTCTGCAGTGTAGCAGCAGCCATGGTCAACTTTGATTTATGGTGACTGGATGAATGAGCGACCTTCAGGATCCCCTGTCATCAACTGCCCTACTTATGTGAAGGTCGTGGCTTTCTTGATTGAATCAATCCAGCTGTACCATGTTCTTCCTCTTTTTAACTTCTTGTTCCATTCTTTTAAATAATTTCTGATTTATGACAACCCTGAGTGTGACTTGCCCAAGATCACTCAGTGGAGCATAGAGCTTTGAACCTTGGTCTTCAGATTCATAGTCCAATGCTCAAGCCCTGCACAACACTGCTCCCCTCTTTCCAGCTATCTTCTACTTTATCAATCATTATTGTATTTCCTAATGAGCCACAATCATCTCATGGTATATCTATAGTACAACAGTCTCAGTTTAGTCAACTTGGTTTCTAGGAAGAGTTCAGACTAGATTTTCTGTCTGACCCACTCATTTGCCTTTGTAGCAGTCCACGATATCTGTAGAGCTCTCCTTCAGCACCAAATGTCTCATGAATCTATATTTTCTTCTTGTTCCTTTTCTTCAGTGTCCAGCTTTCACACCAATATATCAAAATACAGAGAAATTGGAAATACCTATTTTTTTACACCTCATCCAAGAAAAAGAAAAAAAAAAACCACAATGCCCAGAATGAGAACCAAAAGATGAGAATTTCTCTCTCTCTCTCTCTCGTAAACAGTAGTAAAAGTGAAAAAATATATTAGTTTTGCACACAAAAATATTAATCTTTTGCCAAGGTGAATATATATATATATATATATATATATATATATATGGCAAAAGATTCAATTTTTTGTGCAAAACCAATATATTTTTTACTTTTGCTATTGGTTGTGTGTGTGTGTGTGTGTGTGCAAAAACACTTGTAATCTCATCCAGTGGGGAGAAAACTTCTTATATTTTTTTTTATTTGCACTTGCAAGAAGAAAATAAGGGAAGATTTACATCCCTACTCCAAAGATGGATTTCCTCAGCTTGTTAAAGCTCTGTAGAACTATAATATAAACACCTGTCCATTACCTGCTGATATCCCAGTGTTCCACCCTTCCACTATTGCATGTAAAGGTTAGCTGTTATGTTCAATTAAAACTGATGGAATAATTAAACATTACTAAGATTAATGCAGTTCCTTTCAGCTCTTTTCATCTGGGGCTGAGTGAAAGAGTCTCACAGGCTAGAAATTATTTAATTTATTTTAAAAATTAAAATAGCCAAAACCCACTAAATGTCCGTGGTTTATCTGGAATATATTTATTTCTTATCAGGCATTGGGGCAGGGTACTACCTACTTTTATTTCCGTATACCTCTCAACACAAGTAAAAGGTATAAAGAATACTTAAAAACAAATGTACATAATACTGAACAATATTAAATGTCTCTTGTGTATAGACGGAGCCATTTTGGTCAGATAAGGATCCACAATGGGTTCACTATTAGTCTGTAGATTATCTGGAGGAATCTATGGTAATATTGATGGCATTGTCTGAATTTAAATGGTATGTCTTTGAGTTCTCATGATAAATGAAAATTTTGTCCCAGGGCCAGATCCTACATTGTGTTTCCGTGATGTAAATCAGAGAGACAGTGTGGTGTAGTGGCTTGAGTGTTGGACAAGGAGGCTATACAGACCAGCCAAAAGGGCCGGCCTGGGGGTGGAGTCGGGGCATAGCTACCACACACCAGCTTCCCCAACTCCACCCCAATGCCACCATCATGTCATGCGCCCCACCATATAGTGAGCAGCAACAGGGCACTCCCTTGGTGCAGTGTTCATACACTTCTTTTAGAGTGCCAAACTGCCTGATCAGGGCTGCAGCATGTAGCTGCTGTGCCCCCGATCCAGCACTTCCAGGGGGTGGAATGGAGCCACCCCTTACGAGCTGTCTGTACAGCCCCTAGGACTCTGGAGACCAGGGTGTTTGAATCCCTACATGAGTATGGAAACCCACTGGATGACCTTGGGAAAGTCACATTGAGCCTCAGAGCATGGCAATGGCAAAGGCAAATCCCCTCCAAGCAAATTGTACAAAGAAAACCCTGTGATGGGGTCACCCTAGGGCCACCATAAATTAGAAATGACTTGAAGACATATAACAGGGGTAGGCAACCTTTCCCCTTTAAGGGCCGAAGGACTTCAGCTCCCAGAAGCCTCAGCCATGTTGGCCAATAGTCTCATGTTGGACAATAGCTCCTGAGATTCTGGGAGCTGAAGTCCCTCGGCCCTTAAAGGGGAAAGGTTGCCTACCCCTGACATATAACATAGGGTAAACCAACCCTCATAGTTCCACTATGATTCTACTTCATTGCCCTTCTGAATATTGACATTATGCAAACAACTATGTATTTGCTAGTATGCCTGTTTATTGTCCCATTATGCAATGGGGCATGCACACTGGTTGTTTCTGCAACCCCAGTGAAGAAAACAGTGGATTCCTTTATAGTTATGTGCAACGACTTGGGTAGAATCCTATTGAGTAGCCCAGTGGTTCTCAAACGTTTAACCCTTGCAACCTTCTACATCTACATGTGGATGTCACCCCTCACTTGACATATTATATGAATAAAAATATTTTATTTGTTTAATGTAAGTATTTAAATTCACACATTCATATATGTTCATATTTTAATATTTTATAAGAAAATAGTTCTCTTCCTCCTCCTCCTTATCAGGCAGAGGCTCCAAGCACCCACCCTTCCTTTCTTTGCCCTCTAGGAGAAAAACAAATTTGGGAAGAGGAGGAAGAGAAGAGATCAAGGTTTCCAAGATGTGTACCCCTGTTGAACAACTTTTGTACATGCACCCCCTGGGGTCCTGCCCCACAATCTGAAAATTACTGGGTTACCGGTAGCTCCATAGTCCCAATGAATCAATTGTAAAATGGTGAGTCAATACATAGGTCAATCCAGTTAATTCAATGGCTTGTCTCTAGTTCAAACTAACAATAGAATTTAGGCCCATGTGAAGTGTAAAATTCTGCTTTTGTCATTGTGAACTGAATACATTTGTTTCACAACAGCCAAAACAGTACAATCACATGCATAAAGGAACTTACCCTTGTGTATGACACCAACAGGATTCCAGCCATTTGAGTCATTTACTTAATAGATTTGGTTCAGTAACTTATAGTAAGTATACTTTAATGATTTTGCTGTTTAGCCTGTTGAATGGAACATTTATAGCTTATCAATTTAATACACAAATGTGGATGGGGGCAGCATGTTTAGTGTAGCATCCCACAATGCCTCGCACATATATGCGCAAAAAAGAGTGTGTGTCCCCAGTCCTGTGTAGAATAGAGTTTGCTCAGTAGTTAATCACACTACTAAACTGGGTGCATGCCCAATCTAGCTGTATATACTCTTGGTGTTTTACAGTTACCTCTACTAACTCTGAGCCTTCAGGATTAGAAAGAATATAAATAGATTAAAACAGGAGAGAGGTTTCCCATTTATCTGAACAAGGTATTTCAAATCAGTCATATATTACCCTTAGTTGTGATTAAAGATAGTTGTGGGAAGATCAAATGAAGTGTCATTTCTGAATGCCCATCTTCAAGGTTTGTTTGATTTGTTTGTTGTTATCCATTTCTGCTTTCTAGAACTTGGAAAAAAAGTAGCTTTAGGGTGACCTTGAAAATAGGAATGAGATAGACCACTCCACCCCTCCAGCATTACTTTGTGCTGTCAATCCATTTTAGCAGTTTAATAATTTACTAGCCAGAAAGACTTATCTAAATATATTATTTTTTTCAAAAAGTTTTATTCAAGGTGCAGGATAAAACTGAACAGCATAATTTCAACCCTTAAGCTATAGGTAGCTTTTGCCAATGAGCTCAGCTACAGTATACAGTACACCCTAGATAAAAATCAGACCATTCTCTGAGTACTATATATAACTACTCTTAATATTTTATGTGTCAGGAGGAACTGAATTCATAAATAATAAATCCAGACCTCCTAGGTAGAATACATATGAATGGTTTGTGGAAGAGGAAAGAGGGATCACAAATACAATCTTACACTGATATTTTAATGCTAAATACAAGAATTTGGTTCCTCTGCAACTCATTCCAGTCACTAAGCATCAGAAAGTCCAGACTGACATCAGGTGAGATGGCCCTTTGATCCCAGCTTAATAAATTTACATGGTTTTTAGAGATCAAAAACAGAAAAGATAAATGGCTGATCCTTCACATTGTGTAAAAGAGTTTTTTAAACCATTCCTTAAATCCTTTATATTCTGGTCCTGCACTTTGATGGTGGCTTCTATTAAGGTGTACAAAAGCAAACCAGTATCACTGGTCAGTGAATCTGATAGCCCTTGGCAAAATACAAAGTTCAAAGACATATCATGCCATACTGCTGCTTATGATAAGATGAAATAAGTTTAGTCTCAGAAGCTGCCTTGATGAAGCCTAACATGGAGAGTTCTCCTGACTGCAGGGGATTTTTGCTACCACATCTTTGTAGTGATGAAGGCAAGGTGTAGATGAGTCCAAGTTGACCAAGATGTGTAACCCAATGGGAATTGTAATGCTAAAGGACTGAAAAGGTAGATCCCACTGAAAAGGTAGATTCCCAGACTGTTTCTCGAAGGAACAATCCACCCATCCCCACTGATACCATGCAGCAAGAAATCAGTAATTTGGGAACAAATGTGTTTGTTTCTATAGCACATCTCATAACTGGCATGTAGGAGTAGCTTTTTGATTTTACTTCATGGCAGAGTAGCTCTGGGGGGATTATGTTCATTTTGACTGACTTGCTGAGTGAATTAATTTGTAACATACAATATGGTGAAAGAAGGAGAAGCATCCCCGGAGAAAATTTAGGAGATTATAACACATCTTTTTTCACCCAATCCGGAGACGGGCTTAAATGGCAGAAAACGGATCTTACTGCACATCTCCTTGCCCAACTCAGCCTCATTGCATACCCAATCTGGACTCCTGGTGCACTTTTTGAAGAATGATACTTTCCCGTTTGCCAATAAAGTACACCAGCAGTTTGGATTGGTTTGCAATGTGACTGAGTTGGGCACGGAGGCATACGATAAGATTCGTTTTCACTCATTTGAGTCCCAGCCCATGCCTGAACTGGGTGAAAAGAAGGCATGCAATAATCTCCTTAGAGTCATCATTCTATGTTAAAGGAGCTTATCCCACAGACTGCCCACAGCTAATGTTCCACAGTCAATGGAAGGTAGCCGCCTTCAGTCTTTGCTGTCTCATCACATCTAAAGCTGCATATCTAAAATCAGACCATGGAAAAATCAATTGATGGCAAAAAGAGAAAATGTTATATTAGCCTTTTCCCTTTTATATTCTTCCAAGGAAAGGTTTCTCTTTAAAAACAACAACAACAACATCCATAATCTGCTAGCTCATATGGTCACTGGTAAGTGCACTCTGAAAGTTTCTAGTCCAAAAACTAACTTTTCTAACCTCTGTTTCAAGGGTGTTCAAGCTTTTTTATGGCTTCTCTTTATTAGTACAATTAAGATAAGACTGGAACAGTCTCATTGCTGACCCACTTAGGAAATAAGGAGACCAGACATCAGGCTTTGGGTTGAATAGGGCCACTTTAATTAATTTTCAGTTTTTAAACATGAACTGTAATCTGGGGTGGATGGATACAGTGTGGTATTCCTCTGAATCAAGGGGTCTCTCTCTGACCTCCTCTTTAATAATCTTTGGACATGACACCTAGGCTCAAGGTGACTTTGTTGTCCCCCAGCTGGCTTTCATGGTGAAAGGCCACACCTAAGGAACCCCCTTCCTCAAGTCCCACAACTTAAAGCAAGGATATCCACCAAGTAGACCTCAAAGGTGATCACCTTTCCTACTTCCACCCCTGTCTAGAAGGGGCCAATCCAGAGACCTCCCCTTTATCAAATGGGTGCCTACTGGTGCTCACCATACTTATAATTTTCTCCCTCTCCACTGCCAAGTGACTGCCTAGTTAGATACCACAGTCTGAGTCAATTTCTCCTGTTCCTGATGTTTCGGTGTAGGATAGGTTGCACCCTCTCCCCCCCCACACACACACAAAAGGAGGTCCAAAATTCCTATCCAGTCCAGAGTGACCAGCAAAACCTTACACTGAACTCAAGCTGCTGGGTTGGTCAAGTGTCATTACTGAAAAGAGAAGGTAAGGGAGGCAGACCATGTTTCCATGCTCTGACCTTTCATCTCCAACCTGGTATGCTGCATTGGATGGTTACAGTCTGGCCTCTTTTCCTTCGCGATCCAGCAAAGTCAGTCCTTTCCATGCAGTATACATGATAGTGGGTGCAGAGATGTGCTTTATAAGAGCTTTGCACTGTGTTGTCACTCCCACACAATCCTCATTTTCCCACATCTTCCATCTTTTTTTTTTTTTCATAGAAAATTCATTAAGAAGAAGAGACAAAATAGCTGCAAAGGATCTTATGAATGGCCAGTTTGATAACGCTGCATCTGAACAATGTTAATCCACACTGGGGTAGACTCATCAAATGATGGATCAGACATGTCTCCCTGAAATAGACACTGCAAGAATATCTTATTTCCAAATATCACCCTAACCAAGGCCTGCTTAGCTTGAAAGACATAATAAGATCACAGTATGGCACGGGATAACTACCAGACATCCCTAATACTTCACAATCTTATTTAACCTTTATAGTAAACCTGAGAACAGTAAAAGGGGAGGGAAAGTCAATTACACTAAACCATAAGTCACTTCATCACCACCCCAATTTTCCCACATAGGTGGTAGTGCTACATGCCACTTAAATGTGAATAGCTTTCACTGGCAATGAAGAAATGCTTGGCACAGTGTTCTGGGCACAAAGTGCTACTTGACTGAACTAAGCAATTAGATACCTGCAGATTTAATAAAGGGTAAGTTCTGCTCCTATCAATCATAGCCTGTCCAGTTGATTGCTCAACAGTCAGATTTAGATTTTCTCTGTGTGGAGTTGTTGCCAGCAGTGGATGTGAAGAGACATGACAACCTTGAAGGATTAAGAGCTGGTTTTTTTTGTTTTTTTTTTATGTCCAGATGGCTAATATCCTCTTTTGATTTGTTTTGGGTGTTTAAAGATAACTAACTGCAGTTTCCAAGCCACTTTTAATGCTTAGCTGCATGTGCCTTTCTGTATATTGTGTATGTACATACCCTGAGTTGTCTGAGAAAGCTAACAGCAAGATGGCCTCCTGTTCTACACCATTACCTGTATCCACTATATCCATTGGGACCATTTCCATGCTCCATAGCAATTGAGCTTATGACTAAACCTGAACATCTGCATATTGTTTCCTGTTTATCACTTCCTCCCATTCACTCACTTTTTACTGCTCTCTCCCCCTGTGTTAAAGTTTACAATCTAAACTCCCCATATTGGGACCAGACTACACATTGTTTCCTTATTAGCTAAGCAGAGTTCTTTCCCCACTGTTACCACTGTGACTGTGCTAAGATAGCCACAGCGAAATTACTACCTTTAGTTGTATATAGCAACACAACACAAACACACAAAACCTTCCAACTGTTCTGATTTGATAGGGATAATCCTAGTTAATCCTCTGTCATCCCACTTTCTCGGATGCTTTTAAAATGTCCCAGTTTCTCTCTCCCCCTCCCACTTTCCCCCTATGCCCTCAGTTTACTTCAATTGGTGCAAATTTTCTTAGTTCAAAAATAGTTTCTCATCAATTAACTCAGCAGAAAGAAGAGGAGAGAAATGAGGGTGAAATCCTGCCCTTCCCAGTAGGCACAGGCAAAAGGAAATTGTTGCAGCATCTCCAAGCTTTTGTGCTCTTTCTCATTAATAACTTTTGCCATCTTGACCACACTTTGATGTTGTGAGGCCCCATGTGTCCTAGTCTTAATCTGTGAAATGTTGGAGGTATGGTACATTTCTAGATCTTCCAGTGCAAAAACCCAGTAGATTTCCCTGGCCATTGCTAATTTTGTTTAGATTGGCATGAACAGGAATAACAGGGGAGATATCTCTTTGTTGCTGCACAGTCTACCACCTACCACACAGCATATGCACTAGGGATGTGAAGAAGACTCACATATTTTTGCAGGCCCAGTGAGAAATGGGGTGTCAATCCATCCATCCTCTCAGTCAAGAAAATGGCTATAATTTTTTTCCTATTTTGGGAACTTTCTGCTGAACCTTTAGGGGGGGGGGATGGATAAAAAAGCAATTTGCATAAAAGAGTACGTTTTGCATAGAAAAAATGATTTTCTAATACTTTTGCACAAGCAGACTTTTCACAAAAATATTTCAAAATGTGAAAAACAATTTTTAAAATGTACAAAGCCTTTCCTAATCTTGCCCACTGACAAAAATGCTTCAAAGTCTTCATTCTTGCATGCCATAAATAAGTGAAGTTTTACACTTTAGAGAGGCACAGAGAGGAAAACCATTGTATCCTTGATCTCTATAGTTATTGTTGAGATCTTTTTTCTTTGTTTCTCCTTGTTACAAGTCATGGCCAGTCAAAAATATCCCTTTAGAGGTGTTTGTCATCTGGTAAGTCCAAATAGTAAGAGAGCACAATGAGGTGTGTTCCCTAACTATTTGGACTTAAATCTCCAATTGGTCCTGCTCTCCTGCAAAGCTACAGGAGATCAACTTCATTCCTGCAGAGCTACAGGAGATTCATTTGCACCCTTCATTCCTGTAGTTAGTTTATTCTTGCACTGTGTGAGCCATGTAAACTTGTGCATTGTCTGTTCACAAAACAGAAGCAACCATCTTGCATGAGACTTCTCTTCCAACATTACAGCAATCACATGATTAAAATGCTCACACCAGCCAGTGTTCAATGATGTTTTATACGGATTAGCTTAAATGCTCCCCAAAACATTAGCTTTACTAGGGGCCTTTTTTACACTTCACAGTTATACCACTGTGATTCCATTTTAACTGCCATGACAACACCTTGGGTTTGTATTTGGGGGAGGCAATATAAGTTTTTGAGTGTGCATTCTGAATACCCATCTCTACATGCAAATCCCAGGTTTCCATAGGATGTTTGCATGGCTATTAAAGTGGACTCACAGTGCTATAATTTTATACTGTGCAATATAAAATGGCCAGTCCAACAACAGACTTTGAGGCTTGGCTCTCAGAAGGGCCACTACCTCAGTTGGTGGGCATTTTGTACAGTTTCTATGTTTCCTTCAGGTCTTTAGTGAGAGGTACTTCACGTGTGCATTCTTGTTGCTTTCATTGAGTCATCACTCCCCATCAAGCCAAAGAAAAAACCCCAGGACAAACCATAGGTTCTTCCTATAGTGTACACTAGTTCATAAATGGTGAACAAAATTGTGATAAATTGTTGCTTACTGTGACATCTACAGATGCCTCTTTTCATTTTTTGTTCACACTATTTGTTGCTAATAGAATTGTTTTTATCACCTTGGGCCTTCTAGATTTATGATCTTTCATTTCCAGCTTGGCTCATTTATATCTTAACTAATTGTTTCCAGATAATGATGCTTCCTTCACTTTGTCAGATATATTGGTTGCTGGTCCTATAAGTCCCAGTTCCTGCTTCATTACTGTATGTGATTTATTAGGTTCAACATTTTTTGTTTGTTTGTTTTTTGCCATTGTGTCACAGCAATCGCTTCTTTGGTTTGGACTAAAAGATGTTTCCACATTTTTTTTAAATGGCAGAAGTGCATTGTCCTCTGCTACAGAATGTACCATGGACAAATAATTTGTACAGTGGTGATAAGAATTTATGCTGGTTTTCTTTGTCTTTCAGTGGCACATCTTTTCTAATTAGTGCAATGTATAAAAAGATTAGTGTTGTTTTTTCTGTTTCTTTAATCAGTGGTCATTAACATTATCCCTGCTTCATTGCAATGACACATTCCTTTCTGTGCTGAATTACCATATTTCTAGTTCAGTTACCAAGCAAATTTAAGATACATGCTATGGCTGTGATTCCAAAGCACTTCAGATCATGTAAGGGAATTATGATATTCTACTGAACAGTTGTTTTAGTTTTCTTTGAACAAGTTTTTTCCTGTTGTTGTCATCATTGTTGTTGTTGTCTCTGAGTACTCAGCTTTATCTGTATCACAAAGTGCTTTCAAGAAACAAGTTTCTTAAAGGGGAAAGGTTCAACATTTTATTAAGCTCACATAAGTAGACTCCCAGTTGGTTAGTTGGTTGGTTGATTTGATTTATATGTTGCCTTGTGAGTTTCTTTCAAAGAGATACAACCGGGGTAGGCAACCTTTCCACTTTAAGGGCCGAGGGACCTCAGCTCCCACAAGCCTCAGGCATGTTGGCCAATAAATAGTCCAATGTTGGCCAATAGCTCCTGGGTTCTGGGAGCTGAAGTCCCTCGACCCTTAAAGGGGAAAGGTTCAACACTTTATTAAGCTCACATAAGTAGACTCCCAGTTGGTTAGTTGGTTGGTTGATTTGATTTATATCCCACTTTTTCCCAAATATGGGACCCATTTCCATATAAGGACCCTGGCAACTGTGAATATCCTATATATTTATGAAGCAATACTTTCATATATACTGTCTTCAGGAATCACTTTACATAGAGTCTGTATATAAGGCCTTATCTGCATGGGCCAAAAGACCCATCTCCTCTCCCTTCTTCTCATGTCATCATGTTTGGATAATGCATGTCTGGCATGTTCCACACTAGAACTAAAGTTTAACAGCCTTAATATGATGTTAAAAACTTACCTTTTGTTCTGGATCCTTGGGAAATATCCAGAACCCACTGTATAGATGTCCCACCAGGCTACCCAGAACATCTGCCACCACTGTGGGTCACTTGTTCTGAGGGCAGAACAAGGTACCCCAAACATAACTGCCACTAAGGGGTTTATCACATTATCTTTTAAATCAAAATAAGCCTCCCAGGATGCAGCCAGGACATAGTATAGAGGTGAGAACTAGCACAGTGTACTGGGTGATTGAATTGCCAGGCAACTACAGCCTGGATCCCAGCCATGCTCAGTCAGCTGGGCTGCAGTCACCCGGCAATTTGGGGCAAATTACAATGCAATAATTCCCTCCTCCATGTCGCGTCCCCACTGCATCCTGGGAGGCCAATTTTAATTTAAAAGGTAATGCAATAAGTTCCTAAGTGTCTCTTTCTGACCTCATAAGCAAATGATCCAGAGTGGTAATGAATATGCCAGGTGGCCCAGTGGAATGCCCATGCAGATAGCCACCATGGTGCAAAAATGGAGGCCAAGGTAACGGGAGCAGGTCAGGACTCTCGCTGCCAAACTGAGACAAAGACCCCCCCCCTCAACGCGTTGGGAGGGGTTCTTCATTGCACCGGCCAAGTAAATGAGGCCAGACAATTGATTGGCTGAGCGGGGGGGGGGGGAGTCCTGCCTCTTCCTCCGCTGCCCAGCCAATCAGGATAGGGATCCTCTAGGATCCCTTCTCGATCAAGAATTGGGGGGGCTATAAAGCCCCACAGCTGCCTCGTATCAGCAGCCATTTTGGAGAAGCGGACAAGCAACCCAACCCACCCGCCCTTCACTAATAGAGGCATAAGTATTTATTCTCAGGCTGTGGCTGGTCGCCTTATGGGGCCAGGAGGGAATTTTCCCAGAGTTATTGTGACCTAGGTTTTTTGCCCTCCCTGAGATTCAGTGGGGGTATGCTTGAATTTTTATAGCATATATTGTTATGGCTATATGCAATTGTTATTAGTTATGTTGTAATGGGGCCAAGTTAAGTTATTTTGTCACAACTGGGTGTCAGGGTCCTGGTTAGAATAAGTTATATCCATGTGTCTTAATCTTACGGCGGGCAGGGACCCCCCTCCCAGGGATAAGTTAGTTAATTGGAATTACGAAATTGGTTCAAGTTTAAGTGGACAAAGAGTATATTTCAAGGGGTTAAACAAATTGTTGATATGTCATCATCAAACTAATTCATGACATCATGGACAAGTCACGCCATGAGCTAAATTATGACATCATTTCCGGTTGGGAGGAGATGATTTATTTGGGTGTGTGTTTAATTGGAACTTGATGTTCTTGATATATGAATGAAAGGGATAGATTGACATGGCTGGTTAGATTGGATATGTAAAGGAACACATGTAAATTGTGGTTAAATTGAATTGTTAAAGAATTATTGATGACCCTGTACAAATAAAGTTGTGGCCAAGTTTACAACCATAATTTGGAGTATGGTGTCATTTTTGTGTTGGTGCAATTATAGGTTATGTATAAATGAAAATCCCTCTACCATACTCTAAATAAAAAGGTCCTACTCTTTAGCCCTAATAATTGCAACTCCCCTCTTTTCCACCTCTCCTTCTCTTTCTGAACTGAACCAGTATGTACAGCCCCTTCTTTATAATTTCCTCACCGATTGTGCCAAGCCAATTGTACCTGCAACAAGGCCAAGCCTCCAACTATCCCAATTTGGCAAGGAGAGTGCAGATTCATCCTGTGTTGTCCCATTTTTTTAGCCGCTTTCCACTTCCTCCCTTCATGGTCAGCTTACTTCAGTTTGTGCAAACATATAGATAGCTTACAAGTACATAAAGCATATATTCACACTAATACTGTTGTACTGAAGATTGATTGAGTTTTTTCCCCACTCTCTTAAA
Organism: Phrynosoma platyrhinos; assembly: GCA_020142125.1. NCBI lineage: Eukaryota > Metazoa > Chordata > Lepidosauria > Squamata > Phrynosomatidae > Phrynosoma > Phrynosoma platyrhinos. The sequence goes on along the minus strand of JAIPUX010001232.1, from coordinate 159,090,270 downwards.
AATCAAATGTTATTTATTGGTACATGATAAACATTGTTATTTATGGGCTGCATTTTGCGGCCCTTTTAAAGTCAGTTTACCACACTATTAACTTTTCCTTTGTGGCCAAGATCAAACTCTTTTTTTATGCAACTGACCTTCAGTATCACAAGCTGCATTGTGACAATGTGGGGGTGGCAAGTTTACGTTTGTGATATTTTCCCTTAGATATTGCAGTATTTATTTGAGTGTCTGAAAGGTATGCTAATGACACAATGATTATCATAAATACTGATTTATGAGTCTGGCACCTTTTAATATCAAGTTAAACTTTAGTCATAAGGAGAGCAACTATGAAGGACAGGGGGCTGGCTAAATGAACGAGTTTTATATCTCATTCTGTATTTTTATGGACAGAGCTACATGTGACAACAAATACAGTTTGCTATAGAAATTGCAATCTTATGTCTACTATTCTTTATGCCCTTACAGTGAATTCCTAAAAATATAAAAATTGTCATGGCCAGTCCAAATCTTTGAAAAACATATTATTTGGATAGCCAGCATAGTCAAGGGCAGAACTAGCTAGGATATTTTGGAAATTATAGTCCAAAAAAGGTAACTTTTTCAAGTTCTTCTTATATCAGACTGAGACCTGTGTAGTCCCAGGAGCCTGCTTCCCACAGTGGTCATTTCAGTTCTTCTAAGATTATATAAAGCTATAGCTTTTTTCCATTGTTCTTCTGTAACAATCCTGTTTCCTTTCATTTTCATATTGTTGGTGCCTGAAATGCAAGCCATAATAACATCAATACAACCAGTGCTATTGTATTAGGGCAAAAACATGCAGAAGCATATCCTTCTACTCTCCCAATTTGGCACAGATACTCCCAAGTCTCACTTTTCCCAAAGTGTTTAAAATATCCCAGTTTCTCTCTTCTCACCCCACTTTTCCCATTTCTTCTCTGTTTACTTCAAGTGGTGCAAACTAAGTTTGAAGTGAAAAAGTAATGTGCACTCAGTTAGCTCAGTAAGGGGAAAGAAGTGGAGCAGATGAAATCTTGCCTTTTCCCAGTAGGCTCGGACAAAAGCAAACTGCTGTAGCATCTCCAAGCTTATCAGTTCCTTCTCTTTAATAACTTTTGCCAGCTTGATCACACTCTGATGTTCCTTGGCCACATATGTTCTGGCTTTTGGCTGTGAAAGGTTAGAAGGTGTACAGAAAGGAATGCCACCACATGTGACAATAATGGAACAAAGAGAAATACAAAGAGTCTTGTGAATTTTTTAACAGCTATTATGGGGTCCTTATACCCGAAGGGATGCTTCATATTAGCCTGCTTACACCTTAATATCTGCAGGAAGGCTCTTCCACTTCTTATATAACAAGGGGGGAAAGGGGCTATTTTTGAAACACATTCCCTATAAAAGTGTAATTATCACCCAGGGCTCAGGCTAGACTCAGGCCTGCATCCTTCCAAGATCGCTAAAATGAGTACCCAACTGTTGGGAGAGGCAATGAGCTTACAGTTGTAAACCGCTTAGACATCCCATAGAGTGATATGAAGCAGTATATGAATGAAGCTGCTTTGCTTTGCTTTTGCCATAATTTAGGACTGGACAATTATGTGGGGGGCCAGGGTCCACTTCCTCCCCCAACCTCCATCACAAGCTGCACCACTCCAGAACAAGCCCACATATTACCATTTTCTTCTGCATTCTCCCTCATAATGGTGGCAGGAAGTGATGCATATGAGCCAGAATGGAGAAGTGGTTTGAGCATTGGAATGTGACTGGAAACCAGTGTTCAAATCTCAGCCATGTATGCCCACTGGGCTAGCCTGAGCAAGTCACACTTTCTCAGCCTGAGGAAAAGGCAATGGCAAACCTCCACTGAACAAATCTTGACAAGAAAACAGAAACAACTTGAAGGTACACAACAACAACAACAACAACAATAGCAGCAGCAGAAGCAGAAGCAGCAGCAGCAGCAGCAACAACAACAAGGGATGCATCACCTCTTGTTACCATTTTGTCACCAATTTTGTCATAGCAGCTTCTCCAGAGAGAAGTGACTATTGGGGTACCACAAGGTTCTGTCATGGACTCTGTGCTCCTCAAAATCTTTATCAATGAGTTCAATTATGGAATAGAGGGTAGACTTATATTACTAATACCCAGAGGATAGGATCTGCATTCAAAATGACCTTAACAGATTAGAAAGCTGGGCCAAACTAACAAAATGAATTTCAACAGGAAGTAACATTAGGTACTAGACTTAAGAAGAAAGAAAAAATGAAATGCACAGATATAGGATGGGGAACACTTGACCTAATAACAGGAACTAGGAGTCTTAGTAGACAACAAACTGAACATACACCAACAGTGTGATGTGGCAGATGAAAAAGCCAATGCAATTCCAGACTCTGTTAATAGTAGTAAAGTGCATATATCAAAGGAAGTAATAGTACCAATTTATTCTGCTTTGGTCAGACCTCACCTGGAATACTGCGTCCAGTTCTGGGTACCACAGTTCAAAAAAGATGTTGAGAAGCTGGAGCATGTCCAGAGGAGGGCAACCAAAATGGTGAAGGGGCTGGAAGCCATGCTTAGGGAGCTGGGTATGTTCATCCTGGAGAAGAGAAAGTTAAGAGGTGATATGATAGCTCTGTTTAATTATTTGAAAGGTCATATTGAGGATGGAACAAGCTTGTCTTCTTGCAGCTCTAGAGGCTAAAAGCTAGTCTACATTATTAAAATGCTCTTCAATCCAGTCAAATAGAATGTGAACCAGCCACATGCAATTCACAAGATTCAGGCTTTTGCAGGATGGAGACTCCTTAAACTCTGCAGAAAAAGGCTTTACAGTTTTTACCAGCGTATGCATGGTAATCCACAGATATGTTTATTATTGCATATGTGGCCATCCATCTGCTTCACATGGATTCGAGTGGCTGCATACTTTTGACAGAGAGTATGTTAATAGATGCAAATATATGTGAATTGGTGCTGGAAAGTGAAAACAATTAACCTTTGATGTGAATGTGTGATAATCTGCAGCAATGCTCATAACACACTTACTTGCAGATTTTCCCCTAGGACAGGGGTAGGCAACCTTTCCCCTTTAAGGGCTGAGGGACTTCAGCTCCCAGAAGCCTCAGCCATGTTGGCCAATAGTCCCATGTTGGCCAATAGCTCCTGGGATTCTGGGAGTTGAAGTCCCTCGGCCCTTAAAGGGGAAAGGTTGCCTACCCCTGCCCTAGGACATGGAGCAGAGGATTCAAAATACAAGAAAAGAGATTCTACTTAAATATTAGGAAGAACTTCCTGACAGTAAGAACCATTTAACAGTGGAATTTTGTTGTTGTTAACTGTCCTCAAGTCGATCTTGACTAATGATGAGCCTATGGATGATACATCTCCAAGACCCTCTATCCTCTTCTGCTCTGCTTAACTCCTGCAACCCCATACCTGTGACCTCCTTAATAGAGTCCATCCATCTGGCATGTGGCCTTCCTTTCTTCCTACTAGCAAAGAAGAATCAAAAACAGTAGGCCGATTTGGATTAGACAAAAGAAAGAAAGCAGGTGAGCATCTCATAGATTTTCGTGCAGCCGACAACCTATTCATAGTAAACACATTTTTCATACAATCAGAAAGAAGGCTATACACATGGACATCAGCAGATGGTCAACACAGAAATCAAATAGATTATGTAATTGGAAGTGAAAGATGACAGAACTCTATACTTGTCATGGTCAGTCAGGAGCTGGACTCAGAGGAGGAGGAGGAGGAGGAGGAGCCTACTCCAGTGCAGGAGGAAAGGGAGGCTCTACCAGGTCCTAATCCTGCCCTGCTAGATCCCAGTCCTGTCCTCCCAGCCCAGAGGAGGAAGAGCAGCCAGGTCCTAGCCCTAGTAGTATGGAGGCACAGCAGCCTAGTGGTAGGGATCAGGAAGAAACAAGTGTGGAAGTGCCTTCCTTCAGACAACGCAGGGCAGAGAGTGCTTGTGTGTGTTGGTCAAGGAGGCTTGCAGAGAGACAATTGACTAAGAGGCCTCAGCTGGCATGGAGGAGGGAATCTCCTACTTAATCACCTGGGAGAGGAACACTCAGTGCCAGAGCTTATTGCAGTTCCCTTGTGTGATACTGTCAGCACTGGTTCCTTGCTCTGTGGAACTCTTGTGTGCCGTGAACCTTTGAATTTGGAACAGACTGGATGCTTGTTACCTTCTGGCT
>JAIPUX010001232.1:159055777-159070517 GCA_020142125.1 Phrynosoma platyrhinos | reverse complement strand
CGTCGGGGAGGCTTATTTATATATAGTATATTACTCACATTTTCAGTGGCCAAAATGCATTTGCAAGCTTTTTTAAAAACAAAAAGTCTGAGAATGTATCCACAGTGCAAAATTAAAGAGGTTTGACACTACTTTAATTGTCATGATTCTATCCTAAGGAATCCTGGGATTTGTAGTTTGGTGAGGCACCAATTCTTTCTAACAGACCAGGCTGAATACTTCACCAAACTATAAACCCAGGATTCCACAGGATGGAGCCATTACAGTTAAAATGGTGTGGAAGTGCCTTAGTTCAATGATTTCTGCTTTATGACAGTGCTCCAGTCCCTAGCCTGTGAATGTGTGGTAGATGCTTGTATTTGCAGATTAAGTCTGAACAGCTTGGATAATGACATGACCTAGGGTTGGTATCCATCAATCTGCATCAGCATTTTGTTTCTCCCTCTCCCCCCCCCTCCCCCAGGAATGAGAAGAGGGGGAAATTACACAATATAATCACAGCTCATCATGGCTAAATAGATGTTAAAATCTGAATCCAATTCATCGCTTTACCCATTGCATTGGACTGGCTTTCAATACTGTTTTCTTATTAATGCAGTTTAGTGTGTTTTCTTTCAAATGCCAGTTTTGGACACATGACATAAAATGATAGCTATTACACAAGCATAAGCATTTTTATATGTCTGTACACATTAAGTTTCTTGCTTCCTTATTGTCACAAGTTGCACAATGTGCAACTTGTTAGTAACTAGGTGTTATGGATTATACAATAGAAATGGTATTGACAAGTCATGGTGATCTCAGGCACAGGTGCTGAGGTAATACTGGAAAGGAGGCAAGTGTACGACTATTTATTTATTTATTCATTTATTGGATTTATCTCTCTTCCAAAATGCGATTCAAGCCAAGCCTGTTCAAGGTTGTTTCTGTGAAAAAAATCTGCATGTAAAAAAAAAAAAAGAGGGGCAATATAGGAAAGAGAAAAGTTTACTTATTAATTATAACTAATAACAAGACCACCTGAACTTTGAAATTGTGTTAGTTTAATGCTTACTGGTCAGTTCTGACAATCAGTGTCACTGGACTGGAGCTATAGTTTTCTAAATAAATGTTTTATGGGATTTAACTATTGAAGCATGGATTTCTGAACTAAGTATCTTCCTGGACTGGAAATTTATGCAGAATTAAACTACTGATTTGTTGATTCGTTGCATTCCAGATATCAAGATCTCAGGAATGAGTTTCTCTCCAATCCTTTTGACTGGAATTGGCAGGGATTGATAGTCTAATGTGCCTTTGACCCGTTCCCAGCTTCTGAGTTCTTACTGGGTAGTTAATGTCTCCCAGAGGTGTACTCAACCAAGGACTTACAGGGTTGAGACACAAGGGCTGTATGATTAACAGGAAAGTCAACATCAATTGCCACAATTCTTAGGCTTCTCTGTTCCTTTAGAAATTAACTGAAATCTTTACAGTAGATAGATGGGGGAAAAAATAGATTTTCCCAGCAGCAATATATTGTTACATGACCAATGGTCAAGGACAAGGGACACAACATTTATTAGGTTTTTTTGTGGGTTTTTTTGGGCTGTGTGGCCATGTTCTAGAAGAGTTTCTTTCTGACGTTTCGCCAGCATCTTTAAATAAACAACATTTATTGTTTACAATTGCAAAGGTGTTGGTGAAGATCTAGTCACTGAGCAACTTCTTTGCCAACCACTGCTTGACACACAACCATAAATGGAGTGATTACACCACACATTACACCACAGAGCCAAGTATTGACCATAATGGAATGTCATGATATGGGGTCCACCAGGAACCATAATGGAATATCATGATATGGCATCCACCAGTATGTAAACCAGTGAGCCCCTCTTGCCACTTAGGGTGGAGCTGGTATCTCAATTCATGAGCTGGTCCTCAACCCCCAAATCTCTGCCTATCATGGTCCCTGATGGGAATCCGCTAAGTAGTGCTCTGATTTTTCCCAGATGGATCTTGTCCAATGTGCCTGTAGCATGCACTCTTGCCACCATTCACCTGTAGCACTGACTTTTGGGATGGCAGTCCTGTGGGAACTCATTATCCTACCCTGCTACCAAGTTATGTATACAGGACCCACACTATTCTTTGTATGATGTCCCACACCAATCTTTAAAATGTTAGTAGCGTGGTTTATTTTAAAAACGCAGGCCAAGTTATATTTAAATAAGAACAAACATTTATTTTAAAACAGCATGGAATAACTATAACTTGTATCAAAGCTTGTTACTGTAGGCTTGCTTGGTTACATATAGCAACGTTTGTTTCCACTTCACTTCTGATACTTCAACCATACTGGCTACCAATATCTCTCAGGAGAGAACACTACAGCAACTCGCTTCTTTAGAGTCCTGTATGTGTTCTGAGTCCCTCCAGTCTGGACTCTAACTAACAAGATTGTAGTTCCCTCAGGAACTCCCCAAAACACAGCCCTCTCTCTGGCTTCACTCCCTGACCAATCTCTTCAACTGTCGAATTCCCAACTCTTCAGTTCAACTGTCAGCTTGGAATTTTTAAGTCCTCCCAGCTTGAATTCTATTGGTTGTCCCTCACCTGCTTCCTGATTGGCCAGCTGGACATTCTATTCACCACAGTGCCCAACACCCTTTGCTTAGAGTTTTGACAAAAAAGAAGAAATGCATCAAAAAGGAGGGCAACTAAAATGGTGAAGGGTCTGGAAACCAAGACCTATGAGGAACGACTTAGGGAGCTGGGGATGTTTAGCCTGGAGAAGAGAAAGCTGAGAGGTGATATGATAGCCGTGTTTAAATATTTGAAGGGATGTCATATCGAGGAGGGAACAAGCTTGTTTTCTGCTGCTCCAGAGACTAGGACCCAAAACAATGGATGCAAGCTGCAAGAAAAGAGATTCCACCTCAACATTAGGAGGAACTTTCTGACTGTAAGGGCGGTTCGACAGTGGAACACACTCCCTCGGAGAGTAGTGGAGTCTCCTTCCTTGGAGGTCTTTAAGCAGAGGCTGGATGGCCACCTGTCGGGGATGCTTTGATTGGGAGTTCCTGCATGGCAGGGGGATTGGACTGGATGGCCCTTGTGGTCTCTTCCAACTCTATGATTCTATGATTCTATGAAAAGGAAATGGAAATTGGGATTGCTATGAGGAAAACAAACAAACAAACAAACAAACAAAAAACCCACCAATAACTAAGGTCAATTTTTCTCACAGTTGAAGTTCCTTCCCACCACCAGTGAAACCACTGATTGATCAAAGTCCACAGGAATGTCTAAAATGTGAGCCTTTAAAAGAGTGTGGCAGGGGGAGGCCAAGCATGGAAGTGCCATATATGCCTAAAGTCCACCCAGCAGTTCTTAGCAGCAGGGCATTTATTGTGATGGCACCTAGGGTTGCTGGGGAAGCACTATCCCAGGCCCTGAGATTTTAGAGACAAAACTTGAGACCTAGGGAAGACCACTTGTGATGTCATGGAGTGGGCCTGGTGTGTGTGTTTAATTCACCTGTCAACTTATAGTGACCCTACGAATTTCATAGGGATTTCTTAGCAAACAATACACAGAGGGTTTTGGGTTTTTTTTGCCAGTTCCTACCTTTGAAATATAGCCTACAGAACCTGATGTTCATTGTTGGTCTCCCATTCAAGTAATAACCAGGGCTGACCCTGCTTAACCTTCAAGACCAGACAGGATCTGGGGCCTTTAGAATATTTAGGCAGTTATTGGGCCGAAACAGACAGCCAAAAAAGCCCACTTCCAGACGTCATTAGAACATGCCGGTTATATGATGCATGAGGCCCAGAACCCACCCTGAAACCAGGTGGCTGCCCAGACATGGGTGCCTTCAAGATACTCTAGTGGTAGGCCATTTAGATGCCCCATGCTGCCAAAGTGTCTTGAAACCCCCTAGGGCTGCAGCTGGGCCAGGAAAGCCCAAATAGGAGCAGAACTTTTCCTCTCCTATTTGGGCTGGGTTCAAGGTGGAATTGGGGCCATGGTGTGTGTTTGCCATGGCCCCAATCCATCCTCAGCGGGGGCAGTTTCAAGCCACCCCTTTAGGGCCATCTGTTCCGGCCCATTTTTGGAAGATTTTTGCATTCTCTTTCACCCTCCTTAGATAGGGATTTCCTGAATGCAAACTCTCCCCCCCCCCTTCATTCAAACTAACCATGTGATTTAGGTCACTTCCCCTTTGGGACTAACAGACACTCTCACAAAGATTTTTTTTTTTTTCTACACTACCTGTTCCCATCTTCCTCTCTCAAGTCACTAGTAAACTGTTGTTTGAACTGCAAGCTTACTTGTGTTGTTTTTGGAGTCAGTCTCAGTTCTTAGGGAAGCTTGTTAGACAAGAGCACATTTTTGCTACTCTACTGATTTAAAGCTAGACGAGACCAGTCTTGGCTTTGATATTTTTGATATTTAAAGATGTTTGTTTCTTTAGGAAACTTAAATTACTTTTCAGTTATGAAGGTAAAAATAAATTACTCTTTTGTTGTTTTGTGCAGTTATAAGACTTATTGGCTGAAGAGAGTCTCTTTGGCATGACAAATGTGCCACCATTTACTTGAAATATGAATTTGGTCCCTGGTCTAAGCAATTCATGGAATAAGTTAAATAGGTGTGAAAGAAAAACCAGGGGCATGGAAAGGTCAAACAGGCTTTATGCTGTTGCTACATGAGAAGACTGAGGGATGGATTACAAGAAAGCTTCAATGCCATCTAATGTTGCATACATTTGCTTGTTAGGTTCCATTATAGTACTTTACAATAATCTAATCTAAGGGTCATGAAGGCATGATTGTCTGTTGTTACCCTCAAAACTGTTGCAGGATCAAAATTGAAAGGAAGACTCATAGCTCAGTGGAAGAATAAAACATGTTTTGCATGCATAACATGGCAAGTTAAATCTCCTTTTCAAGAATCTCAGGAGCAGTGCTCGGAAATACTTCTTGTCTTGAATGGGCTAAGACTGTGACATGATACAAGGCAACTTCATGCTCTTATATCAGGCTGATGAGGATATCATCTATATGCTTTATTCTGAATCAATTGTTGTACACACTTCCACTTTCCTCACATAGTAGTTATAAGGCATCAGTGGTTTGATGTGCAGGGGCTCACTCTAACCCTCCCCATAGCCCCATTGTTGAAGAGATTCCAAAAATGCAGGCAGGAGTATTGCTGGCACATATCAACAAACCAGTTACAGCAGTTTTCATTTCTAGCAGGATCAGGTTTTGTTCCATCTCAAGGATATTTGGCATCCCTGAACCCTTAGTTACTGGAATTCCTCATTTGCAATTCTGACAACACAGGGAAGAAGAAAGGAGACGAACTGCTCCCTTGGCAGTGGAGCAGAATGACATGGTGGCCATGGGTCATTAGGTGTTTGGTTTGGTTTTGGGGATGATGGGAAATAACCTGGCCAGATCTTAAAGATGCAGCTCCCATTCTGGTCCACCATTTCAACTGTGTTTTAATTGTATTGCTATATTTTAAGCTAATTTTGATTTACTGTTTATGAGCCACTTTACAATCCAAACTGGGAGAAAGCTGACATGTAAATGTGATGAAAAAATGAAATAAAAATTAAATAAATACACTACATATTAGAGTGGTGGAAGAGGAATCCCATACAGGGATGCTATTTCCATGAATAGCTGTGCATTTCTTATATTTCTTATATTTAAGAGTGGGATTTTAGTGCCTCTGACTTCATAATGTGCTGCAGAACTATAAGAAATGGAAATTATATGGATTCAGAGCCAGAACTCATTTTCATCTCCATGCTACACTAGCACTGAATATACTATAAATCATATTTTGGCTATATACAGTTAATTTCTTCTTTTGCCATCTGTGTTTACTTCATGTATTTTTTTTTTAGATTTGATTTTTAAGGTCACTGTTAGATTCCAGTGGAACAGCTGGCACTTAATATTAGAACATCTTCTGATGATAAAGTTGCATTTTTCAAGTCTGAAAGAGAGATATCTTCTTTTTTTGTGAACTCATTTACATTTCTACCATTTGAAGGTTTTAGAAGATAAATCCACTTGTTTTGGGAATTTGGAATTTTTTTGTACTGCAGAAAGTAAGGGAATAAAATGATAATATTTCAGCTTTATTTAAAACCAGCATTGTAACACCATCGTTCGGGAAATGGGCCGACATCCACAAGTCTATTTATGAGGATGAAAAGATGAGTCTACAGACATTGTCTGTATTTGAAATAATTCTGCATATGTTCTTTCAGGATAAAAACCTTTTTTATAATTTTCAGGATAACTGTTCTTCCAGATGGGAGCCTGCAAATCCTGAATGCCTCCAAATCTGATGAAGGAAAATATGTTTGCCGAGGAGAAAATGTATTTGGTTCAGCAGAAATAACAGCTTCTGTGTTTGTTAAAGGTAAAACTGTGGGATGGGTTTATTTATTCATTCATTTAGGCTTTCTATAACAGTTACATTTTTCTGGAGCAAGAGTTCATTTTGTCCCAGTTCTGCATCAATTTGTGGTTTTGTTTTGTTTGTTTGTTTTAAAAGTACATGAAAATTTGAATTACTTCATATATCAAACATGTACCCCCACCAGACACACACACACACACACACACACACACACACAAACAGTCTCAAAGTAACTTATGAATGAAAACAAAACATCTATCAATAGAATACAAAAAAAACCCTAATATATACTAGGGGTGGACAAACATGGAAAGCTATTCCTAAGAGTCATACTTTCCACATCCTTCCAGAAAAAAATAGGGGGACTGGGATGCATTTCTGCCATGTTTTCAGACTTCCCAGTGGCTATTTTAGACCCATGAAAGGGCTGTTTTAACAATGGAAAGCAAGTGGAAATTATTTCTTGATCACTTCCTGATTTTTTAAAAAAAGTCTTCTCCTAGGCCTAAAATAGTCTGGGGAAGCACAAATATTGTGAAAATGCCCCAAGGGCCATTTTAGAACATTGACCCATATCCCTTTGGCATCATTCAAGATTTTGATCTAGAGTAAGGTGCATGTGTCTTTTTAAGTTCATTGCATAATGGGGTGTCCAGTACCTCCCTTGGCAATGGCTTCCCCTGTGCAAACCTTCTTGAAGGTGCAGGATTGTGATTTACCAACCATTTAAGGAACACAAGAAGTAACAGTCATTTAGTGGTCAAAGAAGGGCCAAGGATGCACAGGCAGAATTTAGCTGCACTTTAGACAGAAAAGCAGCCATCACTTCACTTTCCCAAATTCCAGCATACATTATTATAAATTGTGCATCTCCCTGGGAGCCCTGGTGAGTTGAGAGGTGACAAATAAATGCCAATAATAATGACAACAACTGCCAATGGAGAGGGACTATGCTGCACTCCAAGAATATCTAAAGAACCATACATTTATTTTATTTATTTTTTTGTTTATTTTATACCCTGTCTTTCTTCCAGCAAGGTATTCAAGGACGCTTACAGAAAATTTAATACAAAGTTAACTTACAAGTTCAAAAACAATGAAAAGGCAATTCTGTTTTTCAAAACATATAGTTAAAACAGTTCAAAACACATATATAAATCATTAAAAGATGAAAGTATCATAGAATCATAGAATTGAAAGAGCCTTCAAGGGCCACCCAGTCCAACCCCCTGCCATGCAAGATGTCACAATCAAAGCACACACACACACACACACATCCAGCCTCTGTTTAAAAACCTCCAAAGAAGGAGACTTCATCACCCTTCAAGAGAGTGTGTTCAACTGTTGAAGAGCTCTTACTGTCAGAAAATTCTCCTAATATTTTGGTGGAATTGCTTTTGCTTAGCATGAATTTATTACTCCATGTCCTAGACTCTGGGGCTACAGAAAACAAACTTGCGCCATCCTCAGTATGACATCCCTTCAAACATGTACTAAGCCTTGCCACAAACCTAGATTTCAACTCTGCCCACACATTTATCCAGAAAATGTCATCACGAGACCTAATGGCATCACCTACAATATTAGGGGACCTTCACATGCTCATCCTCCAATATGATTTATGCCATACTATGTCATCAATGCCCATCAGTACACTACATCAGGCAAATGGGCCAGTCCCTACACTAGAGGACAAATGGACATAAATCAGACATTAGGCATGGAAATACCCTAAAACCGGTGGCAGAACATTTCAGTCTCCCTGGGCATTCCATCTCAGATCTCAGAACAGTGGTCCTTGAACAAAAAAACTACAAAGATAGATTGGAAAGAGAAACAGAAGAAATGGAGTTTATATGTAAACTACAGTTCCTCAGCACTATACACAGTCTGACCCCATCCTCAGGGGGACATCCTACACTCATCAATCCACTACTCATGGGTTCTCTTTATGCTAAACGGATCTGCAAGAGCCAACATTCTTTTTCAGTTTTCTTCCATTAAACTCCTTCTCTCCTGTCTGTCCCTGGCTTCCACTCCACCAAAAACATCTGAAAAAGTAGACTGAAGTCTACAACAGCTCATGCTGCCAACTTCTTTCTTTCAGTTAGTCTCAAAAGTGCTACAAAATCTCTCTAATATTGATCCCTTCAAATAGTTAAACATAGTTATGTGACGGGTTTCCTAGACCCCCTTCCCTCTCCTGCCTGAACAGGATGGGACCTCTTGAGACCACCTTTTATCTAAAGAACTAGCTTCCACTTCCAAATAATTGTCTTCTCCCACTTTAGCAATGCATTGGGACATTGCTGGGGAATGTATTTCCCCTGCCAATCATAGGGAAGAACTAGGCCAAGTTAAGGCATGTGAAAAGGAATGCAAGACATGCAGAGTACTTTCTAAAGAAACAAAGTTTTTATTATAAGTAAGGAAGTTCTATAGCGTATGGTTATCTCTTTAAATGAAGAATGTTCTTGTCCTTCAGTCACAGACAGAAATAAGTTAGAGAGTAAAGTCATTTCAGCCAGACCAAGAAAAAAAATAAAAATATCCTAACACCACTGACTGGTACATTCTCCTAATTTTACTCACAGATCAGATGGGATGTGTAGCCATTAGTGTTTCTGGATAGCTGGCAGCCTGGACTCCATTGTCCAGCTTCCACCAGCTTTTCCCCATACAGCTCCAGCTCCAGATGTTCCTTTGTTTCAGAACTTTGTAGTCTGTTTAGGGAGAGAGTCAGAGACAAAGACAGAGCAATGCATTGTGGTGCTTTGAAGCTTTTAAAAAATCTCTTTTTGGAACTACCTTGAAGGTTTGAGCTACTCCCCAACTGCCCATCTCATTGAACAGTTGCTATCTCATCATCTCTGTGATGCTTATTAAAATGTAACAGAATCTTTTCACACCTTTTAACCCTTTGTTATCTTGGAGAAAGCTCTGATAAATGGAGGGAACTCCCATTTATCACAGGCTATCAGCACAGCCCATTCAAAACACCCTTTTCATCATTAAAGTACCAAAGGCCTCCCTAAATAAAAAGGCTGTTGCCTGTGGAAAAAGAACATAGAGTGACCAACTATGTTTCACAACCCTAATCTAGGCAAGTATTACACTACTATTGTAATTGTTGGTTCCTTTTGTCACTTTAGAACCTACAAAAATAGACCTGTCCCCTAAGAAGACCGAGCTAACAGTGGGAGAAAGCATCGTCCTCAGCTGCAAAGCTCTTCATGACCCCACTTTAGATGTCATTTTCCACTGGACTCTGAACGGGCAGCCCATTGATTTTGAAAAAGAAGGAGGACACTTTGAAAGCATCAGGGCGGTAAGCACCAAAATCTATTTCTATGAAATGTCTAATAGAAAGCTCTTTGAAAGAAAAATCCGTGCTTCACTGCTAAAGTTGAAACATGTCTGAAAGAAATGTAATTACAGTCAAGGGAGAAAAGAGAAGAAAAAAGAAAAAAATGTTAGCTCACAGAATAAAATATCTCATTTGAGTTAATTGAAACATGGAATATTTGCTTTTGTCAAGAAGGAAATAGCCATAAATCTTACATTACAGCTGTTGATGAGACATTCATAGGTCTAGTGAGAATGAAGACCATACCTTTACCAAAAAAATAATGAGAACACACTAACAGGTTGAAAAGTTACTTTAAAAAAGTAATTGACTAAAGTGTCAAAGGACTCCATAATGGTTAGCTGCAATTATGCTTAAATTTAAAGTAACACTTTGCTTCCTCGTTTCTCAAAAGTAGTTATAATTACTGCTTTTAGATGTTTTTAGAAAAATCTGGCTGGTACAAGTAACTGACCTCTAGTACAAAACACATTCTCCTCCAATCAATCATGCCATTTTCACCTCATCTCCCAAAAAAGAATGCAAGACAGCAGCACAAGACATGACATGAACCAGACTTGAACCATGAGATATGTCTTCTCTGCTATTTTATGAGTTCACAACACAAAAGGAATGAAGTTATCTCCTGTACACTTACAGTCATAATGTAATGCAGTTTTTAATTAGAAAAAAAGGAATTAATTACACATAACTTCTTTATTAGTTACTTCCTGATTCTGCCATACATTATGTATGGTACTATATAAACATGTATTAATCACTATAAATAATATATGCATATTCTTTTTAAAAAAGAAATGAATTTCAGTAGGTAATCATAAATCACCTGAATAGTAGATACATTTGCAATATACCAGTTTTCCTCAGATGTGTGTGCCTATGATTGGTTACTTAGGGCCACATTCCTTGTCATTCAGAAGCATACACATAAAGAGAAAATCCTCAGACCTCGGAATTTGACAACACTGTTGTATTCATACTTCACACAGGAGGTGTTTTGAAGGAGGGCTATACAATAATAAGAGTGAGAAAGTAACAAATGCACAAAGTCAATGCAACAATCCTTTTTCAGAATGTCATATCAGGTATTTTCAAGCATCACCACACTTATCATATTTTTTTTAATAAAGACTAAAGCCTAACAAAAGAACAAATATACAGACCAATGCTTCAAAATGCACAGAGGGAAACTTCATTAATTTCTGTTCTGAAGATCCACAATCTCAGATAGTGAAGATAAGTAAAGAATAAAAGGTAAAGGTAAAAGTATTCCCCACTGACAAGGTTGTCAAGTCGTGTCTGACCATAGGGGACTGTGCTCATCTCCATTACTAAGCCAAAAGGCCAGCATTGTCCCAGGACTACTTTGTGATCATATGGCCAGCATGATTGCACAGAACGCTGTTTATCTTCCCACTGAAGTGGTACCTATTGATCTATTTGCATTTGCATGCTTTTGAACTGCTAGGTTGGCAGAAGCTGGGACTAGTGACAGGAGCTCACCCCATCATGCAGCACTCAGGCCTCAAACTGCCAACCTGCCCATCTTGCAATGAACAGAGTCAACGTCTCAACCACATAAAAAACAGACACTGTAAAGAATAGACATTTCTTATAAACATATCTATCCCATGATATCCTACAATAACAAATTGCACTGTCTCAATTAATAGGCTTTTCTATTTATTTATTTATTTCTCTTCCTCTCTATCTGCATGTAATATCAATTTTATTTTTTACCATCCTGAAGTTGATTACTGATCTTTTTGTTCTAAGGTCAGTTCATATTGTAACATAAAATTGTCAAATATTATTAAACAGAGATCCATATGGCAATATAAATTGGCCCAAGGGTAGCCACTTAAGCATCATCAAAAAGAACAGGACAAAGAAGATACATATTTGCATAACATAAGCTATATTATTGATGGGTAACTTCAAGCTCTGTGCTTTACTTTCTCAGTGCTCAGTATCTGTGAATGAAACCTAGACCTTAATAGAGGATTCTTCAAACAGTAGATTATCCAGTCTGAAGTAAGGACACATGGCCCTCTTAAATGACCCTTGTAATATAAACATAGAAGCCTGTATCAAGAGAGATTTCTCAAAAACACACAGATTCAATGGAAAGAGCTGCTTTTTCAGAGCATCTACACATTTCTGAGCCAGGGATGGGAAGCCCTCCAGATGACGTGGAACTGCAATTTCCATCATCCTTCTCTATTGGTAATGCTACCTAGGCATGATAGAAGTTGTGGTCCACCGAAAGCTGGGGACCAACCCCACTCTAAGAACAAAAACAAAAACAAAGGATGTTAAACAGCTCCATGCATAATTTTATTTTCAAAGAACAGGTCCATAGAGCTTGTAATGCAGGGGTAGGCAACCTTTCCCCTTTAAGGGCCGAGGGACTTCAGCTCCTAGAATCCCAGGAGCTATTGGCCAACATGGGACTATTAGCCAACATGGCTGAAGCTTCTGGGAGCTGAAGGTTGCCTACCCCTGATGTAATGCATCAAGATGAAAGAAAGTCACCAACAGTACAGTGAGGTTTCGCAGATACCTGGTCTCAAGCCATCATCCTCTCGGTGGCATTTAATATCCACATGCAGACTTATGCTATGCTGAGACATATACCCTCCCAACATACTGTAAAGACGCTGAAACCATGTTACATGGACATTCCATGCCTCTCAACCAACAGGAAAGATCAGAGAATCATCTGGCTACCTCTCTATTGCCAACTGTATAAATGATTACAGAAGTGCTGAGATCTCTGGAGAAGCCCTGTGGATCTCAGCAGTGATGTCATCATTGTGTGTGTGGCTAGATGATTCTCTAATCCTGCCTTCTCACTCTGAAGTACAGAATGGCCATGAGGGATGTCATCAAGGGCTTTATAATAAATTGGCACAGGTTGGGGTTCTGTGGAGGGAGGAGGGAATCACATTCCCCACAATGGCTAAAAAATGGGGGCGAATCACCACGCATAATGAGAGTGGATGTCCCTAAGATAATGTTGACCCTGAACTCACTCCTGTTTTTGCAGTACTGGGAATAGAGCCCAATCTGAAACTTTACTACTGCCTAACTGCAACATAAGACTGATGGGCAACCACTGTGCATCTGGGTTATAGATTGTAATACCCTGTCTAAAGGCATTCTTACTCTGTACAACTTGAATATCTGCATTCCACAATATTCTCTTAGCTTGCTTTTCGTTCTATCACCTAGAAATCTATGATTCATCTATCTCACTCTGCCTTTTAGATATGTAGATTGAATACACATTTGCTTTCCTGAGAAGCACATTAGGATTCAATTGCTGCAAACTCCCTCATAGTGTGGCAGCTACAATTTTTAAATGCATGGAGGCAATAAAACTAGACAGTCACTGTATATATGATATTTTTATTTTTCTTTAACAACAAAGCACACGTTAAATCTAAATTATTCTCAGAGGGTGAGGAAAATGTGGTATGATTTTGGTCTTACCCGTTAACTATTGGTGGCTTTATATCAAAAACATTAATCTTCTTGAATGCTCTATATTTCATGGCTAATAAGCGCTGTCGTACTAGACAAGCTGCAAACTTTGTATCCCCAAGTTGACACTTTACTGAAGTGAAATACGGTGATTCATCACATCATCCATCTTCAGAATCCCAGTGAACTAGCTGGGCTGTGAAGTACCTGAGAACTTCAGAAACTCTACAATGGAAACAAGGGAATTGATGATTTTCTGTTCCCACCATCACCACCACAATGCACTCTGACTTCGGCAAGTGTCAATAAATCCTTCAGATTTGATATACAGAAGGAAGAGTTTTGTTATCAGTAGACTATCCAATGTATGTACATGCATGTATGTGAATGTCCACACATTTGTTTAACACTTATTTAGAGGCTAAAATTCCCCACAATCTATAAAGAGATGCTACAGGTCCATTTGAATTCAAAGGCCAAAATTCTGTTGGTATTTAATGCATGCATAAGTTGCCCGACAGAAGTAGTTGAACATTTTTCTCAAATGTGGAACATGTACATACGTTTCAAGATTGCAGAAACAGAGTTGTGTGTGTTGCTGATGTGCATGTGCATGCAAATATGCCTTATATATTGCATATGTGAATGTGCATTTCACCTTGCACGTGCACATGCAAAATGCTCATACACATTCATTTGCAGATTCAGTTATACAATTCACGAACTAGGTGGCATTGTAAAAACACTGCTTAATTCCATAAACATGAAATTATGTGTTACCTTCTCAATGTAGGATCTCAGTGAAAGTTTTGTTACAAAAACAGGATTGAAACAAAAATCCACCAAACAGTGATACCTTTGTTGGCCAATCAAAATGCACAATATACTTGTTGCAAGCTTTCGAAGCACCTCTGGCTTCTTCATCAGGCAAGAAGTTACAAACCAAGCAGGAGAAAACCAATTGGATATGTTAGTCAGATGCCTGCATTTTTGTGTGCCTGTCCTTTGTTAAGATGGTATAGGGTTCATCTCATTTTCCCAAATGGCAGGAATTTACAGAAATGGTCTGTGTTCATGGTGTATTTCCTTAGGATAAGAATTCTTGACAGTTTTCCCAACTACTGAGGGGAATTGTAAAGGAGTTCAGCTAAGCATCTGGATAATCCCGTGGAACCCTTCTTCTAAATATGGGAAAAACTTTAGATGTAGTCACACGTCTGGGTATGCTGGGGGCAGGGCTTGTGTTCATGCTCTTTGCTCCACAACCTTTTAAGCATCAGAACAACAAATCTATTGGCTTTGCAATATTCATTTGCATACAAATACATAAGCTGAACATTCAGGAAGCAACCAACCCTAAAAGAAAAAAGGACAGCTTCTGAAATTGCAGTGGTTTCCTTAAGAGTAATACATAGAATCATAGAATCATAGAATTGGAAGAGACCACAAGGGCCA
>JAIPUX010001232.1:159038807-159049859 GCA_020142125.1 Phrynosoma platyrhinos | reverse complement strand
TCTGTTTCTTCTTCTTCTTCTTCTTCTTCTTCTTCTTCTAGCAAGTATCCTCTGCAGATTTAATGATCAGGAACATTCTTCTGATGCATGCTGGGAGATATGGCTGCAGGGTACAAACTACAGCAGACAGTATATCAGATGAGGCAGAACTTCTTGTTAGGGGTAAGTATGCTAATAATGGAGGACATGATCAGCATAAATTATCATACAAAGGAATTTTAATAGCTCCCTTGGTCCTTGTAGCTGCGCATCCCACTTGATTCATTTTCCTTGTTTAATCATTTGTGTTATTTTTCCTTTAAGAGAATATCTCATAAAGCAAAGTATGTGGTGAAAGTTAGCAATGGCCCATAAGAGCATATATTCAAATCTGCTCAGACATGGCAACTCTTTGGATGATCTTGGAAAAGTCACATTGCTTGTAGCCTCAGAGGAAGGCAAAGGCTAAACAAATTCTAAACAAATTGTATCAAGAAAACCTTGTGATAGGTGCATTCTTAGGGATGCCATAAGCTGAAGACAACTTGAAAGTGCACAACATAACAAACACATGGAAAAAATCTGATAATTCTGACTACTTTTAAAGCCTCTATGATTAACCTACAACCCCACAAAGGGATGGGTGAAAGAGTCTTCAATATCTGGGTAAGTAGAAATGGGTCAGGATCTTTGTTGCCAACAATATTTCTGATTCAATAAAGCAAATCAAGCTTGAACTCTAACTAGAAGCAAAAATGACTAAACTGAGGTTGCCGTACTTTGGACATCTGATGATGTGATGGCATAGAAAATGTGATGACATGGAAAAGATGATAATTTTGAATAAAGTGGAAGGTTGTAAAAGAGGAAGCTTGCATTTGGATTGATTCAATCAAGGAAGCCATGAACTTGAGTTTGCAAGACCTGAGCACGGCTTTTCATGACAAAGTATGTTGAAGGGGATTTCCCTTTCATAGAGTCACCATGAGTCAAAGATGACTTCATGGCACATGACAGCAACAAAAATTATATGAGATACATTAGAGTTAAAAATGGGAGAAGAAGTTGTAAAAAAACATGATAGTATGGATGCAGGATATTGGTAATATAATATCCTTACAGAGTTGGGAAAATGCATGGACAAACAGTAATAAATTCACAAGATGTAATACTCTAAAAGAAAATTTTCACAAAATATTTCATCAATGGTATATGACCCCAGTCAGATTAGCCAAGATAAATAAATACAAAGAAAACAAATGCTGGAAATGTAAAGAAGGGTTTGGAACTATGTACCACATGTGGTGGCAATGTAATAAGAGTAAAGAATTTTGGGAGAAGGTTCACAAAATAATGTGTAAGATAACACAAAAGAACATTCTACTAAAACCGGAATTGTTTCTCCTAAACATAATGTGATAGAACACAAATTGAAACAAGAGGGAAAGAGTGCTATACTCTATATGGTAACAGCTGCAAGACTGGTATTGGCAAAATATTGGAAATCTGAAATAATACCTACAAGATACAAGAATGGGAAATGAAATTGAATGAACTGATAACTATGGATAAACTGTCTGTATATAGCAGGAAAAACATTCCAACAATACGAAAGTAAATGGAAAGAAGTCCAGTTTGGATTGATTTATGTTGCAACAAACTATATGGAAAGGATAAATTACATGAATATAAAACTATATTGGATATATAGTATATGAATATGATACCAAAACTCAGTATGTATATGTGTAAGAAACAATATTTATATTACCCTTTTATTTAGTCTGTAAACAGTATGTATAAATTTATCAAAAATACAATAAAAATAATGAAATAAAAAATGTATGAGATACATATAAATAATATATATTATAATATATAAATACTCTTTTTTTCAATTGGTGAAATTTTTAAAAAAAAACTTTTCAGGAGGGTGTTTGGGTTCCAGTTCAGGGTATAGAAAACAAGAAATACACTTAAATTCTGAGAAGGATACAGGTTTTGAAATTTCTATAAAGTCACTTCCCCATATCTACAGATTCTTCATCCACAGATTCAACCATCCACAGCTTGAAAATATTCCATATATATATATATATATATATATATTCCAAGAAGCAAACCTTGATGTTGCCATTTTATATAAGGGACACCCATTTTATTATGCCATTGTATTTAATGGGACTTGAGTATCCAACGATTTTGGTATCCATGGAAAGTCCTGGAACCAAACTCCAGTGGTACCAAGGGCCTGCTGTACTATCTTTCCACCAATACTACACAACATAGTATACATGCTGAAATTTTGATGAACTGTAAATCTATTTTTAAGGCTATCTTTAAAAGTAATAAAACAGACCTTCATGGGAACATGGGAGTGAAGTTATTGCATTTCCTATTCCTTTCATAACATCCTAAGCCCTTTTAAGTGACTACTTTATGTAGGAGATTCACGAGGGTGGGGGAGGAGCTCTTTTCCTCACTTCCTTTTGCACCAGAAAACATTGGATGTGTGGAGAAACATCAGGATACAAGGTTCATTTTATTTTTAAAATGTTTTTCTGAATATATTTTTTTTTCAAAGTAATGATTTTAAAATAAAAGTCCTTGTAAAAGTCTTTCTCTTAGAATTCAAATGTAGTGATCTGAGACTGGGCAGTGGCCTTGATAATGTAAACTTTAAATATTTGAAGACCCGAGAATGTTCCCAAAAGTCATGAAATATTCTCACTGGTCAACACTTGCATCAGCCTTTCAAAACAGTTAAAGCTGTATGTTCATATCTTGTCTGAACTCTTTGTAGCAAAAGTCAAATTGTTATTTGTTACAGAGATTTTGTCATTGGATGCTGCTTTTGAACACAGGACTCAAACAGAATTTTGAGTATTAGAGGTGTTGTGTTTATACCCCCATTAACATTATATTCAAAGTGAATATTATGACAGACTGTGAACATAAATAATCTTGGGCTTATTACCGGTATCCTTTTTTTCCCCTTCTTCAGGCATGGAAGTGAAAGACTGGTTCGGATATTGGCTTCACAAGTGTTAAATCACCTCTGCCAAAGTCTGATGCAAACAAAATTGCCCATCAAACTGGGTTTGTTGTAGAATAGCACTTCTTTTGCCTTACAGAGATTTATTTATTTTACATTTCCACTCTCACTAAATGGCCTTAAAAGCCCTCTGGGCTACTTACAGCACATTAAAGAAAGTAAAGCAGCAATTTTGTAGAAATTCACAATATTAAAATAATCCAGCATTAACACATTTATGCAGTGAGCTGAGTGGATGGCCTGGGAACACCAGATGCTATAGCATTAATGAAGTAAGCATGTGTAGACTTGGTTTCCTGTCTGGGAGGGAAACCACATATCAGTCCTGTAAAAATAGAATGTACATGTAATAAATATTTTGCAGTTTTAAATTGAAAAACAAACAAACAGCAATATTAGCCCCCGGCCCCAATACCAACTGGAAGTATCTTATTATCCATACACGAGGAAGCTTTTTCATCCCAGAGGCTGAACTTCCATTCTAGAAAGGAATTTTCTGACTGAATCTGAGATGTGGATAGAGCTAATGGCACTATGGCAGGTGTAATCCTTTCCTATTTGTGCATTTTCCCATTTACTATGCAAAGTCCAGTGGCTGTCTTCTCCAGAAGCAAGACCATATGCAATAGCTTCCAGGCATGCAAAATATAGCTCGGTTCTCTGCATATCTATTCCTATAAAAGCAAAGCAAAGCAGCTTCATTTATATACTGCTTCATACCATGATATGGATGTCTAAGCTGTTTACAACTGTAAGCTTATTGCCCCCCAACAGCTGGGTACTCATTTTAGCAATCTTGGAAGGCTGCAGGCCTGAGTCAAGCCTGAGCCCTGGCTAGTATTGAACTCGCAACCTTGTGGTTTATGAGTGAGTGGCTGCAGTACAGGCATTTAACCACTGCACTATAAGAGCCAGTGAAATAGATTTCAAGCATGGAAACCACAAACCAGTCTCCTCCCATCCAATTCTTCAATACCACAAGATCCAAAACAGAGTGTAAAGCATACCAGGAGACAGCACAATATGATATTCCTCCTCCACCATTTAGTGAGGATACACACATTTTTCTAGAAAAGTAACCAAAAAGTGTCAGTATATTTTTGCCCCAGGCTGTGTAAAATGTCTCAGGTGCGTGCAATGGTTAAAGAGGAAATGCTGACTCAGAGGAAGCTGATGTAATTTGATCATGGAAATGAGTCACAGCAGGTTAAAAACTGCACTGTCACTGTGGACACATGACAAGACGATAATGAAAAATTAGCAGGAGGTTGGATCAGAATCCTAGCTGTGTTTGTGTATATAAGGAGAAATCCTCCAGTGTACATGTGGTGGTGTGGATGTCAGTTGATGCCAGAGCATTATATCAGTTGGTGTATCATGCTTGTAAATACTTTGCTGCACCTAACTTTGCTACTGGGTTATCTTCAGAACCCAGCAGTCATGAGTGACTTTTCAGACTTGGCAGTGGCGCCTTTTTCCTAGCTGGCAGCCCTCAGTGTATAAACCCAATTTTCCCTCTGCACTAACAAGGGTTATGGGCCCAGTTAGCCACTAGGACAATGCTCGGAGTTCTGAGTAAGTTCACCAGTTGTGAACTTAAGGCACAATTCTCAAGCAGCCAGAGAATTTGGCAGAAAAATAGTTAAAGACTGAGTGCCTGTTTGCTAGTCTTTATCTCTGAACTGTGGTTTGGAGTCTGCTAAAAGACTGCATCCTTGACAAATTGCAAAACAAAAGCAAAACATGGAGTCCTGTTTTGCTTACCTTATAGCCATCTCAGTTGATCCATGTGAGAGAGAAAATAACTGCTTTTGAGGTATAAAATGCTTTGAAAGTCACCCACCAGTCTGATAGCTCCTTGTCTTGCATGCTTGGGTGAAGTGTTTGTACAGCTGCAAGCTGCAAGAGAGCGCGTCTGTAATGCAACATCTGAGCAGTATGCAGGAATTTACACAAGTTGCCTTTTATGGTGTAAACATTCCAGAAGATCAAAAGGTGTACATCCTGTTAGGAAATCTGACCAAGGAGTGGGATTTCCTGATGTACAGCCTGCAGAGCATTGCAGAGAAAGACTTGACTCTGGACCTGGTATCAGTGCAAATCCTGGAGAAAGATCAGTGGTGTGATTTCAAGACCAGGCTACAGAGTTCTGTGAGGAGAGAGATAGCCATTTCAATCATTCAGGCTTTCAACATATGACCACAAATCCTGTCATTCCACAGGTGGATGGTCTGGCTGAAAGGCACATTGGGGTTATTAGTCAAATGCATGAGTGCTTGATGCTGGATGCACAAACTCCTGCCCATCAATAGAATGTGGAGTTCTGCCATTCATCAAACTCCATATTTCCTATTGTATGGTCATGCACCCAATCTGAACCATGTAAGAATTTTTGGGCAATATGCAAAAGTTTGTTCTACCACAATTCTGGAAAAAGGAAGAGCCAAAGTAGAGAAGGCTTCAGTTTGTTGGCTATGAAGGGAACAAATACTGATTGTTGATGGGCACTTGTGGAGTAATGTTCTTCAGAAGTGCAAATTTTGAAAAACATAGTGATTGGGAGACATTGCACCATAACCAAGTTGTGTTTGTACCACTGGGCATTAAGCTACAAAATGCCAGAAATGGAGGGGTGGATTTGTCTAAGGCAGAAGATGATGTAGGGCCAGGCACATCACAAGACATTGCCTCCATGCCACATATACAAACACCTTTGCAAAACATTCCACACCCATTTTTGTGCCTAAACAAGGGTCTGTTGTGGTACCAGAGATGCAGACTAATAGTGAGGATAGTGAGAATGAGTCAGGAAGAACAAAAGTAATCATTCCCAGAAGGACTCACAGAGTCAGAAGAGAGCCAGATAGGTTTGTGATTCAAGAGGCAAGGGTTTGCACTGTAGTGTCTGAAGAACTTGACAATTTTCAGGACATGTTGAGAATGCTTCAGGAGGAATAAGAAAAGTGGAATCAGGCCATAGACCCTGAGTTTGAGTCACTTGTAGAAAGGAAAGTTTTTGAAGTGGTGGATAGGCCAGGAGATCACAAGATAGTAGGATGCAAGTGGGTGTATAGAAAGAAAGAAATGCCAGATGGAACTCCAAAGTAAAAAGCCAGGCTTGTTGCAAAAGGTTTTTCACAGGAAAGGTATGAGAGTTATTATATGACCTTTTCTCCAACAGTCAAGCCTGAGAATTTAAGGATAGTGTTGGCAGTAGGAGCAAAAAGGAACCTGGAGATAAGGCACTTTGATTTTGAGATAGCATATCTGAATGCTTGCTTGGAGGAAACTATGTACACGGAGCAACCTCTAGGATATGACTGTGCTGGTAGCAACAAAGTATACAGGTTGAAGCAGGCCCTGTATAGATTGAAGCAAAGTGCTAGGTGCTAGGACAGATGCATTCATGATGAGCTTTCATACTTGGGTACCAACGCAGTGTGATTAATGCATGTATGGATACCAAGAGTAGTGTCATTTTAGTGATATATGCTGATGATCGTTGTGAGGCTGCAAGTAGTTTGAATGAAGTGAAGCATGTATAGGAGGAGTTAGCAAGAATATTGAAACTGAAGGATTTGTGTAATTTGAAGAATTACTCAGGAATTGAAGTGGAGAGAACCCAGGATGGGAAGATTCTGTTGTATCAGAGGAAGAAGATTAGCAAGATTGCGGAGAAATGTGGATTGAGCAATGCTAAGGTTGTCAGAAGCCCCATGACACCTGAATTTGCTAGTTTAAAGTCAGAAAAAGTGTTTGAGCATTGTGCATTGTTCCATTCAATTATTGGTAGTCTTTTGTTCATTGCCAATAACACTAGACCTGACATCCAGCAGTAGGGTTGATGAGCAGGAGAGCCTCAAAACCCAGGTTAGTGGATTGTTCTGCTTTGAAGTGTGTGGTGTGATATCTCAAAGGAACAAGGGACAGCTGGAGGCATGTCTCATCTAGAGTGCTATGCAGACAGCTCCTTTGCATCAGAGATAGCAGACAAGAAGTCAGTTTCTGGTTTGGTCATCATATTTGCTGACAGTCCTTTTGTGTGGAGATCCAGAAAGCAAAGTTGTGTAGTTTTAAGTACCACAGAGAAAGCTGAATCCACTGCACTATCAGAGATAGCTAGCAAAGTTCAGTGGGTCAGGCCGCTTTTGGGGGATCTTGGTGAACCATGCCCTACACCATTGTAATCAATGAGGACTCACAAGCCTGCATTGCAATGGCAGAAGCAGAAAGCTTGAAAAGCAGGACAAAATACATTGGGATAAAGTACCAGAATGTGTATGAGTTAATGCAAGGTGGAATTCTAAAACTGCAGTACTGTGTTTCTGAGGAAAACATTGCAGATTTACTCACAAAGACATTACCTGTAGAAAGTCATGAGAGACTAACAAGTAGGCTGGGCCTTGGAATAAAGAATTGTACTCAATGAAAACACTTGGGTTTGTATGAGTAAAAATTTATTCTGATATAGTTTGTTTATCATGCATGGTAATAAGACATTTTGGAGGGGATGCTGGCAGCCTTCAGCATATGGACTCAATTGTCTCTCTGCACTAACAAAAAGTTGTTGTTGTTATGATCACTGAAAAAGGAGTGAAATTGCCCTTATGGCTTGAGTGCTGTTGGTTTTTCCTAACAATTTGAGGCTTGTGCAGAGTGTAGATAAAGCTGAATGGTGAGTCTACACATAGATAAACTCCATTGAATCAGGGGTAAATCATTCATAAACCCCGTTGATTCAATGTCTTTTGTCTAATTGGAAATGTCAATAAGATTCAGGCCAATGTAACCAAGCAAGTGTATATGAATTTTCATGGTGACCTTAAAAATTATTGATTCATTTAGAAATGGGAAACAAAGGTAAGAGTGGAAAAATGAGAAACAGAGTGAAACTGAAATGTACAGTACTGTCCATTGTTAGTTGAACCATCCTGTGTGGCCCTCAAATTGTACAGATCCATGTTCCTGCTTTACGCAAACATTAGATCCTGGAAGAACATGAATGGAGATTGCATCATTCAGGAATTGTTCCACATGCTTTTGCTTCCCACATTGTCCATACCATGTGATAAAATTACATTTGGAAAAATACACTGAGCCCTGATATGCCTGCAGTTTAAAATTCAATACAGGAAATGTCACAGGAAGGTGTGGAGAGTGGCACAAGAAGTAGGGTTGCCAGGTCAGGACTATCCTAAGCCCTGAGGTTTGTCAGGGTGATCTGGCTATGACATCTTTCACCACACTGATTGATTCAACTGACCTGAGGTTTCAGGACTATGGCCTGAGATTTACAGATATCCTCTTGTGATATCACAGGAGACAGCCACAAGTGATGCCATTAAGCATGAGTTGTTCTTTTGTTGTGTGCCTCCAGGTCATTTCTGACTTATATAGACCCTAAGGTTAACCTACGGCACAGTTGTCTTAACCAGTTTTGTTGAGGTGTGTGATTTGCCATTGCCTTCCCCTGAGGCTGAGAAAGTGTGACTTGACCAAGACTACCCACTGGGTTTCCATATCTGAGGAAGGATTTGAACTCTGGTCTTCCAGAGTCCTAAACCAGCACTGAAACCACTATACCACACTAGTTCCATTGAGTATGAGACATTAGCCCTTTGCAAACTGTCAGAAATAGTGCACATTAAATAAACCATAGCTGCACAGAATACACTTTTCAAATAAAAAAACACCAAGAAAAAAATATTCTGTGCACATATTTGTGTCCAATACACTCCTCACCCCTTGCCCTGAAAAGTGGAGAAAAGTTCTGAGAATTAAGGCCAGGACTTGTAATCTAGCAACTGTCAAGGAGTAAGTAAGAAGATTATACAGTTACCCAAATTTAGACTTTAATAAGCCAAGGGTAAAGAAAGTGTATCTCATGGGCGCCATGCATCTCTGTAAGGCTGTTTTAGGCCATCAGGGTTCCCAAGGCATCCAAACAATTTTTGGAAATAAAATGGGAGAAAATTGAAACTATTATACTAAAAATGCCCCAATGCCTTCTAGGAGCCATAGGGGGTCAATTTCACCATGTTGGGGTGGATGGAGTATAGTTGGTCCAGGAAAGAGCTTTTTTCACCCAGGAAGTAAATTGGAAGCTGCTCCAAGACTTGAGGAAAAGGTAGATTTTGAGGAGGAATTTTAAGGTAATAATTACATCATGAATTTGTTGAGTGGAGGAGCAGTTCCAGGCGTTTTTACCTGCTGCGTAGATGTTAAAGCCCCAGGATCCTTGCCAGAAAAAAGAAACAATGACAGTCTTAATTCCACCATCTAACTACTCCCCAGTCACTCTAACAGCCAGCCAGTCAGTTTTTCATTCACAGCTTGCAAAAGAGTGAGCCATATTTTCAAAAGTCATTTTCTATTGTGACATTGCTGCTCACTGTGCTTAATGTTTTTAAATCCTGGTTTAAACTGATGTGTTTGTTTTTTTTTCTACAAGGGAAAAAAATTAAACCTTCTTCAAATGAAGCAAGGTATTCATACAGAGTACACTTGTTTATGACACTGTGAAAAACTGTTTGCCTCTGTTTGTCAGGTTTCACTTTATGATGGCAAATCAAGTCTTGCTCTCTGTCGGTGAATGATTAGTCCAATTCTTGGTTCTGATCCCAAAGCACATTTCCTTTCCAATTGGCACCTGTGCCTGCCAGCTTTTATTTATTTAAAAATCTCAGCTGCTTCTGATGTATTTCAGTTGGCATGATCATACAGTGGGATTTAGTTATTTTTTTTTAGCTTGGTTACTTATTAAATATAACTGATAAGCCTCACTGCATTTTCTGCTATTCCTGATTTCATTGCCCATGGAACAGATAAGGGAGAAAGCCATTAATACAGGACACATGAGAATGTGAGGGTGTAATGCAAGCATGAGGAATATATGGACCTCTAGAGGATGCAGAACTTCAATTGTGGTGATCCATCACCATAGGATATACAGCTGAACCTATCCTCTGTGTTTATGCACATTAACCAAGCAGTGAATGAAATTTCTGCCATCAACTCACATCAATCAGACATTAGTTTATAATTATCCATATTGATTACTAGTTTGTAAGCAATTAGTGAGGAATTTCACCATAGTAAAAATGTCAGCTTTCTTTTATTAGTGTTCCAAGCATGCACAGGTATTATTTGGAAACAACACCCCCCAGACTATAAAACTAATGAGTACCCCCAGTTCTTCCTCTTAATTGTCTTACCTAAGGTGTCTAATTGTACATCACACACCAGAGTGTATATCTGGATTGTCCGAAGATCAAAGCATAAGGCAGATAGGTCCCTGTGGCAGATCCTCCATCCAGGTTGGCCCCATAGCTCCAATCTTAGGGCTGCTATCACTCATCCTGACCTTTACATTACCTCTAAAACCCTTTCCTGGGTCAGGTTCCCAAGTGACACTTATAATGGACAAGTGCATGTATAAGTCGTTGGGGTCAGTGTAATAGTGAGTGACTGATCATTATTAATTCTTAAAGTAAAACATCCAGATGCACATGTAGAAAATAAAAAAAATATTGAAGATTTAAATGACTTGAAGGCACACAACATCAGCAACAACAGGTTTATTGTACAATAAGTAAGTTAAATATTTTGGCCTAATCCTGGCTACATGCACAGTATGATGTAACATCTCACTTAAAACAAAGTTACAATTCTCTCTGAACTCTTCCCACATCTCATGTTCCATCAAATTAAAGTTAATTCTCTCACTGACTGTTTATTCTCCTCCTCCTCCTTCATCTTCATCATCATTTTTATCTTCTTTTTATTATTATCCTACTTGTGTCCCCCCCCAAAAAAACTTGGAACACAAATTGGCTTCCAAATTAAAATACCTAGCCTTTATCATTTCTCTATTTCTGACTGGTCCTTTCTCATCTTTTCAAGCTTTAATCCATTCCTATTTGTCCCTGTCCCTATATGTCTATTTCTAACTGGCCCTAACTAGCAGTTTAACCTTTGGTTTTATATTATTTCTCCCAAAGCATCCCAAAGGCTGTAAT
>JAIPUX010001232.1:158998853-159019195 GCA_020142125.1 Phrynosoma platyrhinos | reverse complement strand
TCATCTTGCCTTGCTGGAACCCTTGGCCTTGGACTTCTCTATGGTTAGCACCTTGGACTTTGTTTTGTATCTTCTTTGCTTTAAACTTCACAAAGTTCCATGAGCAGTTTCCTTTGTATTTTGTCTGGACCTTGGCTATCAGCATTCTTGGCCGTTTTCCTAGACAGCAGAGTGGCATGATGCCACTTTAGGGGTAGCATCAGGGTGTGTGTCATGCATATGCCATGCCCCCACACCACCCCAAAGCTGGCATTTTTTTTATTCAAACCATGGTTGGATAGATCCATGGATTTAAAATCCATAGAAATGGAGGAACAATTCTACAATTTGTAGCTTTATTGTTGACAATTAGATGGCAAGACAGAAAGAAAAAAAGTGGTCTCTCATCCCTTCAACTGAAACTTTGGCACAGCTATGAGATGACACTCACAGGTATTTGGAGAGTTGTAGTTCTCATTCTTCCTTTCCTCCTTAAGACTAAGGCAGAAGGAAGATGCTTGTTTTCAGAAAGAGCTTATTATCAACATCTTATCTCATATTACTGCATCTCTGTTTATAGTAGTATTTAAGGCCTCCTTATGGGGTACAACAGAGCTATGGAGGAGTTAGATGAGAGCTTTCAAGCATGCTATCATATTTATGTGTGGTTATATTATAATAAACATATATGGACTAAGGTTGTCAAAGCAAAAATAGGGGCTAGCTCCTGTACCTTCAGTGGATGTATAGAAGACGGTATTTCAGTAGAAGTTCCTTGTTACCTGTTTGTGTGACAGTCAATAGCTGCTGAAATTCCATCTTCTATACAACCATTAAATGAACAAGAATTGTTTCCAGTTTTCACCCTGGCAATCTTAGCTACTATGGACAATGAGAAGCCCAATTACTACTTTTTTTTAATGAATCTTCTGAAAATGCAACTTACTATAACATGCAAAGTGGAATAGGAAGACATGTTAGTAGTACTGGTGTCCTCCATGTTGTCCTCTGACATAGAATTTAGAGTAGGAGAAGAGATGTCCCTCTAATGTTTTTCTGACCTTTGGCCATGCTGGCTGGGGCTGATGGGAGCTGTAATAAATATAGATACAAATGCAGATGCAGATATATCAAATCTTCTTCACAAAGAGCCTAGACATAACTAGTCCTAAACATCAGAAAATCACCATGTTGCCTACCATTTAGAATTCTTTGCTTCATGGCATGATATCAGAAGGACAATTTTTTTCCTAGAGGCAGCATCAGTTTCAGGATGATTTTCACTGGGGCTAAAATTTGCTTCCATGGGAATAAGCCCAGTTGAACTCAGTGAGTCTATCTTGTTAGTAAACATATATGGAATTATTATCCTGTCACCTCTGATCAAAGTGTTTGAGTGTGTGTTTTTTTCAAGCACTACTAACCTGTGTTTAGAAATTAAACACATTTACTAGAAGGAAATCATGGATAAATGTGCATACTACTGTGCAGTGATGGCTCCATCATACCACCTGCAGCTTCTCTGTCTAAAATTACAATTTTCCCCCAAGCCTATACATTACGAAATAATAAAGGCAGAGCAGTCTTACATAGGGAACAGGTAAGTGGGTGGTTGATTGCTTGCTGCTTCCAAATGTTCTTGACTAATGCTATCCAGGTTGAGAAGTTCTGGGAAACTTTATTTGCCTGTCAGGAGGGAAAATACCTGAAGCAGTCTAATTCCAGGATCTTATACAGGAGTTGAAGGGCTACCCCCACTGTCAAAATGTCCCATTTTAAAGGAATATATCTGGGGATAGGAGAGAATTTCTTTTTCAGTTCAGTTTTTATAAGCATCCATACAATTTGCATAGGTCTTCATATCTGGAAAGGCAGGGACTTGGTTAGGAAGGGAGGGGAAGGAGGGGAGATTGTAAAACAGGAGTATGCAAATTGTGAGCTGTGGGTTGCCTGTGGCCCCTAGACCCCACTCAAGTGGCCCCTGGGTTCCCCACCCCAAACCTCCCAATTCCCCATTTTAAAAATATGTGATTTGAACAGCAATTTTTTTTTACCCCAAAACATTGCTGAGAGCTCTCCAAATATTCCCACCCTAAATATATGTGCCACAAGCAGCTTAGAACTTTTGTACTCCCAAATACCCATTTTCCTTTGCAACCCTTCTCAGAATGGTGATATCACTTCTTGACACCATTTTGAAAGGAACATCAGAGAAAAACAGAAGTATTTGGGCTTGCTGGATGGGTGGGCCACAGGGGTACTTGGAGGAGAATGGCCTCTTGCTCGCACCCATTTGCCTACCCCTGTTCTAAGAGTTTCATCCATCCAGGGCCAGGATTAAGAGTGCTTAACTTTTATCAGTCTGAATCTGAAGTCCAGTTCATTGAACCATGTTGATACAGAATTTTTGTAGAGGCTTCTCATTTTTCACATCAATATAGGGAACAGGTACAATAAGGTCCTCTCCATCTGGGAATAGCTGTACCTGTGGAGTCAGCTTGTGCAGATGAGTGAAAAATTATGTTCATTTATGAACATCAGAACTTGCCATTTTAAAAAAAAAATTCAGATGCAGGATAAAGCAACATTGATGGACTTTCCATGCCTGGTCATTCCAGCAGAAGCCTTTCTGCTTATAGAGAAGCACCACCCTATCCATGCCTTAGGACACGGGTAGGCAACCTTTCCCCTTTAAGGGCCGAGGGACTTCAGCTCCCAGAAGCCTCAGCCATGTTGGCCAATAGTCCCATGTTGGCCAATAGCTCCTGGGATTCTGGGAGCTGAAGTCCCTCGGCCCTCAAAGGGGAAAGGTTGCCTACCCCTGCCTTAGGATATTATCATATGAGCCCTGTTCTCGCTGCAATCATGATAATTAATGGAAATGCAAACATACGAGTTTGAGAACAGTCATCATCACACATCTTCACAGTCATGTGACCGGGCTGTTTCTGCCATCATACTCTCTTCCACACTCCCTCTTAACTCCACTTGCCTGCCCTAAGCCCTACTCAGTGTCCCTATTGTTGTATTTAATTTAAATTTTTTTTGCTCTTTTATTGTTCTCCTGACTTGATGCAATTTTTTAAAAAGAAAAGAAATTACCCCCCCCCCAAAAAAAAAGGAATCAGGCAAAAAAGGAATCAGGCTGCTTGGGAATAGCAAGGGGGAAGTGGAACAGGGGAGAGAAGGAGAGAAGGAGAGTGACACCACGTGACTGCTAATATTGCAACTGCTGTGACAGCAATATTTCACACAAGAGGAGTACTGGAACTGCAGTGTGATTGAGAGTTATTGATGGGTTTCCCCCATCAATGACGAGGGATGCCTTAACCACAGTTGGGAAACATAGCAGCAACAGGTCAGAGGGGCACTGTGTGATAAGGTGCTGTTTTACTACTATTCTGGTATAAATACCATGTATGATAGTGTCCTTAGCCAGTAAAGCATTTGGAAGGTTTTTGGAATTAAGAAGTTAATTTTAAATTTGAGTTTTATCTCACTTTTCAACACAGTGACTTCCTAATACAACTAACTACAGATCTGTATACATTGATTTAAGTGGAGGCTTCCATGTCAGTAGGGCAATGAATTACTCTGACTTTTTTTGTTTGTTCAGAATTTAAAGAAATTGTCCAAGGTGCTGAAATTATTTGGGGATAGAATTCAGCACTGTGGAGAGCTCCTTGAAAAGCTTGGAATAAAACCCAGAATGGAGTCACTGCACCCCTGACATGGAAGCTACCAGCCACCCTGAAGAAAGTGCAGCATAAAATAATTCTGTAAAATAGAAGAATATTCCAACCCAGTAGGTTTAAAAATAGATCAATAAAACAATCAAAAACCATTGGTTAAATGCTGCTATTTAATGGTGGTAGTGGTGGGGATGGTATCACCCCTAAATTAAACACTTTCCCAAACTATATCCCCATTTTTCTAGCAAAGGCTGCCCCATCCCCATTACTTCTGGCTCTGACACATATTTTACAGGCCTACATTTTAAAATAGCCAGTGACATGAATTTAAACATGCAAGACATTCCACTAAAGCAGCTGGGCATTTGGAGCCTTGGGGCATGGCATCAATTACATTATCTATTCATGGGGAAGTAAGAGTCAAAACTGAGTAGAATCAGAGTTTACCCTGCTAATCATGCATGCACACTGGATTCCATGAGCTAATAAGCTGGTGACATTTATCAGTAGCAGCATGTGTGCAAGAATTAAGAAGGGCAAAGAGAAGGCCTGATTCCAAATTAGATCTTCCAAAGAATAAAATAGTGAATAATGAGGACCTTCAAACCATCTTGTTTTGTACTTTGCCTGGTTAAAGACACTGACTTTAGTTAATATGGACCCCTATGAAATTATCAGTATCATTAAAGAGTAAGGAGTCAAAATGGTACTAATGGAAAACATTTCCCCTACTCCAACCCCATGTTTGAAAAGAAAATGCACTTTTTCAATTTATTCAGAACCTGGAATTTCCAAACATCTGTTTGTTTGCTTTTTAAAGACTGCAATTTAGATACACATTTAACTAATGCTGACAGGGTATTGGGTACTATGCTTTTCTAAATGCATTCCTGCCAGCCCCACAATGAAAGGAAGAAAGGAAGGAAGGGAGGAAGGGAGGGATGGGACACCTGTATGAAAGGCAAGTACAGTGTGATCAGCCAAGGTGCTGCATTGGATTTCTTTTAATATTTATTTATTTATTTATATCCTGCCTTTCCCCTGTTACAGGATTGAAGGTGGCTAACAAATATAAAACAGTACAAGTTAAAAATAATACAAAAGTATTAAAAATACCTTATTTTCCTGCATATGACTACTTTTTTACCTGCAAAATCTGTGGCTAAAGTGGGGGGGGGGGGGGGGGTCGTCTGATACGCCGGATATAAGGATAATGAGGATAGAGGTGCTAAAACTCTATATTTTGACTGGAAAAACGGGGGGGGGGTCGTCTTATACGCGGGTCGTCTCATACGCCGGAAAATACGGTATATGCCACTGTTGAGCTCTAAGTCTGAAAGAATATGACTTCCAAAATTACCCAGTGCTGACCAGGAGTTTGAATGCTGGCCTCTTTGAATCCTAATCCTAACTCTCAAACCACAACACTACAGTGGCTCTTTCTACAGAGCTATGCCCCTCTCTAATAATGTATATGCAAAAGAGGAATGCAACACTGATCCCCCCCAAGTACAGTCATAAGAACATCTAAAAGAGGGTTGCTATCTTTCCTCAACATAGATGCCATGGTGAGAGTCTTGGAATGGTGAATATGGCACAACAGCCATGGCCTGCACATGGTGCAGCACCAAGAGTGCTAAGTGAAACAAGGCTGCATTTGAAATAATGAGAATCAGAACGTATTCAGCACTGAAGGAGAACAAACACCTGAGCAGCACAACAAGATGTGTCAAACCAGGGCCTGAAATTTCCCCTTATTGTTTTCCATTTGTGTGAAATATTTTGGTCTGACTCCTCTGAAAGAGCGTGACACATTTTCACATCTAATTCCAGAAGAGATGAGATGTGAAATGTGTTCCTAGGAGGGTGAGAACTCACAGGCTGCCCTTTCATACTGTGAAAGGGTTTTCACTTAACATTTATTGGCTTCTTAGATGTGTGCTGCCAAAAATATATATAATAATCTCTTTTTGTAAAAAAAACAAAAGGAAAGGAAAGGAAAGGAAATGACAACAAAGAAATTCAGTGATAGGTTGAATTGGAAGGGTGTTTATTTGTTTTATTTGCATCCATGCCTTGGGAACTTGTGGCAAGGTGTTGAAGAAGAGGGTTTAATGCTATGTCACTCTTAGCATTACATTTACATACACAAGTAAAGAAAGGGTTGAAGAGGCAGCAGGCAGCTAGACTGATGAAAAGTGCCTCATACATGCTCCAGACATCACTGGCCATCTTTATCTTCATCATCATGTTTATATAGGGTAGAATTAAGAGAAACAGCTGTGTTAGCTGTGTTAGTTTGGAATATCAGTATGCAAAGAGATCTTGCAGCACCTTTGAGACATAGGGCCTTTGCAGACTGCCAGAAATAGTGCACATTAAATTGAGGCACTGCCCTGGCTCAGTGCTAGGGAATCATGGGAACTGTAATTTATTGTGGCACCAGAGCTCTCTGACAGAGAAGGCTCAATGTCTCAGAAAAAAATACAATTCACATGACTCCCTAGCACTGAGCCAGGGCAGTGCCTCAATTTAATGTGCACTATTTCTGGTAGTCTGCAAAGGCCTAACTGTTCAAAAGATGTTGTAGCATGAGCTTTCATATCTGTTTATCACATGGAAGTATAAACTGTGATTAACCCATCAAAATCATGCATTTGCAATTAACATTTTCACAAGACGTGGTGTTAAAAGCACAATTATCCCAGGAATATCCTGTGATAATCATGCAATTGTGCTAATGGTTTTCACACAACATCACAATGAAAGGCGATTAAAGTGCCATTATCCTGTAAATAACCAGACAATAAACAGCAACAAATCATTCATGGGATTTTCCTGTGAATGATTTTTTTTGCTGTTTATTGCCTGGTTATTCCCAGGATAATAGCTCTTGTGAATGAAAATGTTAATTGCACTTTAATCATGTTTTACTCTCAAATGCACAATTTTGATGGGTTAATCACTGTTTAAATTATCAATTTTTCCCTATGTAATAAACTCCATAGACTTGGTCTACTTCCTCAGATGCATAGAGTGAACTGTTGCCCAGGGAGGACCTTTATCAACTGTATGAATACTAAAGGAAATGCAAAACTTGTGGGTCATCACCATACCCACAGGTTTTGTATTTCCTTTGGTAAACCAAAGGGCAAAACAGACTGGCAGCAAGAGCCAGCTTCCCAGCAGCCTGGGGATGTGGCATTCAAACAGCAGCATGCCCCCCCTCGACATCAGGGAGCCCCATGGCTGACCACACATGGCTGACCACGCACCGCAGAAATGATGGAAAGCTGCTGCCACAGCAACAAGGGCACCTTTTCCCAACAAAAAAAGGAGTGGCTTTCTGCCGCTTCTTTTTGCACCAGGAAAACGCGGTCCAGCATTCAAACGGGTGGTGGCAAGCTGCTCCTTCAGGGGCATCTGTTTCGCCCCCAAGTAGACCAAGACCAAAGCTCGTGCTACAACTTCTTTCACACAGATAGTATCAAAGGTGCTGCAAGAGCCTTTTGCTTACTGTTTATTTATACATTGCTTTTCAACATAACTATGCCCAAAGTAGCTCATACTGGAGGATGTTGGTGGCCCATCAATATCAGCACCATGCAATCCATTGCCTCCCAGGGCTGTAATTACCACTGGATTGGGAGGGGCATTTCTTCCAGGACTCCAACCAATTAAAGTTTCTTGTCTCTCCTCCAGTTCTTGCCATGACAAACAATATGAGAGTGGCAACTCCCAGGCCACTGGGTTCCAGGCTGTGCCCCTTCTTCCTCCAGTCTTTCATCAAGTGCCCTCTTCACCAATTGATGCTCAGCAGTAGAAGTCAAATGTTAACCACTTTTGTTTCTCTTTAGCATTTAGCATTTGCAAAATGACTGATATTTGGTGTGTGTGTAATAAATGGGAATCCCTCCATTTATCAGAGCCTTCTTCCTAGAAAAAAAAGGTTAAAATGTGTGGGGAGGCAGCATCAGAGATGATTTCCAATGAAATGGGCAGTTGGGGAGAAGTGCAAACCTTTGAGATGTTACTGAGGAGAAATTTTTAAAAGCTTGAAAGCACCACAAGGCTGATGATCTGCATTTGGCTCTGGATGTTGCTAACCAGACCATGAAGGGCTTCTAACCAGGAGTTCAGGAACTGTGAAGCTGGTAGAGCTGAACAATTGAGTCCAAACTTCCAGCTATCCAGAAACATCAAGGACTTCAAATCCCATCTGTGAGTAAGATTAGGAGAAGCTACTAGTCAGTTGTGTTAGGATTTTTTAAATTTTGTTTTTGCTTGTTTGGCTGAATGGATTTGGCTCTGCAATTTACACCTTCTACCCATGCCTGAAGAACAAGAAGGTTGTTCATGAAGAGAGAAATCCTTTTGTTATAATTTCCTTACTTAGAATAAAGGCTTTTTCTTTTAAAAGTACTTTGCCTCTCTTGCACTCCTTCTTCACATGCCTTAGTTTGTCCCAGTTCTTCTCTACGGTCAACAAGAGAAATGCCAGTGGAATTTCCCAGCAACATCCCAGTATGGGAGGAGTATTTATTAGGTGGTGGCAGTGAGTTGTTTCAGTAAAAGGTGAACCCTTCATGAAGGGGTGCCATCCAGCTCAGGCAGGAGAGGAAGAGGGACCCAGAGAAACCTCATAGCATTCTAGATTTTCCACCTTTCTCTCTAGATTAGCTTTGTCTCTTTAAATTCAGTGCTTTTTACTTCAGGGTCTTCTCGTGTCTAATATTAAGTATGATAAAACCTATATTGACAATTAGAGAACATAATATCTCAGAAAGTGCTAAACTGCCAGGACATGCTAAAGCACGGTGAAGGAATTGTGTGACTTGACTGAGGCCAGTGACAGCATGCCCCTAGCAAAAGATGGTCAAGGCTGTGTTTAACATAGTACAATTTGGAATAAGACTGGTGCTCATAGGTTATTAAAGCAAGATGTCAAAGTCAAATGCATTATAACATCAGAAAAGTCTTAGCACATCAGATACACTATTGCATGACCTTGGACAAAACAGGAGAGGAACACCACACTGTCATTCTTAATCATTTTTTAGAGATCGCCTGAGAAGACACTTTGTTCTGTACATAACACAAACACACACGTGAATATATGTATGTTGCAATTGAATATGTCCTTTGCAGCAAATGTGGAGCTTTAAAACAATGAAAGGTACATTCACACAATGATTAGCCAATATGTGGTCACCCTGCTTTGGACACACTCCAGTTTCTCAACATTATTGAACTGTGGTGCCCAGAACTGGACACAGTATCCCAGGTGGGGTCTGACAAAGCAGAATACAGTGGCACTATTACTTCCCTTGATCTAGATACTATACTTCCATTGATGTAGCCTAAAATTGCATTGGCCTTTTTAGCTGCCACATCACACTGTTGACTCATGTTCAACTTGTGGTCTACTAGGATTCCTAAATCCCTTTCACACATACGCTCGTTAAGTCAGGTGTCCCCCATCTTATATCTATGCATTCCATTTTTTGCAGCTTTTCCTTTTGTGAGAAAGCTGAAACAAAGAAGGTCTTGAGTAGTTGTTTTGCCTTTTCTCTGTCCCCGATTAGAATTCCTCCATCTTCTCTGTGCAGTGGCCCTACCATTTCCTTCTTCTTTCTTTTGCTATGGACATACCCTTCTCCAAAGCATTTTTTATTGTTCTTAACCCCTCTAGCAAGCCTAAGCTCATTCTGTGCTTTGGAATTCCTGACTTTACCCCTACATGTGCTAGCTATTTGTTTGAATTCCTCTTTAGTGATTTTGCCCCTTTTCCATGTCTTACACATGTTCCATTTAAAACATAGCTCAGTTGAAAATTCACACCTCCCATTTTTCCTCCTCATTTGAACAATTTGAGATTATGCCTTCAGTATTTCCCTTCTGAGAAACTTCCATCCATCCTGAACTCCCTTCTCTCTTTGTATTCCTGACCATGGGATCACTCCCAGTGTTTCCCTAAAATTATTGAAATCAGATCTCCTAAAGTCTAGAATAAGTGGGCAGGAGACAGAAAAAGCTCAAACAGCTAGGTGGGAAAGCCTCCCAGACAGCTGATACAGAAACTCAAGGAATTACAAGAGATGAAAGATCCCCACAGGGAAGGTCCAGGCACGGGAAGAGAGCCAAGAAGGCCCATCAGTTTACACTATTCTCTTGAGCCTCTTGAGCAGGGGTCAGCAAACTACGGACCGCGGACTGAACCCGGCCCGCCAAGGCCTTCCTACTGGCCCCTGACTGGTCCTGCCACCGCTGCCGCCACCTTTCTCGGGTGCATGTGACTCCGGGGCACCATTTTGTGTTCCAAAATGGCACCCAGAGTCTCACGCGATCTTTCTCGTCCTGCTCCATGACGGGAAAGGTCACGCGAGACTCTGGGTGCCATTGTGGAACACAATGGTGCCTCCTGGGAGTCCCCCGCAGCCATGCCAGGCCTCTCCAAGGCCTGTTGCAGTCGCCGGAGCCCTCCTGGGAATAAAAATTTGTTCTTGATTTGAATGAAGACCAGAAAAAGAAGTTTGTGAAGGCACAATTTTCCATTCTGATCCTTTAAATTCTTTCAAAAATTATTCGTTAGCATAGTGATTCCAATGGTTTTGTTTAATTTGTTTATTTTTTTAATTATACAAATGGTTTTAATTTGTTTTTAATTATATTTGTTAATTGCCACCAGCACTTATTTTTTGCAGGAAAATATGATATATATCAATAAAAACTATAATAAAGAAATAGCAGTAAAGCAAACATTGTTGAGTACCTTCAGGAGTTTGGGGGCTTATGGAGATGAAGTGGGGTTTTGAGGTGCCCCTCCTGTCTGATAACCACAGGATGCAATACCAATCTGTAGTTTGAGCTAGCATCATGTAGTGATTTGCATGCTGGACTACAGCTCCAGAGACCAGGGTTCAAATCCCCACTTGGTCATGGAAAACCACTGGGTGACCTTGGGCAAATAACATTTTTTGAGCCTCAGAGGAAAGCAAAAGCAAACCCTTTCTGAACAAATCTTGCCCATTATAGGGCCATCTTAAGGTCACCATAAATTATAGACAACTTGAAGACACAGAACAACAACAAGTTTGAATCTCAAAATCTGGGAAAGAATCACAGCATGCAAAGGGAGCAAGTGAACTTATTTTCAGCCTTTTAAACTGTAGTTTCAAGGATCCTTCAAACAGAGTTCAAGTGCTTCCCACATTTCCAAGAAGTAGGAAGTTCTAGAACTTTTTACAATGTCATTGTCCTTGTGAGGAGACAGTGATGTGGTAGGGATATCTATTTATACCTCAGTTAATGAAGTAGGTGCATTTTTAGCTGTTCACATTTTCAAAATCTTTGCATAGCTTATTTCTCTAGAAGCTATTTTCATGAATGTATTGGGGGGGGGGTGCAGACTGCCAGAAATAGTGCAAATTGAGTCCACTTTTAGGGTTAGAGTTAGTGCTAGGGAATCATGGGAACTGTATTTTATTGTGGCACCAGAGCCCTCTGAGAAGGCTCAATGTCTCAGAAAAAAAACCAATTACCATGATTCCCTAGCACTAACCCTAACCCTAAAAGTGGACTCAATTTGCACTATTTCTGGCAGTCTGCAACCCCCCTTACTTTCCAAAGCAAGGAATGCTTTGAATCTCAACAAGTCTTAGGAGATGCAAAATGGATACTTCCATTGGAAATCTTGACTTCAATTAAATTCTTATCTAGTAAAACCCATTAAAAGCCTCTTCATCACTTAAATTTGTTAATTCCCAGAACTGCCTGATGTGTCATATCCATTGTCAAACCTTTCTATTCAGTAGTATATTATTAACACATTTGGAGTACTCCAAATTTGTTCCTAGAAGGGTCCTTAAGCAGGATGTAATTCTTCACTAAGTTTCTTCTCAAAGGTAGTGATGAGTAATTTCAGCCATTTTCTTCCTGCTGGGAGAAAGTCTTCAAAAACTCCAATCTTCAAAAGCTATTTATAATCCGGGACTTGTTCTGTGAAAAAAAGAAAGAAAAAGGTGGTTGTTTTGTGCAGAACTCAGCATTTCCTGCATAGCAAATAGCATTTTCTGCATGGAAAATGTTGATTCCTGCACAGAAACGTGCTGTTTTCTGTGCAGAAAATGCTGTAACTGGGAAATTATTCTGTGTAAAATTCACACATGATTGATTTGCATTTTAAAAATTCCATCTTCTGCACAGAAAACAGCATTTGCTGTGCAGGAATTGATATTTTTCTATTGAAGTATTTCCCCATACAGAAAACTCTGTTTATTATGCCAAAAAATGCAGATTTATGAGCAAAACAACCAATTTTCATTTTGTGCAAAATAAATCCTGGACTGTGAGAATTATCATCAGTCTATGATTCTTCTCATTACAATTTCTCATCACTTCAAAAACATGGTTTCCAATCTTTTTTCAAATATTTTCAAACATTCTTTCAATTCCTATCCTCAGATAAGAAACAATTTCTTCATTTGAAGTGTACATTGCAACATGTAGAAATGATGGCTGATAGTTCCTTTTCACTCACGTAGTTAAGTGGTGTTTGTGTTACTTCACAATTCTTTTGAATAACATGGCATATCTGTTAGTGAGCTTGCGTATTTCCCCTTTGTGCAATAGGTAATGAGCAATGACTATCTCCACAATTCCAAAGAATCAAATTATACCTTCTTAGGCATTAACAAATAGTTATGCACCATCCAAGAATATGCACCTGTATTGCACAGTTACACCTGTGGAACACCATCTATGCAACTGGTAATTGAATTTGCACAATAACCAAAAAAGTATAACCACAGGTGCATATGAAACCAACAAGATTCCAGCATATATTTGTACCAAGTGGCTTGCTTTCCTCAGAAAAAAAGCCCAACAAATCAACAGAATGGCAAATTAATTGTTCATTTTGCTCATCAGAAACAGATCAGGTTTACTACATTTATGTTTCATTCAAAAATGAAGGTGTTAACTACTTGATCTGGGAGAAATTATTCGCCTCACTACTCACTACTTCTTTCTGGTTTCTTTGTGGCGTTTTTGTATTTATTGGCCAATATCTGTATCTGTGCTCATAATTAATATCTAGACTAGCAACAAGGTACTAATTATGTGGTAATAAACATAGCTTATGAGCAAATAGTTCTTGGTATAAAACTGCATTCCATAATATTATATGACATTTCAAAGAAAGCTGCAAATATACAGTCCCAGTGACTGGAGGTGGGAAGATGCCTTATTTTAATAGTTTTCTTCATTGGACAATTATTCATTTAGGTGTGTTACTTCTCTGATGGCATGTTGGTGTTGGTGTTATTGGTTTGGCGCAATGCAGAGAGAAAAATATTGCTTTGACATATTTATTTTGCAAGTATTATACATCCAAGAGGTTTCACTGTATGTCTCTGTATTTTACAGTCTGGGGCAGAAGGAAATCCATTCTTTGGACAGGTTTATTCTTCTAACATTTACTCATATAAGGAGGGCTTCAGTCTACAAGGCTATTGCCAACAGTCCTCTAAAAAGGTGCTGGTTTCCAGCTAAGTAACAAACAAGGCCATCAGTTTAGATACTTCAAAGAGGGGCTGTATTCTAAATCAATGAAAATGACAGGTGAATAAATAAGGTGCAAGCCTTGTATGCACCAAGGAGATAGGCAATTCTTTTAAGGACCTGAGAGTAAATCATGTGCTCTGATTTAATGTATTTTACTACACTTCTGTGTTCGTCCAAAGGAGTACTAGAGGAATCTTTTGGTGTTGCTGGTGGTAGCAAAATTAGGATTGGGTGCAGTTTAAATACCATGGAGGCACTAGATCCAATCTGATATTGGAAGCTAAGCAGGGCCAGTCCTGGTGAGTACTTGGTTGGGAAACAGCCAATAAATGCTATATGCTGTAGACCAGGGGTAGGTAACTTTTCCCCTTTAAGGGCCTTCAGCTCCCAGAATCCCAGGAGCTATTGACCAACATGGGACTATTGGCCAAGATGGCTGAGGCTTCTGGGAACTAAAGTCCCTCGCCCCTTAAAGGGGAAAGGTTGCCTACCCCTGCTGTAGACTGTATTTCAGAGGAAAGCAAGGCCAAACCACCTTAGTATTCTTTGCCTAAGAAAGCCTGATCCAAAGCAGACAGGCCAAAAGTGCCAGCTTCAGGCCGCATTGGGGGTATGGTGTTTACATGACACATGCCCAAATACAGCAAGAAGTGGTATTGAGCCTGCCCCAATCTGGAAGAGCCAGCACAAAAAGGAGTGGCAAAAAGCCTCTCCTTGCCAACAACTGGGTTGAGAACTGCAGCAGTGATCCAGATCAGGCCTGTGCCCATATGGTCACTGCAGTCCTGGCACAATTGGGGTGGGAGGGGCCTCTGGCTGCTCCTTTTGCCCTGCCTGCATGACTCCCCCCTATGGAATTCATGGGATTGCCACAAGTCAACAAAGGACATACATACATGCACAGTTGGGTTCTACCATTGTCTTGGATGCTATTACCTAAACTGAAAGTGCCAATGAATGTTCCTGAAGCTATTATATACACCTTACCAGTGCAAATTCTATTCTGTTCTCTTCTGGTTAAAAGATATGTCTTTCTTTCTCCAATTGGCAAGAATGTTGCAGGAAACTAACAATGGTTTAGATCTAAGTAGATTTTCACCCACTGAAGGGTTCCTCTAATTCATGGACAGAGGTGAGATCCAGTGGAACAATGAGGAAAGTTATTTTATTTTATTTTATTGCTGATTCTCTTGAAGTGTTCTCACTCTATTACA
Source organism: Phrynosoma platyrhinos (assembly GCA_020142125.1). Taxonomy (NCBI): domain Eukaryota; kingdom Metazoa; phylum Chordata; class Lepidosauria; order Squamata; family Phrynosomatidae; genus Phrynosoma; species Phrynosoma platyrhinos. The sequence goes on along the minus strand of JAIPUX010001232.1, from coordinate 159,004,746 downwards.
TATGGTTCCCAAGACCTGTTCTTCAGAGCAAATTTTTAGGATGGCACAATGTATTGCATGGAGGAATCAATCAAGATTGTCTCCTCACATAATCAAATACAGGGATAAGATCTCAGGCAGAGGGGGTAAAAAAGAGATTTTATCTAATATTTATAGGCTGCTGTAGCCTCCTTTGGCTTGGCAGTCAACAGTTTTGCAGTTGTCGGCTGACTGAGTTTGGTATTCACTTAAAAGTGATAAAACTGAATATCATCTTTTTAAAGTTGTTTTAAAGTTTAAATGCTCAAAATCAGTATTTAAATAACATATTTTGTTTATTCCATTCATTTTCTACTTCATTCTTTTTGCACTCTTACAGTTAATGGCATTCACTGCCAGAGTCTACAAAACAAAGTTGGAAACAGAAGCAGGAACAACATCTGTCTGTCTGTCTTTTTTATTTTTGACCTGGTTTGCCCAGGGCACATCAATTTCTTGACAAAGGATTTACTTTGGGGAAACTTCACTAACTTGGATGCTCTCATCTCTTTCTTTCTCTCCCTCTCCTCCCTCCCTTTCTCTTTTTGTTCACAGTTCCAAAGACAGCTCCTGCTAATGTAAGTGGCAGAAGTGGAAGACGGCATGAATTAGTAATAGCATGGGAGGTAAGGAATTCTTTTGATTAAAGTCCTTGTTTCATGTTGACTTCTTTGAGGGAAAGGTATGGAGGTCTACACTGAGGTTTCCCCACAGCAAAACCTATCATGAGAGGAATACAAAAAATCATTTTTTAAATGCCTGTTTAAAATCTCCCTGTGGGTCACAATTTAAAGTGAAGAAAACATACTGGCTGTTTGGGGAACATATGATTCATGGCAGAATCTCAAACTAATTTTGTGAAGTCGTAGGCTTTCATGGCCGGCATCCATAGGATTTTTGTGGGGTTTTTTCGGGCTGTGTGGCCATGTTCTAGAAGAGTTTCTTTCTGACGTTTCACCAGCATCTGTGGCTAGCATCTTCAGAGAAAAACTAATTTTGTTTTTGCTTCTGCTTTGTTCAGGATATCATCTGAACTTAGCATGATCCTGGGTCAGCCTAGAGCACCAGTTAGTTCAAGCAACCAGCTATCCCTTTTCCCCTGCCACTTTTATCATGATGCTCAATAGCTTTTCCATGAACTGAATGTCCGTAATCCACAAGTTTTAAGTTGGTACTCCAAGATGGAGAGAAGTATTGGCAATTTGTTCTGTGTTGGATCACCACAGTGGAAAACCTTGATGGGTTTGTCTGACAGTGGTGTCAACATCACTAAGCAGCTCCAAGTAAGATGTTCAGAAGTGGCAGTTAGTGACTTCCATGGAAGAGCAATGATAAATCTATTCTGGGGTTCAGTCTAAACTTTAAAGGTGCACAACCCTATACACAAAATAGCTTCATGATGTTGGATAGCTCCTTTAAAATTCTGACCCAAATCCAGAGTAGATTCACCAACTCACCATTCACCAACACACCACTGCCTGCCACCTTCATTTTACACAGTAGCATACAGCAATGCTACATAAGGATCAGTGATGCAAATTATATTAATTCTAATGCACTAGAATGGAGCATTTTGGTCTTAACACTGTTATTAGTCCTAGCCAGAATAGACCCATTGAATCAAGAGATTTATTACTTATGTTTTGATTCACTATTCATCAATTGATTGAATTGTATTTGGGAGGAATCAACAGAATACCAGTCTTAAGTTCTCTAGAACAATGGTTCCCAAACTTTTTCCCTCCAGATATTTTGGATTTCGGCTCCCAGAGTTCCTGACTGTTGGTTAAGCTGGCTGGTGCTTCTGGGAGTTGAAGTTCAAAACACTTGGAGGATCAAAGGTTGGGCTGCTCTAGAGTAATATTTTGTACCAGAATCTACAGAGAAATAGATGTATCATGTAGGCTTTCTGCAACATTATCACTGGAGGAGCTTGCAGCGATGGTCATCATCCTCATAGTGAAATCAGCCCAAGTCAGTGTGGCTTGAGCTAACATGGTGTAGTGATTTGAGTGTTAGACTAGGACTCTGGGACAATGGCATCACCGGGCTTGGTAACACATGGTACGGAGGGGTTGCCAGGAGGATGGCAATGGCATCCCCATCCCCAACCCCCACTTCTCATCCCCTGTGGTTTTGTCACCAGCCAGGCTCTCTCCCTGGGGGAAAGGGCCAGGCCGGCAACAAAGCCATGAGGACACACTCAACCACAGTGAGAAGAGGACCCTAAAGCAGTCCACACTCCACACACCAATGACACCACTGCTCTGTGAAGCCTTGTGGAAACTCAAAGCCAGAAAACATGGTAGGATAGAGAAACTGCACATGGGAATTCTCATTGGGATCACAGAATACCCCAAATTAATTTGCTCCACTTTTTTTAATTATTATTTTTCTGGTATACAGCAACTAAAACAGTGAGTCTTTCAGCCAGCTAAAGACATTGGAAAATAAGAGAAGCAACCTCTACTGTTGGTTCCTACCCAAAAGTACAGTATGGTTGGATGTGATTTCCATCAGCTAGATTGCTACAATTTGGATATAAAACTGCAAAATAATTTCTTCCTCCAATTCCTCCTGTGTTTCAGATCACATGTAGTAATACCTCTGCTGAGACGTGGGCCCAACACTACAGGATGAGTCTGCCTTATCCAGAATTCCATAATCTGAAATTATGGGTGGCTGAGATAGTGACACCTTTGCTTTTCGTTGGTTCAATGTATACAAACTTTGTTTCATGCACCAAATTATTTAAAATATTGCATAAAATTACTTTCAATATATATGTGCAAGGTGTATATAAAATATATATGTATTAAAGTCACCTCTCCATTCTCATGGACTTGAGATCCACAGACTCAAATATTCATGGAGGGGCAGCCTCCTTTAATTCAATGGGGTACATGCCCTTGGGGTGTGCCCCATGTGCACCAGCGGGCACACCCCCATTCAAACCTATGGGACTTAAATATTGGTGAGTTTCTATTTCCACGGGGGGGGGGTGTGTCCAGAATGGATCCCCCGCAAAAACTGAGGGCCAAATATGTATGTTTAGTCATTTGTCTCATCTCCAAGATATCTGATTATGTAAAAAGTATTACAAAATAAAATTTTAAAAAATCCAAAATTCAAACTTCTGATCCCAAGCATTTTGGATAAGGAAGATTCAACCTGTACACAATTCTAACTGTGTGATTCCACTTTAATTGCCATAATTCCATCTTGTGGGAACCTGGAAGTTGCAATTTAGCCAGTGATAGTTAGAATTCCCAGCTGAAATTCTAGTGCCTCACCAAACTAGAAATCCTGAGCCTCACCAAACTAGAAATCCTGGGGTTCCATAGGATGCCACCATGACAGTTAAAGTGGAATCATGTTGTTATAAATGTGTGATGTGGAAAAGGGCACTGCTAAGGATTAAAGATGCAGAAGCCCTTTCCTAGTTCCAATCTGACAACAATCTGATATGAGCATGGCATTCATATTGTCTAGCTTTGAGTTGTGGTACAAAAACAAATAGCAGGAAGGTAATAATGGGGCAAACCCTACAGGGTGTGTAGCAGGGAAGCAGAGGATTTTAATCCTTTCTTCCACTGTAATTCTGACACACACACCTTGTTCATGTTATTTGGAAAACAAAGGAAATTCTTCCTGGCACCACTGAAAAATATTAACTCTCAGTCAGCCCTAAACCTTTCAAAAACCTTGCAAATGACGGCAGTGGAGCTGTGCTTAGTTATCTGTGTTGCAGGGGCCTTTAAGGATTACCTTGAAATGAGACACTGCCTGTTAGCAGTAGACTTCTAAACTGAGTGATATATAGGAATCTAATTTTAAAAGGTCAGGAAATAATTACTGATATGCCAGGAATTATGTGACTCTTTTAAAAAAATGGACCTTCCAAGAAATCTCACCATAATTTCATCACTGAAAAAGCAGAATGCCATTTTATACTCAGACAAGGACTTGTGTCCTTTAAAGAGAGAGAGAGAGATTTAAAAATAAGTGAAATGTCAGGGGGAATGGTTGGTCAGTTATATATTTTGTTAGAAATTTTCTTCCAAAGGTATAGTATGTCCATCTACTGGTTCTGTGTTTAAGGAATTTTTCTTTATTTTTCAAAATAAAACAGCATGAGTTTTTAAAAGGAGAAAAAGAATTTTCTCTTTCTAATAATAGGCTAAAGGATACAGATGTATTCAAGCTTGATTATTGTTTCCCTCATTATGAAACTATGTTTTACATAGTTTCATTTCCAATAAATGTCTTGTTAGGCTATCTTTCAGAAGAAGGAACTGGCAAAACCACCTGAGTATTCCTTGGCTAAGAAAATCCTATGAAATTAATGGGGTCACCATAAGTCAATAGGTGACTTAAAAGCATGCATACACACAGACACACAGAGACACACACAGACACACTCTTCCTCTGCAAAGCCTGCAATCATATCAGGATAACCATCATCATGAATCCTCCCTACTCAAAAGGACAAGAGAGGACAACTCTATCTTATCTTCCCATCAGGTATCTAAGAAAGTAGGGGAACTGCAGCTGCTGCTGCTCTGCAGAAATAAAGCAGTTTGCCACTATTTCAACTGCTGACACTCAGTGCTATTGAATACTAGGGTTTATAGTTTTATGAGATATTTAGGCTTCCATGTCAGAGAACTCTAGTACTCCCACCAAACTACAAATCCTATAATTCCATAGCATTGAGTCATGACAGCTACAATGGTGTCAAACTGTTTTATTTCTGCAGTGTGGCAGCAGCCTGAGAGAAGAACCTCTCTCCTGAAGCTCCCAGGGTCTAGGTAAGCTCATTTGGGAGATCATAGTGTTGGAAGAGACCATATGGGCCACCCAGTCCAACCCCCTGCCATGCAGGAATACACAGTCATCCAGACTCTGTTTAAAAAACTCCAAAAAGGGAGATTCCTCCACTTTCCAAGGCAGCATGTTCCACAGTCAAACAGATCTTAACATTAAAATGTTCTTCCTAATGTTTAGGTGGAATCTAATGTTTAGGTTTGAATCCATTGCTCTGTGTCCTAATTTCTGGAGCAGCAAAAAATAAACTTGTTCGATATGATACCCTTTCAAATGTTTAAACATAACTATCATGCCACCTCTTAACTTTCTTTTCTCCAGACTAAGAACACCCAGTTCCCTGAATTGCTCCTTATAGGGCATGGTTTCCAGATCTTTCATAATTCAGGTCACTCTTCTTTGGATGCACTCTAGACAAAGATTGTCAGTAACCTGTATCCAAGCCTTAAGGCTTTTTGCAGGTCTCATATAATATCACAAGTTTCAATACGGTAACAACATTCCAAATTTATTTCCACAGTGGACAACTTCCATCACTGGCCTGTTTAAATATATTTTAAAGCTAAAGAGCAGGTTTGTGCAGATTACCTTTGCCTTCATTGACTCATACCAAACCTAAAGGACAATAACTCAACTTGTCTTTCTTTAGCCAGTCTCTGAAGAGTTTCAGAATGGAGAAGGCTTTGGTTACATTGTAGCCTTCAGGCCAAATGGGACCAGAGGCTGGAAGGAAAAAATGGTCACCTCTTCGGATGCCTCCAAGTTCATCTACAGAGATGAGAGTGTGCCTCCCCTGACTCCATTTGAAGTGAAAGTTGGAGTTTACAACAACAAAGGAGATGGTCCATTCAGCCCTATTGTTGTTATTTGTTCTGCTGAAGGAGGTGAGTGTGTATCTTACTAAATATGACTCTAATCTTAAATAAGCTTAACTGGATATAAAAAGGAATGTAAAGAATGTTGGCAAATGTTCTTCTTCTCCATCACAATATCAAGCTACCCCATTTAATGATTGGCAACTGCAGTGAGGTTTTTTTTGGGGGGGGGG
>JAIPUX010001232.1:158981085-158998753 GCA_020142125.1 Phrynosoma platyrhinos | reverse complement strand
CATGGCTGAGGCTTCTGGGAGCTGAAGTCCCTCGGCCTTTAAAGGGTAAAGGTTGCCTACCCCTGCCCTAAACAGTACCAGGAATTGTGTCTGTAAAATCTTTTCATAATCAGTACACTTCACAATGATTAAATATTCATATCATCTCAACATGCAGAGAAAATGTAAGTGATGTAGGACATTCTGCAACATACACTTAATTTAATTGGTTTGCAGCCCTATACAGCTGCTTATATCCTGCTAACTTAACAGTATGCAGGGGAGCTTTATTTAATAAATAAGTACCCAGCTTGTGGGGGGCAATCAGCTCACAGTTGTAAACCGCTTAGACATCCCATAGCGTGATATGAAGCAGTATATAAATGAAGCTGCTTTGCTTTGCTTTAATAGTGAATAGAATTCTCATCATTTATGCTTATGGTCAGCTATTTTTACAATATTCTAATTTCAAACATTTCTAGCTAACTCAGATTCATCCCCATCTCCCTTTACATGGAGGCTGACTGTCTGCCACCTACGGTATACTCCCTTTACATGGAGGCTGACTGTCTGCCACCATATCTTCTAAATGCAAATATCTACCTAAACAGAGCCTCAGTGGCTTCAGCCACATCCCTAGACTTCTTCTGTTTTCTTCAACATATCTAGAGTAGTTGAAAACTGGCACACATTTTTGTTACCTTGAGTTGACTTAATAAAAAATATCAGCCTAACATGAATTCAGGACATTTTCTTATGGTCTATACAGCACTAGCAGCCTCCTCCTCATTCATTTGTGAATTTCTGATGATCTGATTTCCTCCCTAGAAAAAAGCTAAGGCACTTCCAAATACATAGAGAACAGAAAGTCAAATGTGGTCAAGTATTTGTTAAGTGTCAGAGCCAATGTGGTACTCTGAAAACTATGGTTCAGATCTCAGCTTCACCATGCAAACCCACTGGATAACCTTGGGCAAGCCATACTCTGTCAGCCTCAGAGGATGGCGACAGCAAACCCCCTCTGAGGAAATTTGCCAAGAAAACCCCGTAATAGAGTTGCCATGAGTCAGAAACTATTTGAAGGCACACAACAACAGCAACAGTTTCAATTAATGGCAAGTAGCTGCATATTTTTTGTCGGTTTGGATGAGATGCCTGTGCTGAGCCAAAGATTCACTACATTTGACCTCAAACGATATTTTGTACTACCTGTGTACCAGATATCAAGGCTGTAGCTCAACAGAGGTGCACTCTAACAATGTTGTCATGTGAGCGATGGTCATGGTGCTAAGCACAATGCTTGAAATGTCATGGTTGAGTATGATTTCAATTGGTGCCATCAGCCATGAAAGGAAAATGGGTAGAGTTGCATCAGTTTGGTCACAGAGGGTTGGAATGTGGAAAATGGCTACTGGACCTGATCTGAACTGAGCAGCAATGAGTGCCCAGGGTTTCAGATGAGAAACAAAGGAAGGGAACATCTGCATTGCCCTTTTCTAGAGTATTACTCCCAGAACTTTATGACATGATACTAAAAAGCAGAGCTTTAACAGAATAAACATGTTCTGTCTGGTACTTACCTGTCTGTCCTGGTGTTGTGTTACATTCCATTTGTTACTGTTGTGCACCTTTTCATTGATAGGAAAAATCTGTCAATAGGCTCTCAATCTTGCTGGTATACTATATCTGCCTTGGTGTGGAAGGTCCCTTCCACTGCAATTCCACTTCTAAGGCAATCATGTGATGTGAATGGGCATAATTTTGCTCCTCTCCTCCTCCTCCCCCTCTCAACTATAACAGCTGCCAGTGACTTCCCAAAGTTGGCTGTCGTGTGCACAGTTACATGGCAGAGAGCTTCAGGATGCAGTTGGGCTCCTTTATGTGTGTACACAGCAGACAGCTTTGGGAGGCAACTGGCAGCTAGGATCACTTGTTTTGCACACACACACACTGTTTTATCCCAGATGCAAATGTGTACTTATTTACACAGCAGCCAGCTTCAGGAGGCTTTGGGCAGCTGGAATCACATGTTCCTCCTCCCCCTTTCTCCCAGAAGGAGACATTTGGCAGCAAGGAAAACACATCATGTGAGCATGGATTGCAAAAGTGTTATTGTGGGAAAAAGTTTGATAAGAAATGATGCCAAACTGGTATCCTTCCATGCTTAAACTAGTGAGATGGGGGGGGGGACAGCAGGCTGGTGAGATAATGTCCCCAGAATCTCCCAATCACCATAACCAAGAGCTATGGTGATTGGGGGATTTGGAGAGTAGTAGTCCAAAAAAGTGACTTCCAAGAGCAGGGTTCTATGGATTACATTTTGCAAACTCATTCATCCCAGTTCCATTCCTGGTTGATAGTTTATGAAAGTGGTAGTCCCCTCCCCCTCCCCCAGAAAAAAAGCTTATATAATGTCTGTATTATGCAGATGATTTTTGCAAGCTGATTCACATTCACTACTCCCTCCCACCAACACCTGTAACACTCCCTATTATTTTGAAAACTCTGGCTGCTCTGCCACTGTATTACAAATGCACCATTTATATTCATGAGCATGAAAATGCCTTTTAAAACTTTTAATCTTACAGAACCCTTGTTCTATCAATCAGCCTGTCCATTTCCTACCTCCATGGTAAGAGAGACATTGGGGAGATAATTAATATCTTTATAAGTAAAGGATAGCATCTTCATCAGTGGAACATACAACAAGCCTTATCTCATTAGTATTCTGTGGAAAGAGATTTGTCAGGCAGCAAACCAAGTCTTGGGCAGTATCTTGATACACAGGGCCACACCAAGATATTTAGCTGCCTAAGATGGAACAGCATAAGATGCATCAACCCACCCAACCAATTTAAAGCACATAATGCTCAATGCCAGTCTAATTATTTTGAAACCAAAGGCATAAATCCCAGAAAAAACTTTGCTATTTGTAAAAATGTTAGAATCATAGAATCATAGGGTTGGAAGAGATCACAAAGGCCATACAGTCTACTCCCCTGCCAAGCAGGAATACACAGTCAAAGCATCACTGACAGACGGCTGTGCAGCCTCTGTTAAAAACCTCCAAAGAAGGAGACTCTACCACACTCCAAGGCAGTGTATTCCAGTGTCAAACAACCCTGTCAGGAAGACTTCCTAATGTTGAGGTGGAATCTCTTCCTGTAGGTTGAATCCATTGCTTTGGGTCCTATTCTCTGCAGCTGGAGAAAACAAGCTTGCTCCATCCTTAGTATGACATCCCTTCAAATAATTAATCAGGGCTATTATATCAGCTCTTAACTTTATCTTCTCCAGGCTAAACATACCCAGTTCCCTAAGCCGCTCCTCATAGGGCATGGTTTCCAGACCTTTCACCATTTTGGTTACCCTCCTCTGGATACATTCTATCTTGTCAACATCCTTTTTGAATTGTTTTGCCAGAACTAAACACAGTATTTCAGGTGAGGCCTGACCAAAGCAGAATAGAGTGGTAATATTAATTCCCTCAATCTAGACATCTACTTCCATTGATGCAGCTTTTAGCTGCTGCATCACACTGTTGACTCATGTTCAACTTGTGGTCTGCTAGGACTCTTAAATCCCTTTCACATGTACTGTTGTCAAGCCACATGTCCCCTATCCTATATCTGTGCATTTCATTTTTTGCTGCCCAAATGTAGTACCTTACATTCTCCCTATTGAAATTCATTTTGTTTGTTTTGGCCCAGCTTTCTAATCTATTAAGGTCATTTTGAATTCTGATCCTGTCCTCTGAAGAAATACAATAACTAACTATTGGCTGTCTTTTCAGGTATCCCAAATTGGGTTTGTGGCAGTCACCCCATCTTGCTCAATGGTAGAACTGGTCCATGATTTGCTCAAATGGCAAATATCTGAGTAGATAAACATTTTCCTATACATTTCCATAGATGTGCATTTCCTTGCACCATGAACAGCAGTTCTCAAGTTTTTTCCTGAACCATTTAGCAGTCTCAGTCAATCAATCATTTAATAAACTTCTCCTTGTTATACAAACAAACCAAACACATAGCCCATACTTTAATGTACAGTGAACCCTTTTTATCCAGTGGGTGTTGGTTCCAGGATCCCTTAGGGATAACAAAGTGCATGGATGCTCAAGTCCCATTATATACAATGATGTAGAAAAACGGTGTCCTTTATATAAAATGGCAAAATCAAAGTTTGTTTTGGAAGATTTTTATGTGTGTGTTAATATTTTTGAACCAAGTTTGGTTGAATCTGGATATGGAGGGCCAACTGTTAATTTCTTCATGATGAGCACCACTGTCAAAACCAGAACTGGGAACTGTGTTCCCAGGTTGGAAACCACTGGTCTAGAAGGAGTGAGCAAGTGAAGGAGCAGGGGTAAGAGTGGGAAGAAGATGGGACTATTGAGGTCATCTTGTTCAAAGAGCCAACACAAGGGAGAGCCAACACCATGGAATGAGAATAAGAATGAGAATTTCAGTAAGCAGTCAATGCTAAACATAAAGAAAACACAAATAATGACCATGGAGGGCCAACATAAATTCAAACTAGACAATGAGGAAATATATATAGTTAGCTTGGATCAAACATTGATCAGAAAGGAGAATGCAGTTAAGACTAATGGCCTAAGCAGACTGTCAGAAATAGTGCACATTAAATTGAGGCACTGCCCTGGCTCAGTGCTAGGGAATCATGGGAACTGTAATTTATTGTGGCACCAGAGCTCTCTCACAGAGAAGGCTCAATGTCCGAGAAAAAAATACAGTTCCCATGATTCCCTAGTACTGAGCCAGGGCAGTGCCTCAATTTAATGTGCACTATTTCTGACAGTCTGCTTAGGCCCTAAGTTAAGAGAGGAGTAGGAATGGGAAGGGCAGCAATGAAAGAACTACACAAGATCTTAAAGAGCAAAGATAGACAATTGAGCACTAAAGTCAGAATCATCCAAACTATGGTATTCCCCATCCCTATGTATGTTCGTGAGAACTGGATAGAAAAAAAAGTGGATAGAAAGAAAATTAACTCATTTGAGATGTGGTGCTGGAGATTAGTGTTGAGAATACAGCAAAAAGACAACCAAATTGGTCTTTGAACAGATCAAGCCTGAAACACTCCTAGAAGCCAAGATGATCAAATTGAAGCTGTTGTATTTTGCCCGCATCATGACAAAGCAAGATTCATTAGAAAATACAGTGATGCGGGAAAAGGTTGGGAGTAGTAGAAAGAGAGGAAGACTGCATGCCAGTTGCATAGACTCAATGAGGGAGGTCACATGCATGACTATACAAGACTTAAGCAGTGGAAGAAAAAAGGGTCTTGGAGATGTCTTATCCACAGGGTCACCATGATTCGTGGTTCACTCAAAGGTAGTAAACGAGAAGAAGAAGATATTTTCTATACCTTTTCGATACTCAGTCATTAATCAAATGGGAGAGTGTAGCTGAGACATCAGAAGACTAAAATTTGGAAAGACAGCTATGAAAGAACTATGTAAGATCTTTAAGTGGAAAGATCTATAATTGAATACCAAAGTCAGGGTTGCCAATACCATAGTATTTCCAATTTCTGTGTATGGTTCTGAAAGCCGGACAGTGAAGGAGGCTAACAGGAAGAGAATCAACTTGTTTGAAACATGGTTCTGGAAGAGAGTTTTATGGCTGTAATGGACTTCCAAAAAGACATAAAAATGATTCCAAGAGCAAACGAAGTGTGAACTTGCCCTAGAAGCCAAAATAACTAAACTGATAGCATTGTACTTTGGACATACAGTGAGACAATATGATTCACTGGAAAAGGTAATAATGCTTGGTAAACTTGAAAGCAGAAGGGTAAGGGGAAGACCACATTACAGATGAGTTGAGTCAATCAAGGAAGCCACAATGCTGACTATGCAGAACCAGAGCAGGGCAATCTATGACGAGGCCTCTTAGTGGTCTCCTATTTATAGGGTCACCATATGTTGAAGCCAACTTGACAGCAAATAACAACAAATACCCATTGATTTTTTTTTAAAAAAATGCATTTTAACTAAATAAATGCAGAACACTCATTTAGATTTTAGATACAGGGAAATTTAATATATGACACACTAAATATAGAACCTGAGATGCTGGGCTTTGCAAATGAGAAAACAGTGTGGTTGATATGTGGCACAAAATATTTTCAGTGTTATAAAAAGAGCTTTTATAGATTTTGGACATTTTCATCCACAAAGTTCTGCAAAGACTTTTATAGTTGGAAGTTGACAGCGCAATATTAATAAAGGATTATGATCATAACCCTGGCAACAATTATAGGAAAACCTAGTGAATCATCAATTTTAGTATTAGCCTTAGTCAAACAATGTTCGACAACATACTGAGTTAGGGGCTAGTTTGGATTATAACAGATTTGATGCTCCCTTTCCCAGTTAAAATCAATAAAAATGACAATTTCATCTCTATAAATGTTCAGGAAATTATATTTTAGCTTATTCATAGATGGTACATTCCCAACCTTTTCCTGAAAATTTGCATCTTAGTGTTTAATATCAGTAAAATCCTAGTGCGTAACAGCATGCATCATACACACACACAAAACCCTATATTTGTTATACATATTAAACAAAAATACTTGATTTCTCTGCTCACATTGCAAATAGGCTGTTTATATTTTTTCTGCTTACTTTTCATTGCTTGCTTTTCATCTTGAGCAATAGAGATCCATGAGAAAGAAATGACTTTTACATTTATAGAAAACTGCCACCCAACATTTTGCATTGATCACAAATTATTTGTCCCACTGCAGTCCTCCCTGACAACAAGGTAATTGCTTCAATGATATAAAATTCAGGAAATGACTTTCAATGCACAAATTTTTATAATGCATAAAAGGGAAAACAAGGTGTGGCTACTGCACAGAAAATCATGTTGGCTAGCAAATGCTGAAGCACAATATTTCTTTGACTGTGGAAATTTCTCATTTTATGCTTTCAAAACATGAGAGCTCATTTTTGGTGTCATGAAAAAAAACATTTTTGACTTCTAGAACAGGGAGGAGACACAGAGCCAACAGGGGAAATAAAAGAGAAGTAAGTGTGTAAGCAACTAAATCTAAAAACCATATTGTGGCAATGCATCTATTGGGCCAAACCCAAAGGGACAAAAAAGATTTTCAGCTCTCTTCATCAGTCAAAAGGGTGCAAACAGCATGGAGGGAGAAAAATGGGAAGAGACTTATAAGTCAAAACAAAAAATCCATCAGACGTAGTTCCTCTTCCACCCTCTATCTGCCACTGGGCCACCCCACACATCTAGTAGCCAGCCAAGCATAGCCAGAGAGCAGCTGGCTGTGTTTCTGAATCCAGATGAATGAAGAAAACTTCATCCTTCTAGCATTCCAGAGGAACATCTGGGAGGTCTAGGAGATTCCCATAGTCTTTGTATGCCTGGCTGCAGAAACTGGCCACTACCTGGCTATCCCTCTACCCTGCCTGTCCACAAAATGGTTATGAGGGTCGCTCTAGTGGCAGAAAGCTGTGTTGCACACCCCTGGGGAACATTGCATAAAGGAGATGCCGGATGCTCCTTCTGCAGTTATCCTAAAAAGATATTGGCAGGCATCATGGTTGCTTGTGCCACCGACAGGACTCTAACCAATTACCTCAAGATATAATAAACAAGTAGGGTCTGTGGACTTTCAAATGAGACTGGCCAGGTGGTGTCATGGTGTAACATTGCAAGTAGAGAAACTCCTGGGCTTCTTGGGAAAGGGGAAAACAAGAGGAAAAGACTGCAGAGCACATGGTAGAACACATGCTTTTCATGAAGGAGGTCTTGGTTTGAACCCCCACCATCTCCGGGGGAAAGGCTCAGAAATCTGAAGAGGTGCAAAATCTCCAATCAAAGTTGACAATATAGTTGTCATGATGGAGAAATGATCTAACCTATATAATACAGATTCATCCATATTTAGCCAGATATTACACTATAATCCGTATCTAGGTTTGGTGGCTATCAGCCAATTTAAGGTATCATGGGGGCACTTCACTAATTCTTGCCTGAATTTCTGTCAGATTTGGGGGTCCTTCATTATCTGATCCTGTTGCTTAGTGTTTTTACATTTTATTCCCAGAATCTATATGGAGCACAGTGCATGACACATTCTGCATTTAGTTCCCTCCAGTCTCCCCCACACTTCTAAATTTCCAGTGATCAAATACAAGGGAAGAGGGATAAATCACTGAAGATGATAAAAGCACTACACAAAAGTAATTTCAATGTGATGTTTATCCAGATACTTTTTTGATGTCTTGTTTTATTCAGTTGCTTTTGGTGTAGTATTGTATCAAGGCCAGGAAGTGCTTTATTAAAACATCATGCAAGAAGAATCTTGATGCAATACTATTATGTAAAGTCACAATAAAACAATAAAAGAAAGAAGAGTTGGAGAAATTTGGGACATTCACTTCCTTGAAAAGTTGGTTCTTCTCATGCCTGCATGTTGGGGAAATGTTTTTCAGTGCTGCTGAAAGCTGGCACTCTGAAGTTTTTATGTCATTGTCCTAGTATTTCAATTACCTTTCCAGACCACATATCACATTCCTTTTATGGGGGCCATCATTGGGCAAAGGAAAACTTCATGCTTGCTTTTTCATAGCCCTGAGGTCAAGAAGATTCTTTTGTATACACTCATCCAAGCAGTGTACTGTCAACAGAATACAAAAGAAAAATATGGCACCTTCTGCATATTTTTAGCTTTACATTGGTAACTAATTGGCTATGACAAAATTAATCTCTCTAGAACAGTGGTAGTGAACCTATGGCACATATGCCAGAGGGGGCACTCAGAGCCCTCTCTGTGGGCACTCACGCTCTTGCTCCGGCACAGAATTCACCAGAGTTCATTACTAGAAAGTCAGAGGAACATGGCACCTTGCAATAAATAAGTGGTTTTGGGTTACAGTTTGGGCACTCTAAAAGTTTCACCATCACTGTTCTAGAATTTTTGCTTGCAACGTGGAACTTAAAAAATGTTTGCCTCCAACACAAAGGATGAAAAAATATTGGAAAATATTCACAAAATGGTAAGAAGAAAACAACAACAATAATACATTTTTTTAGTGTTGAGAAATCCTGATGAGAAAAATCATGGTCTGACTAATATCTTCACAGTTTGGGACTTATTTTGCACACACAGTTGTTGTATGCAAAAAACAGCATTTTCTGTGCAGAAAACAGTATTTTTATGCAGAAATGTTGACTGAAGTCCTATACAACTGTCTATATTATATAACTTTATGTATGTTGTGTTGTATGCCTTCCAGTCGTTTCCAACTTATAGCAACCCTAAGGTGAACCTAGGGAGTTTTCTGAAGCTGAGAGTGTGTGATTTGCCCAAGTCCACCCAGTGAGTTTCTACAGACAAGCCAGGATTCAAACCCTGGTTTCCCAGTGTCCAAGTCCAATGCTCAAACCATTACACCATGCTGTTCCTTATTGGTGCTAAGAAACCTTATTAGTTAATTTTGAGCATGCATAACTGGATGCTGGAAAGAGTGTTTTAATGTACATTGGGCAGTGTTGATGTGCTTCACCAATGCACATCAACACTGCCTAACCAGTGTCCAGATGCACAACTGGACCAGTACACAAATGGATTGATGCATATCAGCCCCATTGTGCACCTGTTCCAATGCATAATACAGTCATTCCTCCTATTTTGGGGACTTCCCATCTGCAGTCTTGAATTTCCATGAACGGGAAGCCGGGAGGGAAATAATGGCACATGTCCCCTAGGTTCATGTGTGCAGCCATGTGCAGGACCATGCACCCATTCAACCCAATGGGACTTGAATATTTGCGTTTTTTCATTTTCACGGGATGGGTGGGTCCAGAACAATAGAAAATTGTTAAAATTTACTCATTGCTTCCTTTGAGAAGAAATGTAAGGTACACCAACACTATAGACGTAATGCAGTTTAACACCACTTTAAGTGTTGTAGGTCCATCCTATGGAAACCTGGGATTTGTAGTTTTATAAGGTCTTTACCATTTTTTCCAAAGAGTGCTGGTGCCTCACAAAACAACAAACCCCAGGATTCTGTAAGATGGAACCATGGCAGTTAAAGGGCCTTTACAGACTGCCAGATATAATGCAGCTTGAGGCCACTTTAACTGTCCTGGCTCAGTGCTAGGGAATCATGGGAACTGTAATTTATTGTGGCACCAGAGCTGTCTGACAGAGAAGGCTCAATGTTCCAGAAAAAAAAAATACAATTTCCATGATTCCTTAGCACTTAGCCAGGATAGTTAAAGTGGCCTCAAGCTGCATTATTTCTGGCAGTCTGTGAAGGCCCAAAGTGGTGTCAAACTGCATTATCTCTAAAGTGTAGATATACCCTTAGTAAAGAATTGCATTGCTAATATGCACACAGATACACAATTCAGTGCATGTAGGCTTTGAAGACTTTGATGGGGGGGACTTCCACAACACTTGGAATTTCCCTAACCTGCTGCTACCTCTCTTTTCAGAAGTACTGCTACATATGCATCTGCAACAGCATTTATATCAGGACATCCTAAATTGGTGGGGGGGGGGGTGATTGATACTTGCTGCAAGGAGGAATCCCTGGTCACCAGAACCAGAAGCAACAACATGCATTCCCAATACAACAACATGACATTAACAAGAGCATGTATACTTTTATATTATGAGTACAATGTGATCATGGATTCTGATTTTCCCTGTTCCAAAGGTGCAGCATTCTTTTCTCTATGAAATCTGTGGCCAGTTTGAAAGGATCAACTGCCCTTTAAATTTACAGAGATATCTAGGTATATGTAAAATGCAGGAAATACTGCATTTTAAAAGCAATGGATGGGAATGAAAGAGATGCAAATGAAAGAGAAGGAGAAGCAGCACATTTTAAACATATACAAATCAATATAAATGCCTTTGTAATAGCATGCCTTGTTGAAAAAAGTAGTATTATTTTGCATATGATTTTCTGCCCAAAATCTGCTAGCAGGAGGGAGGGAAATCTGGAAAGTGAGTTTTGCATATGACTTGAGTGGATGAAAGACACATGAGATGGATTATGTTTGCAGGATGGATTATATGATTATTTTGTTGTACATCACCTTGAGGATAATTTTTTGAATAGCACCATATGCATGTTTCATCAGCCATGCCAACCCCCTCTTCACTCATGTTGTACCCATAATAATGCTTCACATTTTGCTAGGTGCTGAGAAACATCCACATGTACAACATTTAATTCACAGAAGTTGAATCCAGCATTGGGTTCTGGATTGCCCATCTCTCTGGTCCTGACAGTCATATAGGTCTGATGAGAAGACATAAAGAACCACAGTGAAAATAATGATTTCTGTGGCATTACTTTTCTGATAGGCAAGACAACTGTGAAGTTTTATCCTGAGCCATAAGAGAGACTAAGGAGAAAGTCCCTGACAAATTCAAGTCTAGTATTTTTGATAGGTACAAGTTGTTATAGCTGGACTTTATTATTCCCATTCTTTTATTATTATTATTATTATTATTGCAGAACCCAGTGCTGCTCCTACTGATGTTAAAGCTACAGGATTATCCGTATCAGAAATTCTTGTTGCATGGAGACACAGTAAAGAAAGTCTAGGAAGACCTCGAGGATTTGAGGTATGAATATAAACTAGTGGCTTCACTGCAGCTGATGTCATCCGGCGCTGGATGGGGGCAGACTGCCCTACGGTCCCCACCACCACTGCTTTGCTCACCTTACCTTCTTAATTGGCCAGCTGGCTGGCAGCCACCCAACCACACTGCTGCTGGAGTAGCAGCAATGCAGTCTCTGAAGCATCCATTCAGGGTCCTGCATGGCTGCTCACACATGCTGGATTTTGAATGGAAGGCATGTCCCCGCCAACAGTGGCCACTGCTGAGGGAAGCAGTGCTGTGGTCTCCAGAGCACCTGTTTGAGGTCCAGCATGGACGCTGGAGGAGCATGAATGAGAGATGATGTCCTTTCTCATCTTCCCAGCAGCAGCACCAGTCCCAATGGATGTATCACCCCACCAGAGTATACTCCCCTCTGGGGTGTTATCCAGTGTGGTACATATCCCCGCATCCTAATTGATGACTCTGATATAAACTATATGGCTAAATAATGGCTATCATACTTTGGACATACCATGATACCACATGATTCACTGAAAAAAGATAATAATGCCTTGTAAAGTGGAAAGCAGTCACAAAAGAGGAAGGCCATGTTACAGATGGATTGATTCAATAAAAGAAGCCACTGGTCTTTAGTTTGGAAAACCTGAGCAGAACCGTAGATGACTGGCTCTCATGTACCTCTTTCTCTCATACTGTCACCATAAGTTGAAACTGACCTGATAGCAGAAAGCAACAAGAAATAATCTCTGTTTGTCTCACTCTGTATTCTACTAAAATAATTGGACATTATAATATCTTTCAGAATTTCATTATTGATAATATATTATTAACAATAGGAGAGCAAGTTGTTTAGAGATGACTGGTTTACTCATTATGCTAAGCAAAATATACAGTTGCTAAACTGAAATCTAATGTTAATATCCACTTAAGTAGATCTACTGATGCAATGGAACTTACATAAAGTTTGACTTCTCAAACTCCAATTAATTCAATGAGTCCAGGGTCAAACTCCAATTATTCTAAAGCCTAAACTATATTACAGTATAGTTGGATTGATTTGCTCAGCTGTCTATGGCTCAGAGAAAAAAATTAATTTCAAAAATCAAACCTTTGATTTTGCCATTTTATATATGTTAGTATGCCATTGTACATAATGAGACTTGAGCATCTACAGATTTTTGCATCCAAGAGGAGTCCTGGAACCAAACTCCATCAGATACCATGGCCCCACTGTATTTTTATGTTTTAAAAAGTGTTGAGGAGTCTAAAATATTAGAAAGCTTAACTATGGCATCTGAGGGCTTCCAGGAATTTATCTTCTCCCTCCCTGCTTTTAGCAAAAGGAAGGGGCGGTACAAGGCAGTATGGAGAAATCAAGAGCCAAATGTCTTGGGGGAAATCACACATAACCCCTGGGCCTAATTTTGCCCTAGTCTTAGGGTTACTAGTTGAGGAGAGTCTCAAGTCCTGAGGTTCCAGGTTAAAACTGAGACCTAGGGATGGATCCTTGATAATGCCATTGAACATCATGCATTAAGTACTAACCACAGTTGTTCACACTTTGCCATTGAAATACACACACACATGCACAGAGAAAATGTTTTCCTGTTTGGAAACTGAGACAGAAATCTTAGCTTAAGGGGCTAATATTTTCCAGATGAAGCTAAAATGAAGTGATTATTCTTTCTTGCCTTCACAGAGAGACAGGAAAAGGAACTTTCTTCTAGGTAGAAGGTAAATGTGTAACAGAATGGAGGGTGAGTCCTGGCATCATAACAAGGAAGGAGGAAGGAAGCTAATGAGGTTAACAGAGACCCATAGGAAGGCATTTCAAGCTGCAGCAAGAAATCAGTTAAGCCTTCAAACTGTAATAAACTGCTCCAGCTGAAGATTTCACAAAGCTCTTTCCTTTTGCCTGAAGCTGAGCTTACCAAAACTGGAGAATTGCAACCTTGTCTCCCACTTGGAGAACTAGTGTGATGTAGTGGTTTGAACATTGGACTAGAGCTCTGGAGATCAAGGTTCAAATCCCCCCTTGGCTATGGAAACTCACTGGCCAATCTTGGGCAAATCACACACTCTCAGCCTTAGAGGATGACAGTGGCAAACCCCCCTCCAAAGAAACTTGCCAAGAAATCCCCATGATAGGTTCACCTTAGCATTGCTGGAAGTCAGAAATGACTTGAAGGCACAAAAGAATAAGAACAACTCTCACTTGGAGATGGCCGGCAAAAACTGGAGACTCCAGGCTAGGCTCTGAGGTATGGCATCTCTACTTGATCTGGATAGAGGGTCCTCACCTTTGATGGCTCATCCTATTTTTTGCAATAATATTAAGCAGTAGGCAGTTTCCTTTTTAGGTTTGTTTTGTTTTGTTTTGTTTTGTTTTGTTTTGTTTTGTTTTGTTAGCTCACCCGCTTCTTCTTTCACCAAGGGTTTCCTGCTTTGTTTTATTGACAAAAGTGACAGGAGGGATAAATCTTCCATGACCTACTTGGAAATGCAGGTCTGCTGCATGTTGAACTGAGGAGTAGTCAAAGCAATTTGTTTAGTTTCACAAGCATCTTTGAATGGTAGATGGCATTGCCAGTGGAATTGCTCTGGCTTTATGCAAAGGTTGTTGTAGACTGGCATTATTTCTGATCCTAATGTAGGTTTGCCAGTGAACCCCCTTGCCTTGGCTCTTTTTCCCCATCTGTTGGAAACATTCCCCAGCCACCACCATAGTACTTCTTTTGCGGCTCCCAGAGTTGAAAGTTGTTTAATCACCCAGCAAACCCTCTGTTGTTATACCATATTATTTTTGTGAGTGTTTGAAATTATAGACAGTACACATGTGCAGTGGCTAACAATTCATATTAAGGATCCATGACACCAACGGCTGAAGAAACAAAAAAACTCAGGCTTTATTGTAAGTACTCCACTAAAGACAGGAAAGCTTCCTAAGGGTGCTAAACTAACACCAAATTATAAGCTAGTTTGACTTTTAGCAGAAGTGAGGAAATCAGGGGGCAAGAAAAGAAAAGCTGGAAAATCCATAAGAGGATCAGTTTACATCTCAGAGTGGTTAGGGTAGGAGGATAAGAAGTGAAGAGACTTTGGATAACTGGAAACTACCATACTTAACCTTATCACAGCTGCTCTCTCTGAGTCATTTTAACTCTGTAATTGCTGAGCATTGCTGCATTTCTAGCACAGAAATGTTCAGGCAGATCTATAAGGTAATCTAGAACTCAATACTTACACATAAGTATATAACACAGTACATATACGCTTTAGCCCTAGTTTAGAGTCATGTTTAGTTGCAGAATTCACACAGAACTAGATCTATAATGTAAGATTTTGGTGGCACTCTCACTTGCATCATTGTAAATATTGTAAAACAAAACATCCTTGACAAAAATTGCTCCAACAAAGGTTCCCAGGGAGGAATCTCAGGTTAAGGGAGCTATATTTAAAATAAGCTTTTGTTGTTTTTACTGTGTGCTGTTGGTTCTTGATGCTGCACGCTGCTTTAGAGCAGTATCCATCAAACCTCTAGAGCAGGAGTAGGCAACCTTTTTGAGCCGGGGGCCGGGTTGCAGTCCCTCAGACAATTGGGGGGGCCGAAGCACCAAAAATAAATAAATAAACAAATAAATATTAAAAATAAAAATCAAAAAAAATTAAAAATATGCATGCACACTCTCTCAGCCCCAGAAAACTGCAAGAACAAGTAATAACAAAATCAATATCATCATGGCAGGGGTGGGGGCGGCAGGACCGGCCTGGGGCCATCCAAAGGCCTCAGGGGGCCGCATCCAGGCCCCGGGCCTTAGGTTGCCTCCCCCTGCTCTAGAAAGTCCACCTGGTTATTTTCTCCCCAACTCCAGCCCCTCCAAAAACTCTCATACTATCATATCTTTCAACATTTCACAGATGAAAACCAGGCACAAGTGCCCAAGCAACATCAGAGTGTGGTCAGTATGGCAAAAGTTATTTATGAAGACAAGAATGCAAGGTAGAAGAAGCTGCAGCAGTTTGCTTTTGCTGAGCCTCCAAAGAAAGAGCTTTTGCTGAGCCTCCCCTCTTCTCCTTTACCCACTGCTGAGTTACTTGAGAGCAAACTGCATTTGCAATGTGAACTCTGTTTGCAGCAATTTAAGTAAGATGGGGACAAAGCGGGAAAGTGGAAAGAAGAGTAGAGAAAATGGGACATTTTAAAAGCAGTTAAAAAGTGGTATGACAGATTAATCTGGGCTGTCTCTGCCAAATCAGGACAAATGGAGAGTATGAACTACAGTGGGCACAAAGAGTCAGCAGGAAGGAGTGTCCAGCATGGAAAAAATTCTTCAGTATCTCAATATTTCTTGCATCATGAGTCACTGGATGTGGTATAACCAATGATGAAAAAAATGGCAAATTGTAGTTACACGACACTGAAAGGGACTTACAGTCCCCACCCCTCTTGTACAGTATGATTGCTTTGTATGTTTCCTAGCTTATCCCCTCTTCTTCAAGCCAAACTAAACAGCTGCAGTACAATGTTGTTTCTTGGTATTAGCTGTTGCTGGATTGAATTACTGTTGGTTAAAAAAAAATGGTACACATGCTTTTAAAAAAAAAACAGCTTTGTTTGGGAACTTGATTCCTTTTAATTCTTTATTTCAGTCCTCTGACATCTTCTTTTTCTTTCCACCCTCATATAGAAATGCAAAATGTCTTTGTCTGCAAAATAACAGAGTAGTAGTGGTAGTAGTAGTAGTAGTTTTTTCTTACCTTCTTTTCCCTGTGAATCAACATGGGGAACAACAAATAACACATATAATATCATATGACAGAGGACTGAAATAACACATGATATTATAAATAAAAGCATATAAATATGATACATGTTAAAATCTATCAATAAATGCTGCCAGAAAAGACTGGTTTAAATGCTGATTTAAACTCTGGCAGTACCTCAAGCTGATAAATCTATTCCAGCAGGTCATTCCACAGTATGGGGGTGGCTGAAGAAAATGTCCTCTAGGTTGCAGTGAGCCTAGTTTTGGCTGACTGAAGTAGATCTCTCCCAGAAGACCCGAGTGTACAGGATGGGTTATATGGGAGAAGGTGATCCTGTAGGTAACCCAGACTCAAATCATGTAGGGGTTTAAAGGTAATAACCAACACTTTGTACTTTTCCTGTAAACTAACTGGCAGCCAGTCGAGTGTTTTTAATATTGGTATAATATGGTCACTCCTAGATGTACCAGTAACCAATCTGGCTGTCATGTATTGAATTAACTGAAGTTTCCAAACTGGATACAGAGACAGCCCAATGTACAACACATTGCAGAAGTCCAGTCTAGAGATTACCAGCACTGCCATCTTTAGGTCTTCCAAAGATGTAGCCATGTTAGTCTGGAAAAATCAGTATGCAAAAGGATCTTGTAGCAGATTTGAGACCAACTGAAAGAAATATGTTGATAGCATGAAGAAGTAGGCTGAAGTCTACAAAAGCTCATGATACAAATTTCTTTCTTTCAGTTAGTATCAAAGGTGCTACAAGATCCTTTGCATACTGATTTAGGTCCTCCAGTTCTAGGAAAACTCCTAGAGTCGTTTCACTTTTAAAGGCTAGGGTTAAAATGTTGTGTTCTCACACTAATGGGTGCATAATATACCTTGTTTTATTTTATAGTTGGCATTTTTATTATGTTGATTTTTCCTATTTCCACAGTATTTACCTGGTAAGTTAAGGCCTATGGGAGTCCTTTAGCTATAGGGGCATGAACAGGGAGATTCACACCTCTACCCCATTTCCTCTGAAAAAATGCTAGCAGCTGCAGATTGTCTCTGTGCAAGGAGCTACTGCCTGGATTGGTAAACCAGCATGTCAGTGCCTTCTTGTCCAACTGAGCTGGAAGCCTTGTTCTCTGGGGAAATGTTGTCTAGATAATTATGAGCTGCTCCTTCAGAGCCATAGGCCTCTGGATAAACTTGGAATCAATGCAGTGCCCTCTAAAGAAGCCAGCAACATGAGAGAAAAAGACAAATGGACTGACACAGGCAAAACTCC
>JAIPUX010001232.1:158970875-158980985 GCA_020142125.1 Phrynosoma platyrhinos | reverse complement strand
TGTGGATTAACCAGCAGATTTGCCCCCGTGTGATAACATCCTAAGACTGCTTTGGTAGCTTAGTAGATAAATGAAGCCAAAATAATAAGTAGTGAGGTTCAAAATCCCAAGCCCAATGGTTCTCAAATGGTGGTGCAGGACCTTCAGGAGGCACAAGAGTTGCTCAAGAGAGTCACAAGATTGCAGGTCCTGATCCCTCATCCTCATCCTCTTTCCAAACTTTTTTATGTGTAAAATTTGCACATGTTGAGTTAAACACTGAATTTACTTAAATAAAACTGTTCTAATTTGAACAATGCTATTTCCTTATAAAATATTAAAATATGAATATGCATGAATCTGTGAATTAAAATATGCATGCTAAATTTAAAAAAATATATTCATATACTACATCATGGGTGTGTGTGAGAGAGAGAGAAAGAAAAAGAGAGAGAGACATCCACATGTACATGTGAAGTGGTTCCCAAGGGTAAAAGGTTTGAGCACCACTGTCCCAGCCAGAACTCCCTGCAAGCTCACTTTGCCATACTAGGTCCAGGGAGTCCCAAGGAAAGGTTTGAAAGATTTGAAGGACTCTTCATTGTGCTTCTTTCATCAGGGGAATTTCACTAGATTTTTTAAAACTTGACTTCAACACTTTAAAATAATCAGCTGAGTTCCTACATCATACTTGCATAATGTCAGTCTACACACATGTAGTTACATGGCTGGTTGCACATGGCTGGTTGCACTACAACCCTTCTTCTTAGTATAAACATTGTACAGCCAACTGTCAGAGTGCCTGCTTCTTATTCTTTTGTGCAATGGGGAATGCACAGAGGAAAACAAGCAGGCGATAGAGGCTGTTTCCAAGATTCAGGTGAAGAAAAAGGGATGGAAACAATATCTGAATTTTTTTTAAAAAAAAATGATCAGGAAAAAATGTGCTTCTTGAATGTTTGGAAACTCAGGCTGCATCTACACTGCAGAATTTACAGAGTTTAACACCACTTTAACTGCCATGGCTCAATGCTATGGAATTCTGGGGGGTGTAGTTTGTGAGATATTTAGCCTTCTCTGTCAGAGAGCTCTGGTGCCACAACAAGTTAAAAATCCCAAGAGTCCATAGGATAAAACCATGACAGTCAAAGCAGTATCAAACTACATTAATTCTGCAGTATGGATAAGGAAAATCCTGAACTGATGAGAATCTTTGCAGTTTTTATTCTGCACAAAATTTACATGTGTTTGTACAGAGAACTTCATTTTCTGTGTAGGAAATTAACAGAGAGTGCTTGTTTGCAGAAACAAAATAAAGGCTTTATTGCAGGAGCTCCATTCTAAGATAGGAAAATTAGGCAGGATGCTACTCTAAAATAGCTTAATTCTAAGGAAGAGCTGAGAGATGACTGGCAGCAAGAGAAGAGGTGGTGAGATATCCCTAAGAGTATCAGCTTATGTCACAGAGGGGTCAGGATTGGTAGACAAGGAGAGAAGACACTTTGGGACACTCAAACTATCTAACCATTACTACTGCCCACTTTGGGGAATTCTTGACTCTTCAGTGCTAAGTGTTGTAGCCCTCCCAACAGAAACAGCATTTTCCCTGCAGAAAGTAAGATTTTTGTACAGAAGTAACATTTTTGGTGAAGAAAATACTGTTTCCTGTGCAAAAATGTTTGTTCTGTGACCAAAAACCCCACATGCATATTTTGTGCAGAACAAATTTCAAACTCCTCCTCTTTCTTGTTCTGTACCTTCAAGTCATTTCTAGCTTATGGAAACCCTAAAACAAACTTATCATGGAGTTTTCTTGGCAAGATTCATTCAGATAGTGCTTGACATTGCCCTTCTCTAAGGCTGAGAAATTATCCAAGGTTGACCCGTGGTTTTCCATGGCTGAGCAAGGATTTGAACCCTTGTCTCCTGGGGCCATTGCTGAAATCACTACCCATGCTGGCTTCCATGTGAAATGTTACACTTGTAGAACTCCACCTATGCAACCACAGCTGTAAGGGAACATAAACAGTCTCCGAAAATATACCATCAGTATTCCAGCCGTCATGTAAATGAACCTGTTTCAGAGTTGAGGTGAGTTGTTATACAGGACAAGGTCTTTTCATCATTGCATAGAGACTTTGGAACTCTTCCCTGGTCTCACCTGCCACTCTCTTCCCTCTCCCATTGCAGACGTCTTATTCTATATAATAACTCTTTTGTTTTAGAGAGGTTGTAGTTCAGTTTTATTCTGCTGAATTCTTCCTTGCCGAGTTATTCTTTCTGATTTTTGATTATCACTTATTATTATTTTTACTTTTTTGTCCTCTGACAGTTTATGAGATTCTTTGAATCTTTCTTTTCATCTTCAAGGTAATTTTTACAGTCATTCTGTTCAAAGAAATAATATTATTAAATCAAACGAAGGCCTAAATCCAATTGTTATGTCCATACTGGAACAAATGCACTGAGTCAACTGAATTTATGTAAGTACTGAAATACTGAGTTCCGACTGAGACAAAGGGCCTGCTTTAGTTGGATCTTAGTATTGGATTTAGGCCAAAAATTAATAATAAATAGATCCATAATAACCAGCAGTTCCAATATGCATGTCTCAGTATAAGTTAATGAAAGTAATTCTAGCAGAGCTTTGATAACTTACTTTTGGGGACTATATCTTCCATGATTCCTCAGTGCATGTGGCTACAAGCCATAGTACCTAGGGGATTCTGAGAAGTGCAGTGCCAAAAAGTAACTTGCTCAAATATTCCTGCTCACTGGAAAACCAGTGTTTGCAGGAAGATGGTGACTATACTGATAGTATAACTAAGGAGCTGTTCAGTATTCATTGTTAGTACAACCTCTAGAGAGTGTGGGAAACTCAGCGAAGGCAAACAACGACTGCCACAAATTTGTAAACATCAAAAACGATTTGAGCTTTTGTGTGGAAAGGAGGAGGGAGACACTCCTTAGAGAGGGTTCTTCCTGAATTACAATTGACAGAAACCTGTTCCTATCAGAGTAACTCAAGCCAAACCCTCAGGTTTCCTCACTGTCCCCCAGCAATTCTGCTTGGGTATTATTAGCCCATTACAAGGTTTCCTCAGGTGTTCTGTCATCTCCAATTCATTACACAGGCTAAGAGCTGCCTCACTGTATCCTGTGCTCGCCAAGGAAGGAAATATTGCTCATGCCACTTCCTCACAGAATTCAGTCTGAATAGTAAATTTCTTTGGAACCCCATGAGAGGTGGACTGTACTTGAATGTTCTGAAGTGGTTTTGACTTCCCGTCAGCACTCATTCTTCCTTGTTCAGTCTCTCTATGGTGTCCCATGCTGCCAAAGCTGAATTTTAGCATGCTAATGGTGTGACAACCTGTGACTAGCTGACTGAAAATGTCAAATGCCACTTCAGAGCAAACCACTTTTCCTCAAATGAACAGATTTCTTGGGAAATGAAAATAAACGAGGCAACAAAAACAAAGTTAGCACATTTCAAAATGCAGTGCAATGCATGAGAGCCAGAATGGCATGGTGGTTAAAGTGTTGGACTGCAGGTTCATTTGTCTACCCAGCCATGAAAGGTCACTGAATGATGTTGAGTCACTTTCTGTCTTTCAGTCTACCCTAAGAAAGGGTTGGCACACAGTGGCAAAGCATGTGCTTTGTATACAGAAAGTCTCATATTCAATTTCTGTCATCTCCATGTAAGAATGAGTAAAACCACTGTCTGAAACAGTGGATAAATACTACTGGTCACATTTAGATGCCAACAACCTAGGTGGACCAAAAACATAAATCTTCAGGGTTAGTGGAACGTTTGGTTGGGACCTCAAAGCCACTGATGCTCCTCTCTCCCAATTTTCCATATCAAAAATAAAGTTCATTTCCAAGTTAATGTGTTCTGTTCTGTATCACCATTTCTTTTCAGAACTTGATGTTCTAATTATATCTGGTTCTCATTTCTGCATGCTTTATTCTGTTTCAGAATGGGGGGGAGCTGGATAGCCTTTGGACATGTGGTTTAGGAGTTTGCAGCAAACATTTTATTTTAAAAAAATAGATTGGGATTGTTGAAGACCCAGGGGTTGACCCAAGTCCAGGTGATTTCAGACCTATGATGGGGTAGACAAAGTGCAGTCCTCGGGAAGCATGCAAAGGAAGGAAGGCTGTTTTGGTGGCTCTGAACTCATCAAGACTCTCCTGACTGTTCTTCTTATGGCCAATCTTTCCCCTCAAACGACTCTCCCCAAAACCTTTTAAACTCATCTTGTAAAATACATTGCAGCTCCCTCTGTCATTATTGTTTAACATCAATACATACTGTACTTTTCAACTGTCCTGACTTTACAGGGACAGCTCCAATTAATCCTCTGTCATTTCATTTTTTTTTCCCCAGCAGCATTTGAAATGTCCCATTTTCTCTTTCCTTTTCCAACTTGCCCCTTTTATCCTCAGCTTATTTCAATTGTTGCAGACTGAATCAAATAGCAAAAATAGTTTCCACTCAACTCAGCAGAAAGGAAAGGAGTTGTGAGATCTTCCCCTACCCAGTAGACAGAAACAAACTGCTGCATCCACTCCTAGCTGTTTTATGCTGTAAACCGTCCGTATTGGACAACCATTGGGCAGTATATAAATAAATTATTATTATTATTATTATTATTATTATTATTATTATTATTATTATTATTATTATTATTATTATTAGCTTGTGTGCTCTTACCCATTAATAACTTTTGCCATCTTGATCACACTCTGATATTGTTTGGCCACATGTATCCCAGTCTTCATATCTGAAATGCAACAGGGTATGAAATAACTTTTTTAAAAATCAGGAGCAAGCTTCTGACCATTTCATGATTTATTTTTAAAAATTATTTTCACAGTTTTTCATTTTTGACCCATAGGGTCCCAAGTGCTGAATTTGACTCCTGAGCACACTATGGTTTTCTGCTCCTAATCTATATAATGGATCAGCAATTGAAGACCCTTGAACAAATAAGTTGTTTTGACTTCCTTCAATTGCCCATTCAGGCCACCAGTGGAGAGAAAGAAGGTTGCTGGTAGTCTTGACCTTACAGATAAGCTCAGGGGCCACAGCAATCCTGTGCAGCTAGTTCTTCACCAGAAACTTATAGAACTCTACCAGCCTTCTTCTTACTAACACCCTCCAGATATGCTGGGTATATTGATTTGGGAGTTATGTGAGTTGTAGTCCAACATATCTGAAGGGCATCAGGCTGAGGAAAGATGGACTATAATAACTATATTGAAATGCCCAAAGGGATGTCATGTATAAGAAGGAAATTGTTTTTGTCTGCTACAGACACTATAACATTAACCAGTAAATTAAAATTAATAGACAAGAGGTTCCACCTAAACATGAAGAACATCTTCACTGCAACAGCTGTTTGACAGTGAAATAGATTGTTTCAAAGAGTGGTGGATCTTTGCAGATCTTTAAGCAGAAGCTGGATGGCCATCTTTCTGGCATGATTTACTTATGTCTTTCTGTATTATAGAGGGTTAGACTTAGTAGCATCTATACTCCCTTCCAACTCTATGATTCTATAATATTTTCCCAAGTGTCACTATTTCACAGGCTTCAACACAATTTGAAAGGTTTATTGTGAGGGTGGTAGAAACAAGGTATTTTGATGAGTTTTTGAAACATGGTATAGACATTATGAATGATCATAATTAAAGGGAGGACCCCGCAAATGTGCTGGTCAATCATTCACACAGTCTTCCATTAACAGGTTGGTTACTGGAAAGATATGGAACAAGAAGAAGCAGCTGAAAAGGCCAAGACAGAAGGAAATGAGTCATCCATCATTCTGACAGGGCTAGAAGGCAACACACTGTACCACCTGAGAGTAAAGGCGTACAACTCAGCGGGGTACGGGCCACCTAGCAATGCCGTTCGTGCTGCTACCAAGAAATCTCGTAGGTTCCCAACTTCTGTTCTCCTCATATGTGTAGCTCTGAAAAGGTCTCTATTCTCTTTCTTTTCTTTTCTTTTCCCCATTTCTTGAGATATGTAATGAATAACAAACAGGGCTGTGGTGTTGTTTTGATTCATGAGCTCACTTCAAAGGATCTGTATTCCTAAAAAGTGACCAAGAACATTTGGCATTCATGAGAGGCAAGGTTAGCTTTCTGGAAAACAAGGCTAAATGCTTTTGACATGGAACAGCAAATGGAGATTAAATGATGTAGAGCTGCCCAATAGCTATTAAAATGACACTTTTTCAGCAAGAGGCTATACAGCTGAACTTTGTCTAGCTCTGTTGGCAATTGAACATAAACCTAATAAAAAATTAAACTGCCCCTTGGTTGTTTTGTTTCTTTTTCAAAAACCTTCAAAAATGTATTTCTCAACAATGCATCATGTATTTATCTCTTTATTTGTAATCTTTCCCCAGCTCCTAGTCAAGCACCAAGCAATATTATGTGGATACAAGATGGTTCCCATGTGTCCCTGGGATGGGAACCAGTTAGACCTTTAGCAAATGAATCTGATGTTATGGGATACAAGGTCAGTTTGTCATATTTTTACCATCTCATTCTCTGGAGCATGAATGCTTTTTATACATTGTTATGCTATGCACTCATCCTGTCTACAGCAGAATCTTTGAGCACTGAGAGTCAGAGTACCAAACACATAGAGCTCAATCCATGTGTGTGTTCATCATCATCATCATCATCATCATCATCATCATCATGCCTTTACCCAGCACTGTAAGACAAAGATTAAAATAGCTACAGATAAAACCTCTAATCAGTAAATACAGTTGGCTCTTCATATCTTAAGGGGTTCCATTCAATTCCCCCCCAGTGGATAGCAAAATCTGTGGGAGCTCAAGTCCCATTGATCCTAATGGCAGTATGATGCATGCTTGACCACACTGGTGTGGCAGCTTGCACTTACCACCATTGGGAAGAACGGGGCAGGGCCATGTGTGGATGCTCTAATACATGGATAACAAGGTTGTGGAAGAAGAGAACTAACTGTACATACCCAAAGGGAAAACAAAATTAGACTATCAATAGAATGGCATATTTCTACACATGTGGCTAGACTGCCCCAAAATAAACACATTTTGACAATTGGTATTGAACAAATTTCATTGATTACCAGCCAAAAAGTAAAGTTATGTCCAGAAATGCTTTTGTTATTAATATATATGGGCATAAACTCAAATTGGAAACATAAAAACTGCATAGATTTCTTCATTACATCAGCCCATGTAGAAATTGCCAGATGCTGGAAAACAGAGGCATTATCTATCTTTAGATATGTGGTGGGAAAAGGTATGGGACCTATGGTTACTCAAAAAACTGTCTGATAGAATGGCAAGTTATGCAGAATGAATAAAATCAGGAACTTTCATAGAGAAATAGTACCGAGTCATTGACTTACTAAACAAAGACAGAAACAAGAGAAGACAAACTCCATCTCATATGAATCTTTGGTCAGACATTGTGGACTAGATTTACACAAAGAAAGCACTGAACTTTAAAATGACAACTTAAGTTGAACAGAACCCAAGAAGGAGACCCACAACATAATTCAAAGTTGTGAAATGACTTGTTTTCTTTTGCTTTGTTGCTGTGACATGTTTTGTACATAGTTGTTTGCTTATAATAATAATTTTAGAAAGGGAAAATATTTTAAAATAATAGCTGTTGACATACTGTTCAATATTTATGAGATTGGAAGTCAGATTTATGCTCTCATAAATTCTGGGATTCACATTTATGATTGGTAATGACCAAACATGACCCCCTAAACATACCTCTTAAGCCAGGTAGTATCTTATCCAAAGACTTTTTGGGGCACTGAAGATCGGGGTGCTCAGAAATGATGACTGCAGTCTTCTGCTGATTACAGGAAACATTAAGTAGCTGCAGCCCTACAACAAAGGATCTCTCCAGGTGCCTGTCTCAATGCACTCTGTGACCAGAGAATGTTTCAGTCATCATTTTCCAGCACCCTGATCCACAGCAGCTCAGAAAGCTTTCAGCTAAGACTGCTTATCTGCCTTGAATCAGGAAGTTCCTCCTAATATTGAGGTGGAATCTCTTTTCCTGTAGCTTGCATCCATTGTTCTAGGTCCTGTTCTCTAGACCAGCAGAAAACAAGCTAGCACCCTTCTCAATATGACATCCCTTCAAATATTTAAAGAGAGCTATCATATCACCTCTCAGCCTTCTCTTCTCCAGGCTAAACATCCCCAGCTCCCTAAGTTGTTCCCATAATACCCCTGCACTAGTGCCACAACAAACTACAGTTCCCAGAATTGCATAGCATAGCAATTAACCCATAATAAACTCATAGCAGGTGCCACATGCAGAGCAATACCTAACTATACCTGATGTGACGTCACCTTGCGGGAAAGACTATTTGTTTATATAAACAAGGTGCACTAAGCATTTATTAACTTATTGTACCAGATATGGAAGCTAATTAGGCTAAGAGAGATATAAAACAAGCCAAGAAGAGAGAGAAGCCAAATTGCTTTGCAGTCTACACTGTATGAAAAAATAAAACCTGTTGATAGACCAGATATAGAATCATAGAATCATAAAGTTGGAAGATACCATAAAGGCCATCCAGTCCAACACACTGCCATGCAAGAAAGCACTATCAAAGACATGCTGATAAAGATAGACCAAGTTGGTAAAGGAAACATTAGGCTACCTTCTATACATCTACATCTATATCTATCTATATAAATAGATATATTTCCCATATGATTGTAATGGATGCCTGTTATGAATGTTTATAGATATGTAATGGATGTAGCTAGATATCCCAGTGCTCAGTGATATTAAACCCTTGGATGTCTGTGTGTTCACAAATGTCTGTTTAGAGATGTGTAGTTCCTCAACAGAAAAGAGTACATTCTTTGGTGATATATATGGCTGAGTTATATTTTTTAAGATGGTAATGTTTCCCTGTGTGTGAACTATAGAGCAGCCTTCTGGAAAGATCCAGTGATAAAGGTTCAGTTCTTGTGAAAGTATAGTATTTTACTTGCCATATATGCCAATGCAATGAATGTATGATGCATTACAATGAAAGTAATGCACCCAAACATTAATATGCTTGCGTTTCTCCCTAAAAGGAATATTTATGTATATATATCTATGATTACCTATAATAAATAGCCAAAAAGATTAACAGAGAGCCTGATCATTCTGCCATAATAAATACCCTCAGATTCCAGTACTTAAGAATGTTGATGGTAATTTTGCCTGTCTGGATTTTATCATGGTCACAAGTTGGATGCCCAGGTAGTCAGAAGATGATAAAGGGACCCCAGTCAGAAACAGATTAGTTGACAATAGCAATCCCACCTTTTAAAGAGATAGGGATAGGGAACCATATCTGTTTCACTCCCCCCAGTGTCTCTTCCAGGAAATTATCATGGCAGCATGCTTTAGGTACTTGGAAGCTGTCTTCAAGAACAACAGGGATGAGGAACTATAGGCTCTGCTCACATGGTGTAGGATGTTGGTCAAAGTGTAAGTGTATCTGCACATAAAAGTTGTACATATGAGAAAGAGACTCATACATATCTATTTATGTGCAGTCCAACAGGCACTTTCAAATGACATTTTAAAGAGTAGCTCATTCCTCAAAATGCCCCAAATTTGAGAGGAAGCTGGATGTTATGAAAGTGGATTGATGAAAATCTGAAGCTTTATCAAAACAAATCTCAGTATTTGCACTTCTACTCTGTAAAGAAAATATTAATTTTAATGGCACCTCATGCATCTGCATTTCCTTAAATCCTACTGCAAATACTATCAAATTGAAGTGTTATCATGGATTTAACTGCAGTCTGTCCCTGCTATAGTGGAAATGGGATGGTGGTAATGGCATCAAACAGCATATATTGCTTAGTTTAAAATCCCTGGTTGACAGTCCCTTTATTTAAAACATGCCAGCTAAAGAGCAAAGGAATTACATTTCAATTTAGTTCTCCTCACTCATTTTGTTTTTGTCTCTTTTTTAAAAAAAAGTAATCAAAATAGTTTGTAACTTTGGGGTAGAGAGGGCTGACACATTTAAGAAAAGATTGGGCCTTTGCAGACTGCCAGAAATAGTGCAAATTGAGTCCA
>JAIPUX010001232.1:158939673-158970775 GCA_020142125.1 Phrynosoma platyrhinos | reverse complement strand
TCCCAAAGGATCTTGTAGCACTTCTGAGACTGAGGCTGCATCCACATGGCAGAAATAATTCAGTTTGAGACAATTTTAACTACCATGGCTCAATGCTATGCAATTCTGGGAACTGTAGTTTGTTGTGGCACTAGAGCAGGGGTAAGCAACCTAAGGCCCGGGGGTCGGATGTGGGCCCCCCCGAGGCCTTTGGACTGCCCCCAGGCTGGTCCTGCCGCTACCCCCCGCCATGATGATATTGATTATTGCTGTTATTACTTGTTCTTGGGGTTTTCTTGGCAAAATCTCCACAAGGGTTTTGCCATCATGGCTTTTCTGGGGCTGAGACAGTGTATATGCATATTTTTTTTAAAAAAAAAATAATTTTAAAAAAATTATTTATTTATTTATTTATTGGTGCTTCATCCCCCCAATTGTCTGAGGGACAGCAACCCAGTCCCCGGCTCAAAAAGGTTGCCTACCCCTGCACTAGAGCTCTCTAACAGAGAAAACTAAATGTCTCACAAAACTGCAGTGGTGTCAAATTGGATTATTTCTGCAGTGCAGACACAAACTGGGAGACAGACATTAGTGGCATAAAGTTTCATGGAGGAAGTATCAGATCTGAGCAAGTAGACTTAAGTCTATGAAATTTTATGCTACCAACTTCTTTCTTTCCGTTAGTCTCAAAGGTGCTACAAAGGTGCTACATTTGCATACTGATCCAGGATAATATGGCTATGTCTTTGAATTATAACACTCCATTTTACACTTCTCCTCACTCCTTTCCTCTCACTCATCACCTCTTTTTTAGTTAGTAAGCCTATATATATATATATATATATATCACTTTCTACCACCATAGAACTCATCTTCAAAGTGCCGACAAATGGGTTATGTTATTCTTCACACTCAAAATATACTTTACCAGAGAACAGTTTGATCAGGTGGTGGTTTAAATCCAGAGTTCATTTGAGTAACAGAAGTAATAAAGGGCTTGCAAATCTCTTCAGTTTGTCCCCTTTGAATTCCCCTCCTGCTAATCATATTTTATATGTTAGCTGTTCCAGTACTGCTATAGACCAAACACTATTTATCCACTTTTGAGCTGAAAGACCTTCTAATGTTTTTCATGATTTCACTATTTCTAATCTTGCAGAACTTAATGGGAGTGCTATAAGATCTTTATCTGGCAATCTTTTTTCATTCTCATTTTCATTTTTAAAATATGGAAATTAACAGTAATGCTCCTCATATTAAACTGAATAAGCAAAATGCTAGGTCATGGAGTACATTATAGAGAACCAAACTGCAGCTCAGCAGCCAAGAGAAGACAACAGAGGTCACCTGCCAAGATCTTCAGAGATTGTATTTATTAGCAAAGATAGAGGAAGGATGGGACTTGTACAAGGATTTGAAAGAGACAAGGAAAGGCTAATAGGGATGCAGGCCCTGCTCCCCAATGCATTTTTTTTCAGCTGAATTCAAACTTCTTTAGTCCTTAATTATCATTTCCCATATGGGAATCAGAAATTCATTAGATGTCATATATTCTACACCCAATCATGTCATTCACAGGTCTTGTTTAGACAAGAAGGTCATAGCAACAGTCAAGTCATTGAAACACAGAAAACATCTGCAGTGGTGCTTCTCCCTGATGTAGGTGTCTATATCATAGAAGTCCGTGCTGTCAGCGAAGGAGGGGATGGAACACCCAGCTCCCAGATCAGAGTACCATCTTTTTCAGGTAAATTCTCTGTGATACTTAGAAATGGCGCACACAGTTATTGAATTCCAACTCTGCTACCTTTGTTATACCATGGTGGAAGCTTATGAAACTCAATTACGCATGCATTCTTATCCGAGACTAATACCTGAGATGCTGACAGATAACCAATAGAGTGCTGATGGAGCATAAATCTTTGCCAGTATATTTAACACTTGTTGTTGTGAGTGAAGGGTTCTCTTTTCTTCCAAGCTTCTTCTCCAAGTGTGCAACAGCAGCCTGGGGTAAGTGGCTCCATCCTCATTTCTTCAATCCTTCCATCCAAAATCATTTGTGGGTGTGCACGTGGGTATGTTCTGGATATCCTGGTACACCTGAAGAAGAAACAGCCTAAGTCCTCAGCATAGGGCTCTTCCTTCTTCTCCAGGTATGTGAGGACAAATGGAACATGCTCAGACATAACTCCACTGTTCATCAGTGGCTGAAGGGACAAACCTGAGAAGAAGCTGGGAGTACCATACGTCTGCTTCAAGCAGAGAAAAGAAATGGAGAACAAATTAGCTAAGGTCCTCTGATCCAAGACATCACCACAAGAAAGGGAGTAAACCAGTGAGATTCTCCAATGAAAATCCCAGATTCTTAGAAGGTGGCATTTGAAAGAGAGTGATTTCAACTTAAAGGGATCTAGGTAAATTTAGCTAGTGACTTAAAGAGGTAAAGGAAGCATGTAGATCCTTCCTGCTGCCTCCAGGATACAGCCAGCTTTTGAGATGTCTTACATAGATGGGGGGGTGTATTTGTTTTTGTTTGTTTGTTTGTTTGAGGTGAAGTAAAAGACCTTTCAACTTTATTTTTTCAAGCTTACATATTTCACAGTCTTGCAATGTGTCAGAATTTTGCATAATTTTCCCAATAAACACTTGCCTGGTTGTAATGGGAGAGATTATATTTATGTTTTAGCTAACACGAATGCACAGAGTTGAGCTAATCACCCTGCCCCAAAGTGACTTTTCTTATCAATGTGATCTGGCATTGTTTGCCAACTGCAGGATATAATGCTGAGAGATGTCACACTGAACGATGTCATGCTTGGAGGAATATTTGCAAGGGGATATTCATTCATTTCAATAATGTAATCAGTATACCTGACATTCAAAGTGGTGGTAGGTAATGGAGTCACCTTCCACATTTCCTTCCAGTATGGATACTGGCTCAGGGATGGCGCTAGAGAAGTCTACCTATTCTCTGTGCTGGTGTAGCTACAGGGCAGACAAAATGAGGGCATTGCCTCACCCACAGTAAGAATTCGGATTCCCCATTGACATTTCTCTTCAATCCCCAAATTGCTGATCATATATGCTGATTATACTGAGATATCAGTAGGGATGTAATTCTTCACTAGTTTCCTTTTCAAAAAAAAGCAACAAATAATTTCAGCAATTTCTCTCCCAGTGTGAGAAAGTCTTCGAAAACCATGCAGTTATTGAAGCCTATTTACAAGTTAGGACTTATTCTTTACAAAATTCACTTTTGGTTGATGTGCATTGAAATCACATTTTCTGTGCAGGAAACCATTTTTCTGCATGAAAAATAATATTGTCTTCTGCACATCCTAAAAACCATTTCCTACTCAGAAAGTGATTTGTCTATTTCTGTAATAAATTAATACTAGTAAAGGTAAACAAAGGGTATGAAACACCAGTTACTCTAAGGAATTTTGAACCTCAAACTGAAATGGGATCTCACTCCAAATAATATACCCTTGCCAGCCAAGTGTATTATTTCATTTGTGAAATACACAATTAACAGCTTTCTCCTAGTTCCTTGCCCACAAGATGCCATGTTTTCCAACTGCTTCTGGAATCCTGAAAAAAAAATTTAAAAAATGTTTGCCCCCTTGATTTAAACAAGAAAGAAAATGAATATGACTAGTTTCATATTTTAATACACATATCATAGCACCATTGTCTTTGCAATAGTAAGTGGAGTTTGCACCTGCTGCTATGATACTAAACACATTTACTTGGAAATGAGCCTCATATTGTTGTAGAAAAGTAGAAGTAAAGAGATTTTTAAAATCTTGTCTGAATCCAAAAAAGGTACGTTGCTTTAACATGTTTTAAATGGCTTTATATTGCTTACATTACCATATATGTTTTTCATCTATTTCAAATTGTTTAAATCACTCCTTACTGTTTTAAATTGTTTAAAGTTGATTTTGATTGCATGCTATCCTGAGATGTTATGATATAGGCTAAAATATAAAAGTTGATAAATAAATACATGAATCATATCCTCCAACATTTCACAGATGAAAACCAAAACATTTATTGCCAAGGGACCTAAAAATGTGAAGATGACGACAAAATTGATTAATGAGGAAGAACACACAAACTAGGAGAGACTGCAGCTCTTTGCTTTTGCCTGAGCTTACTGGAAATGGCAATTTTCCACCTCTTCTCCACCCTTGCTGAGTTAATTGAGTGCAAACTGTTTTTCCCCTTTGAATTCAATTTGCAGCTATTAAGCTGTGGATGAAGGAGAAAGTGGAAGTAAGAGAGAGAACATGCAACATAGTTAAAGAGAAAGTGGGACAGTATAGAATTGGGATTGTCCCCTGCCCAATCGAGACACTTGGAGGTCATGATGAATACAAAAATAAAAATGGTTATCTAAAACCATACATATGCCCAGCCCATCATCTCCTAATTATATGATGAAAGAAAGAATGCTATGGGACCCCATAAGCCTTGTCATTTGAAATTTGCTCCATGCATCATGTGAGGGGGTATGTGCAGATCTTCTCAGTTTGCAACACCCAGAAATAGATGAAGATCAAATTGCATATCACATTCAGAAGTTCACAGTTTACAGGATTACATATCAGATAAAGTGCATACATTTGAAAAATGTATACATTAAAAATGCACTGAAGCACACTGTAGTCAGTGTGTGGATGTGTGAAAAAATTGGTCCCAATTCAACATCCCCCTAGCATAGTGTAATGATCTGCATGCAGACATTTTGATATCCTGATCCATATACCACCTCTGCACCAACTTTTAAGTCCCAAAGCCACCTCACACTGGCATCCCATGCTGCAGTGTGAGTAGACAGGATTGGGCAAGATCCAGCAATGCCTCTCATACCCAGACTCACCATGATGACATCAGTGCTGAGATCCACAGGGGTCTTTTGAAGGTCACAGTGCTTCTTAAATCATTGTGCCTCTGATGGAGGGAGGCATTGGAGGTGCTTCTCCAATCCTATTGGTTCACATTACATCATGGAAAGCCTATAATTTGGGGCAGCTTTAGGCCTTTGAAGTATGTTGGAAGGGTGCTGTGCAGAGATGGCGGCAATACCAACCATTGCAGGACCCACCCCACTCCTCCCACCCCAAAAAAGACACACTTACGCATATTGCTGTCCCTCCCCAAAAATATTCACAAAAGTGGTACAGACCAAACATGGCCTGTTTCCCGATGTAGAATGCTGATGGGCATTGATGACATAGTATGGTATAAATCACATTTGAGGATAAGCATATCAAAGTCCTCCTAATACTGATGTAATTAGGTCTTGTGATGACATTTCCTGGATAAATGTGTGGGCCATTTAACAGGCCAGTCCCTGTGCCAGAGGATAAATAGACATAAATCAGACATTAGGAATGGGAATATACAAAAATCAGTGGAAGAAGATTTCAATCTGCCTCTGTTCCATCTCAAACCTCAGAACAGTGCTCTTTGAACTAAAGAACTACAAAGGTAGATTAGAAAAAGAAGCAGAAGAATTGGAGTTCATCTACAGACTACAGTTCATCAGCAATGGATTAAATAAAGATAATGGCTTCCTGGTAAACTACACACATTTCAACACTTTCTGATCCCATCCTTGTGCGGGTGTCCTATACTCATCTATTCTTTTCACCTACATGCTAGTTTCCAGTGCCAAACTGGACTTGACACTTGATTTCCATACACAAAGGATTTTGAATTTGAATTGACATTCTCACACACCAAGGGCATATATAGGTCTGTCCCTGACACTCCACCAAATGCATCTTAGGAAGTAGATTTAAGTCTATGAAATCTCATGCTGCCAATTTATTTCTTTCAGTTAATCTTAAAGGTGCTACAAAATCTCGCTACATAGTGCTTCTTCTACTTAGTTAAATATATGTAAAGTTACATTAAGTAAAAGGTGATACAGGATTCTGGCACCTATTTTGCCTACATAAGCAATGGCACTCACATCTGTAACACTGGGAATGGAACAAATAATGTGAAGAATTCATGAGTAAGAAAAAGAATATTTCAGAATGGACAGGTGTTACCTTGCTAGTTCAGACCTGCAGCTCCAGTCAACAGGCCAACTACGAGTGCTAATTTAAAAAGAACATGACACAGTACATTGTTTATATTTGCATTGATTAACTATAACTAATATCAGTGGTTAATAAGATTGCAAACGACATTCAAATTAAAAAGAAAAGCAACACAGCTTATTTACTCTCAAACGTTCTTGGAAAATAGAATGTTACTTGTATTTTTGCACCTTGACTTTGCAGAGACATTCTACTTGAAAACAAATTCTAACCTATTATAACCAACACAAACCTTACATTTTTTTAATTCATTGAATCCCATGTGACACAATGACTGTTTTGTTCTTTCTGCTTATCTTTGGTTTTGACCATTTCAGGTGGGAAAGTCACAAGTTCTCAATCAAGTCTACATGTTTTCTCCACATCCTCATCGACTGTGACATTTCTCTTGGTATTGATGGTCCCTTCAACCTCATGGTGAAGAATTATTATGTGGACCTTTTCTCGTTCATCTGTTCAATTGCTTTAAGCCAGTAATACCAAGGGATGGAGCTCTGAGTCCATGGAGGAGGCAGAAGGCCTAGTGGTCAATGACTTGTGGAAATACCTGCAGTGCACCAGAAGGAGTGTTGTGGGGGGAGGGAAATGCTAAAATAATTCATCAGGTTTCTTCTCTTCAATTTTGGTACATGTCCTCTTTGGGGGAGAGGAGATGTTTATTGCCCAATAGAAAATATGCAGATTGTATGAAATGAACGTTTATGAACAAATGAAATTCCTGTCAAATTATATTTACTTTCCTTAATATATGTTTATATATTAGCTGATACCATTCTTGTATCATTAGCAGTTTGAACTGTGATGTCTTGTACAGTACATCTATTTTGTTTGAGTTGTTATAGATTTTTTTTTTAAGAAAAAGAAAGTTTGAGGGATATTTGAAGTTTAGGGAGTCACCACCATCTTCTCCCTTCTTTCATATATCTTTCTTTCTTTTTCAAATTGACAGGGCAGGATAACAAATTTTTCATCATAACTACTGCAGCAAATATCTTTTTTAAAAAAAAAAAAAGACAAAGAATGCCATATCAAATTGGCAAAGTATGGTAATTTCTGTTGTTTTTCCTCTGTTCTGTTTCTATTTTCTGGGCATAATGAACCACTTGTCACTACATGTTTCATTTGAAGCAATTGAATGGAGAAGAAAAGTCAGCCCTATTGTTTTGCTTCTGCTATTGTCCACCTTAACAACAGAGGGAGAAAATTTTATTTTTAATAGCAAGAATATAGCTGATTGAGAATGCAAATGGCAATGAAACTATCATCAGACTCTTCAACATACCCTCCAGTAAGTAAACTGGAAGAAAAAGAATGAATGCAAAAAGACAAAGCTGTTATCCCCAAACAGTTTCAGTCTTTAGACCTTTATTTTTGTAGTCCATTTTTGTATGGTACTGTACTGTCTATATTTGGTGATTAAATGAAATGATATCAAGAAGCATATTAAGGTTGGAACAGGAACATGTTGACCAGATTGTTGTCAACAAAATACAGAATAAATCGAATTCTGCATCCAAAACCCACTGGAATAGCTACTGCTGGTCAATGTTTCCCACCATCTAAATGTTTAGCCTTTCCAGGTGCTCAACCTGCAACACTGGATCCATTTTCAGATGTTTGCTTGTTTTTACTCTGAAATGTTATGAATTTTTCATTCATTTCTATATTTGTCTATCTAGTTTTATCCTTTACTTTACAGTATCTCCCTTCCTCCATCATTCTTTTTCCCAACCAGAGTTCACAGCACATTGGTTGCTATATTAGGTATTAAGTGATCTATCAGTTGAGCTCATAGGCTCAATTCACTTCATCCTCTGAAGACAAGTGTCTACCTTATTATGCCTAGTCCACATAATTACACATTGTAATGCTTAGACTAAGGCCAACCCTACCATTTGGCAGAGTGAGAGAGCAACTTTATACAGCCAGTTTTGAGGGGCAGGGAGCAAACAGAGATGTCTGTGCTGAGTAGCCTTCCTTGCATTTATCACCTTCTGGTGAAACTGACCTACTACTTTCAGGTGAAGTGAGGAATGTTGTCCCATGTCCAGTGCTGAAGTGAGTTTCAGCTGCCAATCTGGTCAGCTTTGGGGTATGGAATGGCAGAAGGCACCATCTTGTACACAGAAGTATTAAAATGCCTCGAGTTACCAATGCCTTGGACCAGGGCTTGGTTGTCAGTTATAACCCCATAGGTTCTTTTGTGGCACCACACATGCCCACTTGTTAACAAAGTGGAAAGGGAAACACACACACAGAGAGAGAGAGAGAGAGAGATTCTGTTTCTTTTTCTAACGGCTTTTCATGACTTGAGAACCCAAGCCAAAATGTCTTTCTTTTTATTTGCATTAGAGGGAATATATCAAAATCAGGGCTGGCCCTACTGTTAGGCAAAATGAGGCAACTGCCTCAGGTGGCAGATGTTGAGTGTCATGAAAGGATAGCAGATTGCTACTTATTTAAGTTATGACTGTATGTTTACTGCAAAGGAGAGAAAGAGGTGCATGCCAGATTTGTGGCCTTGGGTATCAGAATAACTTGACCTTCATTTGGTATTATGTACCTTGATTTGGTGGGGCAGGAGAAACAGCACCATTAGCTGCTCACTAAATGCCTTAGATTAGCCCTGCCCAGGGTCCATAGCATATGACTTGACGAAATCCTGCTTCATCTGAATATTGGTAAACTGCTAATACTGGATCTATCTACGTGATTGAGGGGAAAAAATTCTTGACTCACAAATGTTATTTTGCTTGTGTCTGAGCATGTCTCAAATACAGTGGTTAATAGCTAGGAAAGAAAGAGTGCTCATTTTTTAAAAAAGTATAAAACATGCACCGAAAGCTGAGGTCAGTGTTTCTCTTCATTCTTTCACTGTCCAACCCAGTAAGGTCAGCTCTCAAAAACATATGAAAGAGCTTTACATCAACCTCTTATTTTACTTTTATATGTTCATCACCCCTTAGAAAGGGGGGGAATTATATAAATACTTCTTATGCCATTGTAACAAAGGCTAGCTTGAGTGCTGTAGATTTTAGAGGTAAGATTCCTCTAAGTCCCTTCTTTTTGAACATAAACATCTAGTCTAAATAAATAGAAGTTTACCAAATCAATTGAATGAAATGCAAATTAGCGTTATTCCATCTTATTTGTGCTGGGTGATGGTGTACAAGGATAGATTATGCAAATTTAAAATGACAAGGGCAAAATCATTTGACAACAAAACAAACAGTACAATTGTCATAACCCAGAAAAGATATGGCAGGATTGTCCCTTCAGTGGCTGTGCAAATTGCAACTCATACATATGTGATGATTTCACATCCCACATTCAGAAACCACCAAAAATATAACCAGAGGGTATGGTACCTGAAATGGGGCTCAAAACAATCAAAAGTGTCAGAGCCTTTCCTGAAGACTCTGAGTCTTGGTACAGATACAATGAAATGTATGTGTGCTGGAATCTAGATGTGTCCAACCTTCCTACTGCTCATCTATCCCATTCTACCATGTACCAAATTATTTCAGATGATCTCATAAAGTCATGCATTGGGTTGGAGTAGAATGAACAGACTAAACCATCTTGCAGATGTCTGGCAAGCTCATCATCTTTCAGGACTTGGGACCCTGGTGACATTATCAGCAACCATATACACTGTACTCATCTAGGTGACTGCTTCAGCATTGCCCAATGAAGGAAATGAACCACCAAACAAGAAAGAAAGCACAGATCTTCTTAAACTAATTTATATGTAAAGATATGAATTTAGGAAATCCTGTATCCTATTGTTAGTTTTGACTAGAATAGACCTATTCAGTCAGTGAGTTATGCCTATATATAGACTCATAATCAATCATATATTGACATCATTCCAATAATTGGTTCTGTCTGTCTAATCTAATTGAGATAAACCAATAAGATTTGGGTCAATTACTATACTTTTAATAAGTATACAGTAGATTACAGCAGAGTGGATTAGAGTATGGCCAGGTTAGGGATGGAAAAAATATTTGAAAATATTCTATCAACAGTTGAAAAGGATGTTTCCCAAGTGTAGAGAAGAACTGAGATCTTTCCCATACTGGGAATCTTTGCCATTTGGGGCTTCTACTGTCAGGAAGTTCCTCCTAATATTGAAGTGCAATCTCTTTTCCTGTAGTTTGAATCCATTGCTCTGGGTCCTAGTCTCTGAAGCAACAGAAAACAAGTTTGTTCCATCTTCAATATGACACAATTTCAAATATTTAAACAGAGTAATCATATCACCTCTTAACCTTTTCCCTCAGCTAATCATACCCAACTCCCTAAGCTGCTCCTCATACAGCATGGTTACAGGACCTTTCACCATTTTGGTTGCCCTCCTCTGGACATGTGCCAGCTTGTCAATATCCCTCTTAAATTGTGATGAAGTAGTCTTCAAAATTGCACAGTTGTCAGAGTGGGAAGAAAACTGTTAAATTGCTCACTGTTTCTTTAGGGGACACAATTAGCAAAGATTTATTTCCACAGACCAGGTGACTACCTGTATGCTCCCAGGTGCTAACTTCATATTGGCATCCTCAGTACCCCTTCTCTTTTTTCTTAGGAGTCTTTCTCTTTAAGAGGATTGTCTGCTGTAAAGCAGGATACATAGCCACTCTAAGTGCACCCTCTTTGCTACTACCAGGGTCCTAACAATAGTAGGAGAGGTGAGGTACAAAGATGCCACAGTATGGCCAATCTTTAAGCTTTTAATACTTCTTCCTCAATGAAATAAATGATTTGTGGATGTCCTCTTTATCTGGCTATTGTTGTTTTTGTTGTTTTTTCAAAAGACATTCAAAAATTAATTAGAGTGGAGCAAGGTGAATTTTCATACCACTCCCTGCAAAAATCCCAGGCAGCATTGAGGATTATGGGAGTTTCAACTGGAATCCTGTTAGCAAGTTATGCTGGCAGAGCTTCCAGTACATTCTTAGGCATTGAAAAAGGAGGTTTATCATACCTTCTTTCAAAATGCCTCTGTGCTAGGTGTCCAATGCATCCTGTGTGGCTCCCAAAAATAGTTTTGCACCTTCCCCCAGATGACTCCCATGCATAAGTCCACCCCCTTGCATCAGAGGTGGCACCAGGAAAGAAGGAGAAACTTTCACCCCTGTCTGAA
This sequence comes from Phrynosoma platyrhinos, assembly GCA_020142125.1. Taxonomy (NCBI): domain Eukaryota; kingdom Metazoa; phylum Chordata; class Lepidosauria; order Squamata; family Phrynosomatidae; genus Phrynosoma; species Phrynosoma platyrhinos. The sequence goes on along the minus strand of JAIPUX010001232.1, from coordinate 158,959,537 downwards.
GATGAGGAGCAGAGGCTACTTTTTCTGGCATGGGTACTCAAAAGCAGCCAGACTACATCCAGGAACATTTTCATGATCAATCAGTGTTGGGGTGGAATTATGCATGGGAGTCATCTGGTTACCCTTGCACACCCAGGAAAGAAAGGGTTTTTTATTACTCGCACACACACATACACACAAACCAATGGGGTAATTATACTCCACCAGCAGAAATAAATGGATTAGAGTATGGCCAGGTTAGGGATGGAACCAGCAGAAATAAATAAATGCACTGGTAGAATCCTATAAGACCTATTGCTACATAACTTTACATATATATCTATCTGCATAGCAGAGGTGCTAAGAAATCCCTTGATTAAATGGCAAAGATATGTAACAGGACACTGGCAAGAGCACCCAATGCTCATTAGGACCAATGTATATCAGATAACAATGCACATCAATGTGCAATGAACAATGCATGAGGTGCATCATGCACTGATGTGCACCATGTACCACTACAGATCAGGCACTTGGCTGGCTTTGCTACGTAGCAGCATAACAACAGCTCTCTGTTGGATGGGGTGTTATGCAACTGCATGATTCTAATTCCAGCAGGCGTAAGTCCAGTTACAAATACAAAAGGCCCCAACAAGATTCTGGTGAACTTTTCCCAAACTCTGGGTGTATTTTAATAACCTTTAGCAGAAAAAATTAACAGGAAGTGTCATGAACAAGATGGCAGCCACAGCTCATTCTTGTGAATCTTAATGAGAGAGCCAGCATAATGAGTGGTTTGAGTGTTGGGCTAGGAGTTGGGTGGCTAGGGTTCAAATCCCCACTCAGCCTTGGAGATCCACTCTATGTCCTTGGGCAAATCACAGTCTGTCACTCTCAGAGGGAGGAAAAAACAAACTATCTCTGAACAAACCTGCCAAGAAAACCCCACAATTGATTCAGGGTTGCCATAAGTCACCATAAATTGGAAGCAGCTTGAAGGCACACAACCACAATCTTAATGGCCAAGCTTTAGCTAACTTTGTTGCACCCAGCATAGTGTTAATTAGTAAAGAACAGATACAAGGTGGTACATTTTTTAATTCAACATGTGAAGAATGTTGTACCTTGTTTCTATTTGTAAATGTTTAAGTACCTGCATATTATCATATTTGTTCCATTGTAGACAATAACATGTCCATCTCATGACACCTATCTGCTGTTGTTTTTGTTTTAGAAGGTTTGGGTGCTGCTGAAGAAAGTTATCTTTGTTTTCATTTTCTTTGGATAAGATTGTAAGAAAGCAGTCTGGCTTAATTCAAAAGGCTGTATTTTTGTATAATGTCATTATGATTTAAAAAGTGAGCAGGGGGAAAAAACAACATCAGTTTAAGTCCCATCTTAAAATGTTAGATATCTTGTATACAACTGTATATATTTACTATATATAATGGTATATACTATGTGAAAGACACAGTCCAATACTGGTTCCTGTCTACTGTTCTTGTAACATTAGATCTTTTTAATAAATTATTCTCTTTTTATTGACTTTTATCTTATGTCCTGTCAGATCCTAAATAGTGTGATTTCACTATACCATTCCCAGAGCAACCATAAATGGAGATGAAGCCTTGAAGAGGAGGGGAATAAACCCTGGAGATGAGATTTTCTTAGTTCAGTATCCCAGATACTTTTTTCAGGGATATAAAATTACACAGGAGGGTTCTCCCATTTCTTTTGCCCAAGGCAACTGTTTCACACATGAGCTATTCTGCAAATCTGAAGCATGCTGTTAACTTCCTTCAAAGTATCTACAGTGGGGGAGCCACAAAGTAAATCAGGATTTACTGATTTGAAATACATTGGAAAGATTTTCATACTCACAATTGTCTGTCAGTTGTTTAACAAAAGCAGAAGCCAAATGACCACATGTGGATGGTTCTACAGACACAGGCAAGTCAAAGCTGCCTATTTGTTTTCCAGGGAAACCACTGAGACACATTAGAACAGGGGTAGGCAACCTTTCCCCTTTAAGGGCTGAGGGACTTCAGCTCCCAGAATCCCAGGAGCTATTGGCCAACATGGGACTATTGACCAACATGGCTGAGGCTTCTGGGAGCTGAAGTCCCTCGGCCCTTAAAGGAGAAAGGTTGCTTACCCCTGCATTAGAATCATAGAGTTGGAAAGGTGCAAAGGCCTGTTAGTCCAACTCCCTGCCATGCAAAAGCAAACTCACTAAAGCTTGGTCACTGATGTGTGTGCATCAAGATCCTTTATTGTGACTGGCTGGAATAGTTGAAGTACTCACAGTAGCTGCTCTCCTCATAGACAGACAAACGGGCACAGAGAGAGAGAGAGAGAGAGAGAGAGAGAGAGACTGCACCTTCTCGGCCCCCTTTCTTTCCTTCAAGGAAGGCTTGGTCATATCCTGTGGATCAGCCACAAGAGTGTGAAGGGGGCAAGAGACAACTAGGCTAGGATCTGCTGGTGACAGAGTGCCTGCCATCTCATACTTATAGGTAAGCCTTGATCAGTGATAGCTCCACTGCTAAGGAAGTAGTTGCATAGGTAGCCTTCTGAACTTATTTGTTGCTAAGTAACTCCAGAATGAAATGCAGAAGGAAGATGTCTGATAGTAAAATGAGGCTCAATGGATGATACCCTTGGTGTTCCTTTTTAGTGGCAAGAGAGCCATTTCATCCCATGTTCTGGTAAAACCACACTGCTTCTGACCCTCCTCACCAGGTCCCCCTCCCACCCTGTTTAGCCAGCTTGGGGCATGCAGTCCCCCAATTGGATTCTAAATGACTTTGACTTTGGCATCCTTGAGGACATCTTCTCGCTATGAGAGATGGACGGAGGAGCTGGCTGACCAGACTGGAGTTGAAGCTCACAAGTGTCTCCCTTTCCCACCTCCAGTTCTTGATTGTTTGCTTTTGGCAGCTGGAGTTGGATTGAGAGGACAAAGTAGACCCATACCACCACCTCCAAGACAATTAATTAAATTACAACATTGGAGATATCACACCTTCCCTAATGCTGATAATGTTGAAGCCCCTGCTGCCTCTGAATCAGTCCTTCACCACCCTGCTTCAGTAGCAACTTTAAACCCTGGGCAGGCAGCTTGCATGAAGGGCCTAAACACCCTAAAGCAGTGGTTCCCAATCTTTGGTCCTCCAGATGTTATGGATTTCCTCTCCCCTAATTACTAACTGTTGGCCAAGTTGGCTAGGTCTTCTGGGATCTGATGTCCAAAACAAATGGAGAATGAAAGACTGGGAACCACTGCCCTAAAGGTACCAGATCCCAACTGATATTGGAAGCTACGCAGAATCTCCCTAGGTTAGTACTTGGATGGGGACAACCAATGAATACCAGGTGCTGTAGGCTAGATTTCAGAAGAAGGAATTGGCAAAACCACATCAGAGTATTCCTTGCCTAAGAAAACCCTATGAAATTCCTCGGGCTGCCATAAGTGGACAGGTGGATACATACACTCAAGCAGCATAATCCTCATGCATTGGCAGCACTGATTTCCTTGTGGATGAAAATCACTCTGGTTTTCAGTCAAAACTGTACAGATTAGTATGCAGAGCTATGCTAGGAGCTATCCAAGGTTCTGGATCTGCTTTGCTGATAGGCACAGCAGCTCTGATTGCTCTTTCACAGTTCAGACTGAAAGCAATACAAAAACTATCCTATTGAGATGGAAGCCACCACCACTGTGTCCCTGACATTGCTGCATTATCACTTAACCATTTGCGAGACACAGACACAGCTCTGGGCAGGAAACTCACTTCCAGGCACAGCCAGGACAGTTTCCCGGGATGCCACTCTGATGTTGGCAGCTCAGAAAGGGTAGCCATTATGATTCACAACTCTGTGCTAGCTACATCACTTCACACACACACACACACACACACACACACACACACTTAATTATACTGCTGAAAGGAACAAAGCTGGGGTGAAAGTATTTATTGGTATATTTATTTCATATCTCACTGCTCAACTAAAAATAGAGGTGAACCAAAAAAAAGAGCAAATAAAAACATAATTAAAATATTAGAACACATTAATAATCATTCTGGCATTCAAAACAAATTCCTAGGCTTTATGTCCTTTTTGCATCAGGTTCCAGTTGCTGAGTCTGGACATTGTAATGACAAACCAAGTGGATGCTACACAGAGCATGGAAAACATACCTTTTGGATTATATGTCCCTCAGTCAGCACAGTCAGGGGTTGTGCCAGTCAGGAAATTCTGGCCTGATGTCTCCTAAAAGCTAAATTTCTTGATTCTAAGAAACCCGAAGGATGATTCTACTGACCCATGGCTGCATCCACTTGAACAGGATCTTCCCAGTTTGGCTCATATTTTCACCCTACAAGAAGATTGGTAAATATGAGACACAGCCAGCCATGTGGGGGTAAGTTCAGGAGGAGGTTTGGACACTGAAGAGAGAGGAAGGGAACAACTACTTCTGTGGCACCCAAAAGAGGACACACATAAGCATAAGAGAAACTTACAGTACATGTGTGTATGCCATGAATAAGACACCAGCTGATGTGTCTAAAGTACTATCTCCTCAGTTTAATCATTTTGGTTTCTAGGGAGAGTTGAGGCTTTGCATCTGCATCTATTAGACATTTGCATCTGCTGTTTCTGATATAATCACTTTATTCAAATTTATAATCTCAACAATGATCTGCCCTCAAAGTGCACAAATATTATTGCTGTTGTGCTTTTCAAGTTGGTTCCAAATTTGAAACATTAAGGATTGAATCCTATATGGTTCAGGGTAGCATACTAGATTAGTATGCAGAGCTATGCTAGGCTGAGCCATATAACAACCTCCAGGCTTAGCATACATCCTCCGAAGCCCCCAGCCATTGCTATTATGTGCCTCTTGGAGAGTGGGCAGGATGTAAGGGATGTAATGTAAGGGAAACATACATGAGTGCATGTTCCTAACAGAATGCCAGCCATAAAATGAAGATGTGACACAGAAAATCCTCTGCATCTCTGCCATCAAGTGATGTCTTTCCAATGGCATTGCTTCCCTTTATTTACTGCAATCACTTAGTCTAGGTAATTTATGGAAAACTTAAAACTGGGTCAACTTCAGATATGAGGGGGCTGGTGACACAGTATCCTAGTATGGGCCTCTATTTTATATCAGTGGGTCCTTGGTGATATCATTTTAAATTTCCCACAATGCTTATTGCTCAGAAGAAATGTGGAAAATGTTAATGGTAACCTCCACTACACAGGTGGGAAAAATGCTCCCTACCAGAGGGCATTGAGGGATATTAAAAAATATTTGAAACCCAGGTCTTGCAGATATCAGTGCCGATGTACAATGGGGTTGGATCTTTGTTGGCTGCCCCCTGTGTGCTAGATGCTTGGGGATTCTGCACATCTGCATATCCTTAGCTTCATGTACTTGTTGCCTTTCCAGCAGCAGAAAGTTGAACTTTTTCAATGTTTGGACCAAAGTACCAAGATGGCATCCTACCACAAGCATACCTCAGTTAACAGAGCTGTGACAGAGAAGGTATTTTTAAAAAAGTCAATTTACAACTGCCTAGACCTCTTTTTTCTTCCTCATTATAACTAGACATATGTCAGCAACATTGGCTTTGGGAGGGTGGTGAAGAAAAGCTAGAGAAATAGAGACATTAGGCTAGGAAACAATGGGATTCTGCATTTGCCAGTTCTATGTAGCTGTGTGTGCCTGCCTATAACAGGCATGCAGGAGCATAACTAGGGGTACAGACTACACTGAGTGACACCTCACAGGGGGTGAGCACTCCATGGGGTGGTCACTCCCATTCATATCAATACCCTCCCAGTTGCTCCCCTCTGTCAATCAGGGTATCTCTACCATCTATCAGCTGCTGGTAGGGTGTGGTGCTGCTGACATCCAGTAGCTCCATTTGAGTCTGGTGGAGCTGCTGGTCAAACTGGAAAAAAATCTGTCAGGCAGTAGCAGCAGCCCACCCCCACCAATGGCTGGGGGTGGGCAGTAGCTATCTTCCAGGTATGATGACTCTACTAGCTGGGCAGGAAGGCTAGTTGCCTCCCTTTCCTGCATGGATAGCAGTTCCGCCCGACCTGGGAAAAGTTGCTGAAGAGAGAAGGGAGGTATTAAAAAATGATCTGCAACAGGTATTGAATATAATAGGTATGGCACTACAACCAAGCTAAAAAGCAACTGCTTTTAGAGTACTTTACTGAGCATGCATGAACAGCAAAACAGAGAGAAAAAGGAAGAGTGGATTAGCCTGTCTCTCCATACTGGAAGTCATAAGAGTGGAGGTTGGTGAAAGAAAAAGTCATCCTGGGATGGACTATGGAAGAGCCCTTCAAGTACTTGAAAATATTTTTGTTTGACTATCAAAGGCATACCTGACCTGGTTGTTTGACTTCACACATGTATGTGGTTAGTTTTGGATCAAAAGTTTCATGAAACATCTTGGACTAATTTTTTTTTAAATATAGGAATCTTTCCCTGTTCTTCTCATGTTCTTCAGCTTCTGGTACAAAATTTTCTATTAAAGCAATAATGCCCAGGAATACATATATTTTGTTAATGGATGTTCTGGCATGAGACCTCCAAAATTGTTGTAGAATTGAGGAAGACAGTTATAACCTGACTACCTGTCTTTTGTCTTTTAACAATTTTAGATGAACAATTTTACAGCATACATATTGGTAAGTGTTCATGACTTTGCAATATCATACCAAGTTTAAAAAAAAACGCTGCTCAGGAAATAAAAATAGATTGTTACTGTCGACATTTCAACTGGGATTTCAATTACAAAATGGCTGTTGCTTAAGCAGCATATTACAACAGGCCTTCTAGTAAATTAGCTATGAATGTCACAGAAGCTATAATGACCTGTTCTTTTGCTGATGCAGACAACAATGTATATTGAAAATCCATAAGCTAGTCAGAACTTCTATCAATCTGCAATCTACTTACATCATTTTATTACCATCATCACCACTCTTGTGAAGATGAAAGACATTTCCTTTCTTAATTACTAACTAAGCTAGGCAGCAAAACAGTCCATGGTAAGAAAATGGAGAGTGGACTCAGGATTAACCAAGCTTTTGCTGCTATTTCTGGAACAAATCCTTTGTTTTTTTCCCCTTGTTATTGAACACATAAGCCTACTTTCTTTGAACCAAGAACCCCCCACCCACTCCCTGCTGCATCCCCTACCCAAGCTGTGTGTTGGGAAATGTGAGAGAGAGTAGCTGATCTCTCTAAAAAAGTAATCAAATTGGCAAGGCAGTAACTGAACAACCAGTCCCACACCCAATCACAAGGAAACATACAGAAGATCTAGCTGAAAAAGTAATAATTCTTATCTTTTTTGTTTAAAAAAACATACAGAGGCAGCTTTACTTACAAATTACTTTTTCATAATCAAGCACAGGATCATATGAAGTCGAGAGGAGGAAATGGTTGCAGGTCATAGTGATCCAGGAAGAATGTAAGTGTGGCAAAAACAAACAAATAGAAAGTCACAATGGCAACCAACAATCAGTGAGCACAGGAATTAGAATGGTATGCAAAGGCTATTTAGTCCAACCTCTTGCCATGTCACTTTGTGCTGATTTTTGCTAAAAGTGTGGCATAAGCGCTGAATATTCAGCCCAGCCAAAATTTGGAGATCTCAAGAGGATGGCAAGAGGATGAATTGTGAACTTCTGAACAAACAATACAAACTGGGGACCTGTACAGACAGGTGATTATTTTCTTCAGTTAGTCTTTTGACACAGCCTTTCCAAAACTGCATATTCCCTCATGAACATAATGGAATTAAGTGGAAACAATAATACAACAACCCTGAATAAGTGCAACCTCTTGACATCTCCAAAGTTTGGGCAGGCTCAATATTCAGTCCTTCTACCACACTTTTAAAGAAAACCAAAATGAATAGGATGCTTAGCTCTTTTAAAAAAAAACTGAGTTTGAATTGCTCTGTATTCAGTCTTGTTTGTTCTGGATGCCATCTTATTGGTTGTTAGAGGGTTTTTCCCTCCTGACAGCTACATGGCAAGCATAACATGAATTTCCTCATGCTGGGAGGAGTTACATCTATTGAATTTGGAGAATTTCCTTTGATTCATTTTTTAATAGAAAAAAATCACACATTTCTTCAGGAAGAAAAAACCTTGAAATTTCATTTTTAAAATATGAGATTTTGGTCGGGGGGGTACAACTGGCAGATTCATCCAACTTTGCAGGACAAGACATCAGGGAATTGATAAAGTCCAGGCAAATGGTTCTGAAATGGTTCTTTGAAGGGAAGTGAGGATAGCATCTTTGTAGCCTTTTCGAAACAGTAGCTATCAGTGAAACCTAACAAAAACCCACTTCTCCTATAATTCAGGCACAATAGAGTATTTTCTATATGGAATGCCACAGATGATGATGATGATTATTATTATTATATTACAAATATTATTACAGATTGGACTGCATGGAAAGAAGATAACAAATGGAACTAAACTGGTTCTGATATTGTTACTGGGTTGTTAAATGTTCTCCAGATGTATGCCTACTACTGGTTTCTTTATCTGTCTTCCCTTCTCCAAGAGAAAAGTAGCTCTTCTTTGTAATAGGGAAAGTATGTATGAATAAAAATTGTAGAAAAATAACCCTGATTGATGGACACATATCCAGATGCAAAAGCAGGAGGTGGATTTTTGTCAGCCCAGAGTGATAGTTCTCAACATATTTTGAATTCCTGAGGTTGCTTAAGATGGGAAATTGCATCAACTCCTTCCCAGAAACAGAAAATGATGTTTTTTTTTATATATATATATATATATATATATATATATACATACCTATATACTAAAAGCTTTGTGAAGCATATCTGTGTCAAAGCTCTAGAAAGTGGCATTTTATTCTGTTGACCTCATGCCTGACTGAGCAAGCTCTTTCTGTTGTCTAATGATATGGCATCTTATCTGTGACATGAAGGAGCTCTTCCTTTTTTCTTTTTTTAAGATGGCAAAATCCAATAGTCATTTCTGGTGTCCTTTTTAAAAAAAAAGAGTCACAGACTTTGAAAACACAGTCCCAACAACCCATTATCTTTGGCAAACATGCTTCTAAATCCATCCATATTATTGAAAAGCTGTCCTGGGAATGGGGTTGTATCGTATCGGATGCCACCTGAGATAAGGATTATCCTTGGTGCATTATATCTGTGTCTCTGAATGCTGAGTTAGGAAAGACAAGAGATGCTTGTTGTTCCTTTATGTTTCAAAACAAATATTGGAGACTGAAATAGGAAATCATCCCTTTATGCTCTTAGAATACATTATTACTGTTGTTGATTTTTAATACCTTCTAAGGAGAGGTAAAGGATAGTTATATGAGGAAGTGAATACTGTAAAGGCAAGAGGTATGTGAAAGGCAAGAGGTGTGTGAAAAGAACTTCAGTTGGGGTCAATCCTATCTTCAGGCATCAAATGCAGGGATCCCAGTAGTTCTCCTACCACTCCCCCTCAGTCCCCCTAGTCTAGCCTATTCTTTATCATTGGAGGGTGGTGGAGTCTCTTTTGGAGGTTTTAAAACAGAAGCTGTCTGGGGTGCTTTGATTTTGTATACCTGCATGGCAGGGGGTTGGATTGGATGGCCCTTGGAGTCACTTCCAACTCCATGATTCTATGATTCAGTCATTTCCTCCAGCTTGAACCTTCACTCTCTGCCAGCACTTCTTTCCTTAATATTCACTCTTGCATTATTCCAAGGTTAATGAGCATGTTTTTTCTCCACTCAGCTGATCTGAACATCACAGGGTTCCACCTAATAGGCAGGTGCTTCCTTTACTGTCCCTCCTCCTTGGTTTTTGGCAGTAGTCCAGGTGGCACTCATCACCTGGGTTCATTATTAGAAGTGATCATGATGTACAATAATGTTCCAAGAAGAACCATGTCTGCACGTCTTGGAAAACTCATTTTTCACCTCATTGCTAGTTTAACAATTTAAAAAATCAGCATATTTGGAATTACAGTATATTACTATCGTCAGGACTAGCTCCTTGAATAGCTCAATAAAGACCTCCCCAAAATAGTAAAATGAACCTCTTACCTAGTATTGTTTTGTTCTTGATGAAAACTGACTTTTCAGCAAAGGCAAAAATGGAAATGCAGCATTTTTCCTCCTTTACTTTAGTTTTATGCTCAACACACTAAATGGATTGATTTTGGCTTAATGTCGGAAGAATGCCTGATTGATGTAGGTTATAATTTTAAAACTTTAATTTTCAGTTTCCAAGTACCAAAGTACTCCCCAATTAACTTGAACAGCAGTTTATAAGACTGGTTTTGACTCTGCCCATTTAATGAGTGGAATCCAATCAACCACCCTGTTAGCATAAATGGAAAATACATGTCTGTAAGAATGATAAATAACTGATTGCAGTAGCGATTAGCATAATGTATATCCTGGGAAGTTGTTTGGCATTCAGCCCTCAATCATGTCTTTGAGGAATGGCTAAAAGTCTTATGTTGGTATAAGTTTAAGAGGAAAATCATTCCAGGTCATCCTTGACAGATCTATAGTTTGATCCCTAGGAGCAAATGGATCTTTCTATAGCTTATCTGCTCTCCTGTGAACATTATAATGTTTTGACTCCATTAAAAGATCATACATTTTGTTCTATGACGGTGGATTCAAGGATTCATATCTCAGATATTTTCATATTTTGCAATGAGACTTGGTGGAAATTAGAAAACTGCCTCAGATAGACTGCCTAACAGTAGTTATTTAAATCTATCACCTGCCATGAGGTTTGGTGATAAGATATTCGGAACTAGCTAGAAAGCTGTTTTTTTTAAAAAATAAACTATATAAAAATAAAATGCAGTATTTTTGATTATTTCATTCCCTACTCTTCTAAAACTCACATTTCAAATTAGATTGTTTGTAGGCATAAAGAATAGTTCCTTCTTTATGGTCCTTGTATGCATCAACTTGGTTCTTTGGGCTGTTTCTGCCTCCTAAGCAGAGCTTGAAAAAGTTACATTGCCACACTCTACTTTAGAGGTCAAGTGAATGCCTGTTACAATGGCCATGTCTCTGTGTCTTTCAGGTGATGTCACCTAAGTTGTAGAACTCTCTTCTCAGGAAGATTCAGCTGACATCAACCTTAATATCTTTCAGATGGCAAAATAACACCACCCTATTCACCAAAGCTTTATTATTAGCTAATAATAGCTTGATCCCTATGAGCTAATAATACACCTCCCAGAATTGACCAGCCAATATTATATAGAAAATGCTATGAATTATACACACACACACACACACTTTTCTAAGTTATGGCTATCCCATGGACAGCAGTAACACTCTCCTGCTGTTGCTTAATTGAAACTGACACATTTTCTAACATTGGTTTCTTGTTTTCTTCTAGTCTTAAAGTTTGTTCAATCCCATTTTCCCATCAGTTTGTTCCATATCTGTCTATGTATTTCTCCTAATACACGTATTTTCACAAATAATTTTGTCTATTATCTAAATATCAACTATCTACTATCTAACCTCCATCCTCATGAGGGCATCCTTGACCATTGCATCACAATCCCTGTTTCCCTTACTAACTTCCAATACTCATTTATATGGTTATCTTCTCTTTGGCTTTATGCAACAGCCTACCTCTTGCCTTTGTCTCCCAACAACCATTGTTTAAACTGAACTTGTTACCTCATCTCCACACCCACAAGGTTTTCAGTTGAACTGACCTTCTCACACACAAGAAGTTTATATAGGTCTATCTCTGGATTCTCCAGTCCAAACATGCATCTCAGGAAGTAGGTTCAAGTCTACAAAAGCTCATGCTACCAACCTCTTTATTTCAGTTAGTCTCAAAGGTGCTACAACAGGGGTAGGCAACCTAAGGCCCAGGGGCCAGATGTGGCCCCCCAAGGCCTTTGGACCGGCCCCAGGCCGGTCCTGCCACCGCCGCTGCCGCAGCCCCCCACCTCCACTGCCGCCCGCCATGATGATATTTATTATTGTTGTTATTACTTGTTCTTGGGGTTTTCTTGGCAAAATCTCCACAGGGGTTTTGCCATGGCTTTTCTGGGGCTGAGAGAGTGTGCATGCATATTTTTTTATTTTAAAAATTTTACTTATTTATTTATTTATTTATTTATTTTTGGTGCTTTGGCCCCCCAATTGTCTGAGGGACAGCAACCTGGCCCCCGGCTCAAAAAGGTTGCCTACCCTTGTGCTACAATATCCCTTTACATACTTTGTCTACTATACCTATATTTACAAACAATTTCCCCTGCTACACGAGATGTTTGTGTTTTCATTTTGTTGTTGCCATTTGATGCCAAGTTGGCTTCAGCTTATGATGACCCTATGAAGGGGAAATCCTTCAAGAGAGCCAGTAATCAAAACAGATAAAGTATTGCAAACTCAAGAGCCAGGGCTTCTTTAAGAGAATCTCTTCACCTGTAATATGGTAATTCACCTGTAATTCCTATAATGTGGTGTTTTGGACTGTGTTCCACTTGTGACTTTATCAAGCACTATCATCTTCTCCAGTGGGTTACATTGTCTCAGGATATGGCCAAAATATAATAACCTCTGGTTAGCCATTTTGGCTTCTAGAGAGAATTCAGACTTAATTTGCTCTCAGACCCATTTATTTGTATTTTTGACAATCAAAGATATCTGTAGAACTCTCTCCCAGTACCATATTTCAAATGAGTAGAATTTCCTGTCCATTTTCTCCACTGTGTAGCTTTTTCCACCTTATATACTAACTACTATGGCATGAAATGCATACAGTTTTCCCCAATTTTTATTTTATAGTATCTATTTCTGCATCTACCAATTACCAGCTTGGTAGGTGAAGGACATACTGTAGACATAGCATATCTTGATTCCAGTAAGGCCTTTGACAAAGTCCCCCATAATATTCTTGCAAAGAAGCTAATAAAATGTGGGCTATACAATAATACAACTGTTGGGTGGATTAGTAATTGGTTGACAAACCGAACCCAAAGAGTGTTCAGCAATGGCTCCTCTTCATCTTTGGAGAGAAGTGACCAGTGGGGTGCCACAGGATTCTGTCCTGGGCCCAGTTCTATTCAACATCTTTATCAATGATTTGGATGAAAGAATAGGGGACATGCTTATCAAATTTGCAGATGACATCAAATTAGGAGGAATAGCTAATATCCCAGAGGAGAGGCTCAAAATTCAAAATGACCTTAATAGATTAAAGCTGGACCAAAACTAACAAAATGAACTTCAAGAGGGAGAAATCAAATCAAAAATCAAATCAAATCATTTTATTACAGCTGTTCGGCCAGTATAGAGGGAGAAATGTAAACTTCAAGTGGGAGAAATGTAAGGTACTGTACTTAGGCAGAAAAAACAAAATGCATAGATATAGGATGAGGGACACCTGGCTTAACAAGGGATCTAGGAGACCACAAATTGAACATGAGGCAACAGTGTACTGCAGCAGTTAAAAAGGCCAATGTAATTCTAGGCTGCATCAATTGAAGTATAGTGTCTAGATAAAGGGAAGCAATAGTGCCATTCTATTCTGCTTTGGTTTGGCCTCACCTGGAATACTGTGTCCAGTTCTGGGCACCACAATTCAAAAAAAAATATATTGAGAAGCTGGAGGGTGTCCAGAGGAGTGTGACCAAAATGGTGAAAGGTCTGGAAGCTATGCCCTACGACAGGGGTAGGCAACCTTTTTTCGGCCTGGGCCAGTCCCCCGAAGTCCCTCTTTTCACTGGGCCAGGGGGGAATGGCAGTGCACGCACACACACACCCCGCCGTGCACAACCCCCCGTGCACTGCCGCCGCCACTGCAGCATGCGTGGCCACAGCTGCCGCTGCACATGTCACGACGCATTTGCGCATGCACAGGAGTACTGAGCATGCACAAACGTGTCGCAGCCACCATTCTGAAAATCAAAATGGTGGCCGCGGCGCACGCAGCTGGACGGAGGCAAAAATGTGCCACCGCAGCAGCGACGGCAGCAAGGGTCTGCCTGGGTCGGTAAGTCCGGCGACCTGGGCTGGAACCGGCCCAGGGGCCGTAGGTTGCCGGTCCCTGCCCTATCAGGAGAGACTTAGGGAGCTGGGTATGTTTAGCCTGGGGAACAGAAAGTTAAGAGGTGATATAATAGCCCTGTCTAAGTATTTGTAGGGGTGTCATATTAAAGATGGAGCAAGCTTGTTTTCTGTTGGTCCAGAGAACAGGACCTAGAGCAATGAATGGAAGCTACAGGAAAAGAGATTCCACCTAAACATTAGGAGGAACTTCCTGACAGTGAGATCATACTCCCTCGGAATGTGGTGGAGTCTCCTTCTTTGGAAGTCTTTAAACAGAAGCTGGATAGCCATCTGTTGGGGGTGCTTTGTAAGTTCCTGCATGGTAGGGAGTGGATTGGATGGCCCTTGTGGTCTCTTCCAACTCTATGGTTCTAAGATAGATAGATAGATAGATAGATAGATAGATAGATAGATAAGTGACACCTGTGTTGCTGAATGCCTGTGTTATGCTTTCATTTCTACATTAGCATTTGAAGTTCTTACAAAAATTCAAAATGAATTATTTTTGTCCCCTCTTCCTCACTTTTGTTTTGATGCTCAGAAGCATGCTGCCTCTGTGTATACAGTCACGTTTTTGTCTAGAAAATTAACATGTCAAGGAAGGTGGCTAGTCTGGAACCATTCATCCTGATTTCCATCTGCAATAACCTGCGTTTTCTTTTCCATCTTCTGTGGAAACAGTACTTCAACACACACACACACACACACACACACACACACACACACTTACAATCTGAAGTAGTAAGGTCCAGGAACAGTTTTACTGCATAATCAGCTATTTTGAAGTTGTAGGCTTTCATGGCCGGAATCCATAGTTTTTTGTGGGTTTTTCAGGCTGTGTGGCCATGTTCTAGAAGAGTTTCTTTCTGATGTTTCACCAGCATCTGTGGCTGGCATCTTCAGAGAAAAGAAATCAGCTATTTGTCAAGGCTGTCCCTCCACCATAACAACAAGAGATGCATTTCTGCAATGAGTTGAAGCTGTTTTTTGTAAATGCCCAGCCAATTCAACCAAAGCAGTAGGATTTTTTTAAAAAAATACTTTAGCTTCCCATGTGAAACACTTAATAGTTTGAATTAAAGCAGGCTGAGATAATGGCTTCCATTTTAGGGTTAAATTACTTCCAAGGGATTTGGTTTAACAAAATTGAGAGATAAACCTCACTCCTTTTTAAAAGAAATTATTGACTAAATGAGATGGGTTGAGACAACTAAGAGAGGTGAGCCTGATAGTATTGTTTAATGGTTATGAAGGGAGTCCTCAATGCCATGAGCTCAATTAACACAATCAGTTTGCAAAGTCAGATGTATGAGCAGCTAAGTGCAATAGACCCAGGAGATGCTTAATATAAAGGCACTGTCCAACTGGCACCTTTTTAAAAAACAAAAATGTCTCCTGTGAACACAGAAAATGTATTTGGTCTCCTGTAAGCTCTTTTTAATTGGTACTTTGTCTTTCACCCAAACTGCTGCTGTATCTAGTCTACTGGTGACAGGTCTCTACTACCTGCATGACAAGGAGTCTTTAACAGTAGTCGCACATGCAACATAAGTTTCCCTTATACCTGTGTATGTCCTTCTTGTGGCACTGCAGAGTTTGGTATTCTCTTCCATCACAGCACCTGAAACCTTCCCAAACTTATTGTACTCGAAGCTTTTGAATTCCCCCTGCATGCAGAGAGAGAGAGGAAGAGATTCAACAGGCAGAATAAGAAAAGTGTGTGGCTATGTCCCTGCAGCCAGACATGAAATGATTACATTTCTCTTACTCCTATATATGTCCTTTGGGGAACACAACAGAGGTCAGGATTTCCTTCTTTCCTCTGCAGCACCCAAAGTACCCACCCCACACTTACTGTACAGCCACTGAAGCTATCCTTCCCTTCACAAACTCACATACAATATTCCACGCTTCATGGTAAGCAGGCAGGACCATGAAGCTGGCTATGTCCACATAGTCAGAAACAAAATGTTTACAGAAGCACAAATAACTATGGAAGATCTCAACAGATTTCAGAACAATGTAATGATTTTCTATCTGGCAACAAGGGCATAGCCAGATGTTTCTCTGATCCTGCCAGCTGTCCACAACCCACAGAATAGTGTGTAGGCACTGCAGAGGCCATAGAGTATGTGGGGGGCTGTACAATATATGGCTCAGCCTAGCATAAGTCCACATGGGGAACTGCTATGCTAAACTGAGCCATACAGGATTGCATTCTTAATTTGTTTAAAATTTTGAACCAAGATTTCACAGTTGAGCAGGGCAGTTTCCACTACATAGTAGAAATAATATTGTCTATGGGGGGGGAGCAGGTGTGCGGTGGCAGATCATTGTTAAGATTATTGTCTAAAATGAAGTGATTACACTTGAAGTAGCTGATGTAATGTCGCATCAGTAAGGGATCGCCTGGTCATTAGTGTTGCCCATGCTTGTTAGAGGAATTCATGGGTTATTGGTAGATAGCGACAGAAAAAAAGTATCATGGGAAATGGATAAATGATAAGGGACAGAAGCTCAAGATGAAGGTATGAGGCAGGGAGGATCACAAAACTATTCCTGTCCTCAGGACCAATACTGTATCACATGTTAGGAATCTCTAGAAGCCCTATTTATCTGAAACAGGCTGACAGGCTCAGTAGAGAATTGCCAACATCATAGTGTGTAGTGTGTGATAATCCACATGTAGAGCTGTGCTCTTCTCTTACACCAAAAGTCTTCTAAGCCTAGGGGGTGTTGCAGTGGCTATTAACTGACAACTGTTAAGATATCCAGGACAGTAACTTCATATTTTCCCCTGCTGCATAACTATAGTCAGATAGGTGCTGCCTGGTCGTCGTCTCCTCCTCCTCCTCCTCCTCCTCCTCCTCCTCCTCTTCTCCACCAACTATAAAAAAACCAGGGCAGCACCTCTAGGCCTGGGAGCTGCTGGGGCAAAGTGGTGTTTGGATGTTGCATGAGGAGTTAGTGAATAGCTTTTCACAGTTTCCAAAAACTACATAAGTGTACATGACCTGGTATCCCCAACAGGATTCCAACCACTGTCTCTACCCAGTGGTGGCTGGTGATTTCCATGCCATGAGGCAGTAAATCCAGGTTTTGGGTTAAATCTTAAAGGAGCATTGGATAGAGACCCTTTAAAAAAAGAGCTTTCAGCACTTTGGATAGCACCTTTTCAGGTTCAAGCTAAAATCTAATATGGATCCACCAACACACTGACATGGAAGCTTCCAGATGACAGAATCTGTAATTCAGGCTGACATGCTAAAGCAGAGGAAAGCAAATATGTTGGGGCCAGTTCCCCCCCTCCCCACAGACACTGCTCCTCCCATATGCCACATACAAACACTCCATATCAAGCCAAATAATTCAGTTTTCTTCTGCAGTCCATCTGAAAATTGTGACTGGTAGTGATGCCCTTTTACAGGGAGAAATAAAGTCATTTGGGGTAGTGGGAGGTTGTAGGGATTGTGTGAATAGGGTGGGTCTTGCATGTTTTCACATATTTGGAGTGTTCTGTGAAGCTTTCTGGCAAATGTTGCCCAAAAGTTGTGATGATGATGGTGATGATTTGGGGGAAATGGATGGCTCTAAGGGACTTTAGAAGACTCTTCAGCTCTTCAGAATTCCCAGTACTGAAAAGTGGGATCCAGGGGCCACATGTTTCTCATGTGATCTACTCTCCCCACCCCTACAATAGAGGTAGGTAAAAGAGGCCATCTGCATTTATATTCATGGCTGTAATCTTTACACTTCCCAGTGCATTGCCTGGAGACACATGCCCCCCTGAAAGATGCCTCAAAGTGTAAAGACTCTTTGTTCTGGTCTTTTGGTAGGGGGTCTCTGGAGCACCAGGATCCAATTATTGGTAGAAAAACAACTCCATCACCTCTCTAGGCAATTGGTTCTTGCTGGATAACTCAGCCAGGACATTCCTTCTAATATTCAATTGAAATCTACCCTCCTGTAACATAACACTGTAAGATATGGTCTAACCCAGTGGTAGGCAACCTCCCCCCTTTAAGGGCTGAGGGACTTCAGCTCCAAGAAGCCTCAGCCATGTTGGCCAATAGTCCCATGTTGGCCAATAGCTCCTGGGATTCTGGGAGCTGAAGTCCCTCGGCCCTTAAAGGGGAAAGGTTGCCTACCCCAGGTCTAACCTCTGGAGCAGCAGAGAACAAACTTCTTCCCTCCTTTCTTTCACAAACTTGAGATATTTTATAAGTGCAATCCCATGATAGGCCTAGAGGTGCTGACCTTAGGGCCGCCATAAGTCAGAAACAACTTGAAAGCACACAACACAATAATCATGTAACTCCTCAGTCAGTAATGGAACCAATTGCCTAGAAAGTTGAGAAAGCCTTTTTCTTTAGATGTCTTCAAAAAAAAAAAAAAAGGCTAGACAGTTACTTGCTGAGGATGTTCTAGCTGGAGTTTCTACATTGAGATGAAGTTGGACTTGGTGGCCTGTGTGTCCATTTCCAACTCTAAATCTTTAATTTCCATCTCCAACATATTTCAAGAGCCAAGCAGTCAATACCCTCTGCCACTCAAATATTTTTCCCCTTCTCTGTGAAGTTAACATTCACTACATAGAGAGCACATGACTGCTAAGGACATGCTTTAATAGGAATGTTGTACGTTTACCAGGAAAAGTATAATTCAGTTTCTCTTTCCTTTGTATTCAGAAAAATATATGATCAGTGTGCTTGGTCTTCTTTTCATTTTAATAACTAGAAATTACCATAAGTGGTACTCAGTTGTGTATTCTAATTAAGATAAAGGCTTTCCAGAATACAAAAAAAGCAAATTAATTTCCTTCCAGTCAACACTGTAGGGATGCTATTGTTTATGAGTCTGGAGCTGGCTTTGACCCTTCAGCTGCATATGCAAAGTAAAGCAAATGAGTCTGACTGCTTCTTTGGGGAGAAAAAAAATGTAATTCAGAAACTCACAATGGAGTGCTCTGCCTGTTTGCTCTGAAGTTAAGTCCCAGTGAGTCTAGCGAGGTTTCCTCTGATGGAAATAGAATTCAGAGACATAGCCATGCATCAAAGGAAGTAGACCAAGTCTACAAAAACTTATGCTACACCTTCTTTCACTCAGTTAGGCTCAAAGGTGCTATGAGACCCCTTTACATTCTGAAAGAAATGTGCATAAAATTGCACCTTAAGAGAACCTGTCAACATGAGTTCAAAGATATTGTTGCGTTAGTCTGTAGAATCAGTATGTAGAGAGATCTTGTAACACCTTTGAGACTAAGGAGCTTATTGCAGACCCAAATAAGCCAGCTTACCTTTGCTGGCTTCAATCTTCTTCTGGGATACTTCTGGGTGTTATCATATGTAAATTGCCACCAATTTAGCCATGATGCCATTGGCCGGGTCACACTCGGGCCAGAGTCACACTCAGCTGCCACCTTTTTTGAAATCAGAAGTTTTTGACTTCTAAAATTTGGCAGTTGAACACAGCTTCAACCCGAGTCTAACCTGGGCTGTATTTGGCCAGCAGCATTGCAGCTAAATTGGTGGTGGTTTACGTATGATAACATCTGGGGGTATCCTGGAAGAAGATTGCAGCTGGCAACAGAAAGCCAGTTTATTTGAGCATGCGATAAGCTCCTAACTGAAAGGAAGAAGCTGGTAGCATAAGCTTTCATAGACTTCAGTCTATTTCCTCGGATGCTTTTGGTGGAGTAGAAGCCAGGGACAGACATATATATGCCAACAGTATGATGCGGCAGCTAAAAAGGCCAATGCAATTTTAGGCTGC
>JAIPUX010001232.1:158870106-158884494 GCA_020142125.1 Phrynosoma platyrhinos | reverse complement strand
TTATTATTATTATTATTATTATTATTATTATTATTACATCAATGCTGACTATTTCTGGTGGAGTAACCGTGTTAGTGCATTGCAACAAAAATGTAGTGTTTAACAAAAATATAGTGGCATCTTAGTATATTAGTTATTATGTTCAGCATCTTGGGGACCTTCTTTAAAATGAAAATTAAAACCTGAACTAGATACACTGCCTCACTGATAGGAGAAAACTACCCAGCACTAGTTGCACTACCAGCTCCTGTTCACCCTCCACCACCATCATGTCTATGGAAGAAGCTATGAGAAACTGGGTCACAACAGAAGTGAAACTCAGCCATACTTCCATCTGCTCCTATAGGGAAAGGATAGGAGAAATACTGAGGAGAATATCTGGAAGAGAGGGGCCTAATACGCATACTAACATCCAAGTGAGGAGCTAACAAGGAGAATATTGGACTGGCTTGCTACACATACATGTTAACTAAAAAAATTAAATTAAAGCCAGAAGTCATTTTAAGGTCTGTTGCCCATCATCTCTGAAACCTTCACACATAACGCACAATGGGTTCTCCATATTCACTAGAGCACAAAACCCCTGTGACAGAGGGAAAATCACAAATTGGAAAAAAACAACCTTTTTTTACCCGAGAGAACACCTCTTTAGAAATCTTTAGGTCCTCCAGCTCAATTCTATGGTCAAACATCCAACAGAAGTTGACATAGAACCATGCTGGATGATATATGAAATATATCTACAGAAATATGTTCTCTATGAATATAAGTCTCCAGTGCAACTATGGCCAACTTCTGGCAGAGTCATGCTGAAGAACCTAGAAATTCCTAAAGAGAGTATATTAATCAAATCTATGAATAATCAAATCTGCAAAATTCAAAGCCACAAATGTGGATTGCCAACTGTATTCTTGTGCTATACCAGTATGAAAGAGGTTCTTGTGAGGCTGAATAAGAGAAATATTGCCAAGTGCTTGTCACCATTGCCTGGTACACTATCTAAATGATTTTTTTTTAAAAAAAAAAAAACCAAAAGAGCAGAGATTCTGATTAATGCTCTGAGGAAATACAAAGTGGTATCTATCAGATGAAAGTCCTTACCTGCTACCAATTGCACCTGAACAGGTTATCAAGAGGCAACATGATCAATGGCAAGCCAACAGTGCTGTTTTCTGCATCTTCAGGAATGAAAGACAACGGCAATCTTTTCACAACCATCTGATCAATGTTATATCCCTCTCAGAGAAAGATTAACTATTCCAGTAGAGCTGAATACTTTATTATCAGCAACAGGCAAGAATTTTAATAATAACCAGGGAATGGCCTAGTTAAAGGATATACACTTTTTCAGAAAGCATTAACAGTTTATTAGCTTTGGATTATTTTATTAGATGTCTGAAGATACATTTTTTCACAGTAGGGGTTGCTGGGATTAAGGCAGAGATCTCTGAAGCTAAGAATAATAATGAATTCATTGCGAATGAGTGAGCAAGATGTAATTGTATTGAAAATTGCTTGTTTTAAACAAAAAACAGACTTGGGTTTCATTGAATATGTGAGGAACTGTCTGAATGCATGGATGAAGCAACCAAAATCTGCATGCAAAGAAAATATAAAGAGATAAGAATAGCTTGACTGGATCAGACCAAAGGCTGGTCCTTTTTTCCAGGGTGGCCACCCAGAAAAATACCTCTAAGAAGCTTACACACAGAGAATGAATATAGTTGTCACTCTCATGATCTTGTTTCTCAACAACTAATTGGCAATAATGTACTGAACACGAAGGTTAAAAAAGTGTTTGGTTTACTTATTACCTAATTGTATACATTTGGACTGGTTCTAAATTAAACAGTATGAACTGAATGCTTCAGATTTTGCAGACTTTGGTTGCCCTAAATGGGAAGACCAATATTTTATTTTATTTATCAAAATATGTATATCCAGTGCAACACCACAAAGTCGTAAAGTGGCATATAACAAAATCAATTCAATTGATTTTGACTTTTAAAAAAAATAATAAAATAATTTGTTGTTGGTGTTGTTGATGATTATAATGATGATGATGATGATGGGTGCCTTCAAATCATTTCTGATTTTTGTCAACCCTAAGGTGGCCCTATCACCTTAGGGTTTTCTTGACAGACTGCCTCGGCAGACGGCTCAATTGAGCCATCTCCGAGGCCTGGAAGAGGAGGGGCCACCGCACGCGCGGCGGCCCTTCCTCTTCCTGAGGTCGCCCTGAACACTTCCGGGTCACCGCACGCCGGACGCGTTCAGGGCGACCTCCCTCCACAGCGTCCGGACGCGCTGTGGAGGATGAGTCGCAAAAAGGGCGCCCGCCGCTTTTAGGGCGCCCTTTTTGCGACTTATGAAAGGAGTGCCTTTTTGGCGCTCCTTTCAGAGCCGCTCTAGGAGCGCCGCGGTGGGGCTGCCATAGCCCCGCGGCGCTCCGGACCAGGGCGTCCCAAACGCCCTGGTCTGCAGAGGGCCAAGATTTGTTCAGAGAAGTGTTGCCACTGCCTTCCTCTGAGGCTGAGAATGTGTGACTTACCCAAGGTCACCCAATCGGTTTGCATGGCTGAGCAGTAATTCAAACCCTAGTCTCCCATAGTTCTAGTTCAGCACTCAAACCATTTGCACCACACTGGTTCTAATAAATAAAGAAAGAAATGAAACATATTTAAAATGTATTAAACAATTTAACAAATTTAAAAAATTGAAAAATCAAGGAAGTACCAAATTATGTACATGGACACTTTAGCTCCAAAAGACTTTAATAAACAACCATGTTTTTACTTTGCAAAACTGGAAGCCAGTGTTGGTGACTATTGGGCTCTATGGGGAGGAAATCCTGAAATAAGGGGGCCAAGCTGAGAAGGCCTTCTCCTGTATCTTCTCACAGTATGCCTCTTGGCAGGACACAAAGTAGGTCCCTTCCAGCAGACATCAATCCTCAGACAGACATATATAGAAAAGGTGCTACTTCAAGATTTTATGAGCGTATTAGAACTATAAGATCATCTGGAGAAGCCCTTCTCTCTGTCCCACCACCTTCTCAGGCTTGTTTGGTGGAAATAAGGGAGAGGGTTTTCTCAGTAGCTGCTCCCAGACTTTACAACTCCCTCCGTAGTGAGGCCAGGATGGCCCCATCCTCGTTCATCTTCCATCTTGCTTGCATCAGGCTTTTACAGACTGAGGGATGGGCATTTAATACTGTTTGGTGCCGTTTTTAAGGTCTGTATATAGCAAGTCACACTCTCTCAGCCTCAGAGGATAGCAATGTCAAGCCCCCTCTGAACAAATCTTGCCAAGAAAACCCTGTGATAGGTTTACCTTAGGGTCGCTATAAATCAGAAGCAACCTGAAGCCACACGACAACATCAAAAAATAGAGCTTTTAATGAATGTTAATATTTTTAATCTTTTATCTTTCTAAGTAGTTTACTTAGTTTTTAAGTAGTCTACTTAGTTTTTAAATCTTATATTTATACTTTTATTAATGCATTTGCATTGTTTTTAATTTATATTGCTTTAAATATGTTGCTAGCCATCTTGAGTCCCATTATTGGGACAAATGTGGTATATAATGCAATACAATGAAATGAAATGAAATAAATGTTATTGCATTTTTGAAGCCAGCGATGGGGAGCAGTACATATGAGCTTCTTTGGCTCCACTATGAAAATAATTTGGCTGGTTTTGTAAACTAGACATCTAGGCTTCAGAAACTGTGAAGTGCTATTTGTTGTTCTTCCTTAAGCAGAAAAACATCTTGGACCAACCATTGGCTGATGATGGCATACATATCAGTGAATCTGCTCTGGGTTTTGATCTGAATTTAAAGTAGTTCAGCAAAGTTATGATATTATTTGGGGGTTCTTGGATAGTTTCTTTACAGTATGGCAGGGGTAGGCAACCCTTCCCCTTTAAGGGCCAAGGGACTTCAGCTCCCAGAAGCCTCAGCCATGTTGGCCAATAGTCCCATGTTGGCCAATAGCTCCTGGGATTCTGGGAGCTAAAGTCCCTCGGCCCTTAAAGAGGAAAGGTTGCCTACCCCTGCAGTATGGTCTAAAACTAAGAGAAGATTCACTCCCCCAATGACTAGGAAGCCAACAGACACTGTTGGGACCAACCCAAACTTTATTTAATTTTGCTCTCCTTTGGGAAAAATCTATAATGCTGGGGCCAATCCAAACTTGATGTAATGTAATGTAAAATTTGGAAAAAATGATTTAAAACTCAACAAGAATTTGGAGGGCAGCAACTTTGGCCCAACACACTTCACTGGCCAAGCGAAAGGATGAGATTGCACCATTGCTTTCCATGTTGAAAAGCTGACCATATTGGCAACTGAATCTTATATCTTGGGGGCAAGTGTTGAAGACAGAAGCTAGCTTGAGGGGCACAGGGCACACAGGTCATTCTTCATTGCTGTTCCCTGCTCCATAACATCTGTCCCAAGATATTTTGCTGCCTGAGCCAAAGACAAGATGGCCCACCTCCCCATTCTGTGTACAGATGCCAACTGGATTGGTGAGTGAATTTTATTTAATAGTGACTATGGGACAGCAACTGTGATGTTTTAGACTTTTGAAAAACAAAATGCTGTTGTATTAGAGCAGGGGTAGGCAACCTTACCCCTTTAAGGGCCAAGGGACTTCAGCTCCCAGAATCCCAGGAGCTATTGGCCAACATGGGACTATTGGCCAATATGGCTGAGGCTTCTGGGAGCTGAAGTCCCTCGGCCCTTAAAGGGGAAAGGTTGCCTACCCCTGTATTAGAGAAATTAGGGTAAAATATGGTTATGTGTGTGTGATATAGATCTGTTGGGATCAGCTGGGACAGTGAGTTAGATTCAGCTAGGATTATGAAGAGATAGGGAAAGAGTGTGATGTGTTAGATAGAGTCAGGGTTTGAATGGATTATTAAATAACAAATAAGTAACAATAAGCCTTGAATTTTTTTCACCATAAGCTTCTGTATACCAAGTAATCTTTAACCATATGTTGAACTCCTGGTTAAAAAATTATTCATGTATCATGTACGTGTGCCTCCGGGAATGCTACCATACTCCTAATGCAATGATTGAGTTCAGGCACATGGTGTCTGTGGTGGCAGCAATTATTCAAGGATAGCAGTGACTTTGGTACCATAGTTGTGGAACAAGTAGAGGCCCCCACATTTGATGCCATACTGATGGGAGAAGAAAAGGCTCTCACAGCATCCTCCAGAGGGCAGCAGGTTAATTCTAGGGGTGCACCTTTGTTTCCCAAGAAAGGAGAAGGCCTGAGTCTAGCACACTGCAAAATTGATGCAATTTGATAATGCTTTAATTGTCATGGCTCCATCCTATGGAATCCTGGGATTTGTAGTTTGTTGTAGCACCAGAACTCTTGGACAGAGAAAGCTAAATACAATCAGTTCTTGCCATCCACAGGCTTGCTATCCATGGATCTGAGCATCACGGTTGATAAAAACAGGATCTGAAGTCCCACATTTTTTGTTATGGGGGGGGGTAACAGAACCTTTGCAGATACAAAGGGCCAACTGTATCTCACACAACTACAAATCTTAAGATTCCATCACAGTTGGAACCATGGCAATTAAAGCAGTGTCAAACTGCATTAATTCTATTGTGTAACAGTAGCCTTAGACAGTTGCCTTGGTCTGCCCAATGGTTGGACTGGACCTATTGTCTTTCCTTTCTCCCATCACTGTTTTATTCCTGTAGCAATGAAGACACAGGCAGCATGATCTTGAAAGCCTTCACTAGCATGAATGACAAGAGAGGTTTTGGCAGGCTTCTCCACTTTATGTACTGCAGCTGCTCAAATCGTTCCCATTTCCCCATTCCTATTCTGGCACTGGATAGTGAGTGAGCAGCTGTAGATGCATCCTCTGTTATTGTTTACATGGAGAGGACCAAATTAAAGAGCTCTTAGATTAACAGTCAAGAGGGATGGTTTTTGGAATCTGGAGCAATGGTGAGAGCCACAGATGTTTAAGTTTGATTGGGAGCTGAGGATTCAAAAGAAATCTATTGTGTTCTGGGGGTGGATGAATCTGACAATTTCACTTTCTCATTTTTCTACCAGTTAAGATCATTCCAAAACTTTCAGGGTTTTCTTTTCAAATGCTCATAAAAATCTGTACATATTTTTGGCACATTCCTCCCTTTGTTGTTCCTAAAATGCATATTTATGTGAACAGTGTTCTTAATACAATAGGTATTTGGCTGCTATTTTTATGAATATATGTATTTGTCTGTACTTTAGGCACTTTTGTATTCTTTTCTTTTCAGTTGGGAACTGGGTTGCAAAATTCAGAGTAATGCAAACTTCAAAAGAAAACTGTTTCATTTAGAAGGCAAACATTTCATGTTTCCCTGCCTCCTAGGTACAGTGTGGCAAGGTTGCCTCATGGACTATAGCACCCAGAATTCCATTCACTGGGTATATTGGTAGAGGGATTCTGGAAGGTGTAGTCCAAAAAGTGATTTTTCCAAGCTGAGCTGTGGGTATTGGACAGTTGCTGTTGACATTGTTGTCTTTATTACCATCATCATTATCACTTGAATCTCACTTTTTCCCTAATCTGGAATTCAAAGCATCCTGAAAGTCTAAGGCAAACTTATGGTAGGTTTTCTTGGCAAGATTTGTTCAGAGGGGGGTTATCTTTGCCTTCATCTGCAGCTGAGACAGTGTGACTTGTCCAATGTCATCCAGTGGGATTCCATAACTGAGTAGGGATTTGAACCCTGGTCTCCAGCACCATAGGCCAACTCTTAAACCACTACACCATGCTAGCTCAAAATTAAAAATAGTTTTTAAAAACATTAAGAAGGAAAAAGAAATATAAATTACTCAATACATTAAAGTGCCTTTCTTCTCCTGAGCAGTTAGGCCTCAATTGCCTGCTGAAACAAAAAGGTCTCTGGGCCTTTGCAGACTGCTAGAAATAGTGCAAATTGATTCCAATTTAAGGATTAGGGTTAGGGTTAGGGAATCATAGGAACTGGGAAGAAGGGATGGGCCCTGTACTGATGTTATATGATATTGTTTAATTTGCTGTAATATATTATATTGTTCACCGCCTAGATTGGCTTGCCAGAGGGGCGGTATACAAATAAATCGTATTATTATTATTATTATTATTATTATTATTATTATTATTATTATTATTTTATTGTGGCACCAGAGCTCTCTGACAGAGAAGGCTCAATGTCTCAGGGGGAAAAAAACAATTCCCATGATTCCCTAGCACTAACCCTAACCCTTAAAGTGGACTCAATTTGCATTATTTCTGGCAGTCTGCAAAGGCCCAGTCTGCCTATGAATGGCTAGCTATGCATGTTTTAACTAAGGACAGCAACATCAAAATGCAGGCATCTGACTAACATCTCCAATATTTTCCCCTGTTTGGTTTGTAACATCTTGCCTGATGAAGAAGCCAGAGGAGCTTTGAAAGTGTGCAACAAGTATATTGTCCATTTTGGTTGGCCAATAAAGGTATCACTGTTTGGTGGATTTTTGTTTGAATTTGCAAAATGGCCAACGCAGCTACCCCTGCATGTTTCCTGATTGTAAGATACCACATTGTAGCTGCAACAGGGGAACCCTGAAGAGTGAACCAGTGGATTGGGACCTCCAAGCAAGGTAACACATTTTTTTCTTCTTAAATTTGAACTGGATTGTCATGTTTTACCTCAACACCTACCAAAATATTCCTCATGCAAAAAAACATGAAGACTCCTTGAGAAATCCATTGTCCTCTGCCTACAAAGAGTCCTGTGACCTCATAGGAATGGAGGCACATTGGATTGCAAGAGATAGATCCTTGTTGAGATGCAAATGGACTTTAAATTCCCTGGTCATTGCAAATCTCCCAATAGCCACAAGGACAGAAGGAGGAGGGGCCACCCTGCAAAGGATACCCTCCACTTACCATCTTAACTAAGGACAAAAACATCATAATGTTGTGATCTGACTAACATCTCCAGTTTTTTCTCTTGTTTGGTTTATAACATCTTGCATGAGGAAGAAGCCAGTGGAGCTTCGAAAGATTGCAACAAGTATATTGTGCATTTTGGTTGGCCAATAAAGGTATCACTGTTTGGTGGATTTTTGTTTGAATTTGCTAAATGGCCAACACAGCTATCCCTGCATGTAGCAAAGAAGGTGTAATTCTATGCTCTCTAAGAAGGGACTTCCAGAACCTGGGAACAGCCACCAAGAAGACCCTCTCATGGGAAGAGGGAAGGGCCTCACAAGAAGATCTCAGAACACAGGTAGGCTCATATAGATACAGCTCTTCAGATAACATGGCATGCCTGACTTGACAGAATCCACCTTAAGTTCAGCTATAGAACAAAAGAACAAAAAGGTAATTGAACATGCACACATATATTCTTGCAGTTGTTGCCATTGACAGTTTAATTACTTCTTCATGCTGATCCTTAAGTCCTTTCCTGTTGTGTTCATCTGTCAAAGACTACAATTCTTCCAGGCAAGGGCTATTTTGCTATGGATGAACACCCACCATGAAACTGTCATTGATGTTGCTGCAAAAGTTCCCTTTTTAACAGAATAAATATGTTTTCCAGCCTTGTGGCTGAAGTGTTTCCTATCTATGGTCACTAGAGGGCAGACAGGACCAAGTTATGCAAATACGAATGTATTCTTATTCAATCACTTTAGCAGTTTCTAACAGAAAAGAATTTGGGTGTACAGATTGAAACTTTGACCTGGTAATTTTAATTTGAAGAGATATTTCAGTCAACTATTTCAAAAACTGTATATGAGGAAGCAGGGTCAAGTAAGCTCATGCTACCAGCTTCATTCTTTAGTCTCAAAGGTGCTACAAGATCCCTCTGCATTCTTTTTTTTTTCTAGAATAACATGGCTGCAACCTTTAAGATTTCTAGTGACAATTAAACATTTTTTTCTTGTGTTGTGAATTGACTGGAAATAGTAGTTACAATTTTGCAATTTGTAGCCATAGACATCACAATTTCACCTAATATACAGAATCATAAAATCTTTGAGTTCAAAGGGACCACACAGGGCACCTAATCTAACTCCTTGCCATGCAGGAATACATAACTGCAGCATTCCTGAAAGATACCTATTCAACCTTTGTTTAAACACTTCCAAAGGAGGAAAGTTCCATTCAGTAAAGTCCCACTCGCATCCATTCAGTAAATTAATCTAGTCCTCTGTACAACAGTTCTTATAGGCAGGAAGTTCTTCCTAATATTTAGGTCAGGGGTAGGCAGCCTAAGGCCTGGGGGCCGGATGCGGCCCCTGAGGCCTTTGGACCGGCCCCAGGCCCGTCCTGCCACCGCCGCCGCCACCCCCCACCACCACCACCGCCCCCCATGATGATATTTATTAGTGTTGTTCTTACTTGTTCTTGGGGTTTTCTTGGCAAAATCTCCACAGGGTTTTGCCATGGCTTTTCTGGGGCTGAGAGAGTGTGCATGCATATATATTTTTTAAATTTTTATATTTTTTAAAAACATGATTGATTGATTGATTGATTGATTGATTGATTGATTGGTGCTTCAGCCCCCCAATTGTCTGAGGGACAGCAACCTGGCCCCCGGCTCAAAAAGGTTGCCTACCCCTGGTTTAGGTACTTGAAACATCAATCCATTGTTTTGTGTTCTAGACTCTGGAGCTGCAGAAAACAAGTTTGCTCTATCTTCTATGTGACATCCCTTCAGATATTTAAAGTAGTTATCATGTCACCAATCAGTTTTCTCTTCTTCAAGCTTGTTGTTGTTGTTGTTGTTGTTAATTGCACTTGAGTTGACTTTGACTCATGACAATTCCATGAGTGACACACCGCCAAGCCCCCCTGTCCTCAACTGCTCTACTCAGGTCCTGCTGGCTCAGGGCCATATCCTCCTTGACTGTATATGTCCATCTAGCCTTCCCCTCTTTCTACTACTTTCCACCTTTCCTAGCATTCTTATCTTTCCCTGTCAGTTGTATCTTTTCATGATGTCATAGAATCATAGAATTGGAAGAGACCATAAGAGCCATCTAGTCCAACCCAATGCTGTCAGGAACTTAAAATCAAAGCCTTCCCAACAGATGGCTATCCAGCCTCTGTTTAAAGACCTCCAAAGAGGGAGACTCCATCACAAACAAGGGAGTGTGTTCCACTGACTAACACCTCTTACTGTCAGGGAGTTCCTTCTAATGTTGAGGTGGAATCTCTTTTCCTGTACCTTGCATCCATTGCTCTGGTTCCCATTCCATTGACTTCAAAAAGCTTTCTATCTACCAAATTTGGGTTTTTACCCTGAAATTGGCAACCCTAATGCCGAATTGTTAGTTGTCGACTAAACCCTGGATTTGCTCTATTTTAATGGAGAGATGGGTAGTAGAGGAGGAGAAGTGGAGATAGAAAACATCGAACTAAACATCATACCCCCAATCCCATGTTTTACCAGAAACAATTGGTAATTTAATTAGAAGGACATTGGCAGCTCAAGTTATATGAGGGTAGTGACTATTGAGTGGGCTATCAGGCCTTTATCTGCCATTGGAATAATTAGAATGGGAACTTGAGGCCAAACTGGAATTATATTTAGGTCCAATGGAAAATGATGAGAATGGGAATGTGAAGGAAATTGACAATGTGAATGGAGAAAACCACAGGAATGTGGTGAGCCAATTGGAGTAGTATGGGGCAAGGGGAGCTATAGCGTTAACAGGGTGGGGACAAAACATAAGGGAAGACGAGATCGATACTTGAAATTTATCCCATGTTCCAAATCATGGGCCTGTCCCAACTAGTCTTGAGTCCAACACATTGTGCTGGTAATACACTCTTTAGTACAGGAATATCCGTGGGCAGAAATAATCCAAACTTCTGCCATGTCATGGACGGACTATTTTCTGGCCAAAATGGAATTGAAGGCTACTACCCATATCCCTCTTGGGGGTGGATGGCCTATTAAAATGGTCCTCCATTTTAATAGGCCAAAAGGTTCCAGGAAGCCTTTGAGGGTTTTATGGCTGGGAATGATGGCGATTCTGTCGAAGCCTTGGTTGATACATGGAATAATGATCTCACCAAGGCTATAGACATTATCACTCCTGAGCGTCCTTTCCAACCCGCTTCAAATAAAAAAACCATGGTACACAGGAAATCCTCATCAAATGAAGTGGGCTGTGCAACAACTAGAGCACTGCTGCTGGAAACATCGACTTTTATTTGACAAGACACACCATAGAAACCTATTGGATTCTTATGGAGTGGCAATAGATGCAGCAAAGAATTCTTTCTATGCTGCACGCATTGTATCTACAGAGTCTCGTCCAGCAGAGCTGTTCAGGCTGGTTAAAGGGGTTCCTTCCACACTGAACACTTCACTGGAATCAACTAAAGCCTGCTGTGATGTTTTTAATGACTTTTTTGTAGATAAGAGTCAATCTGGATGTAGGCATTACAACAGAAACAGTAAGAGAGATGTCCAGTGACTCTGTGGACTGTGTTAAACTGGATCATTTTGAGTTTGTCAATACTGATAAAGTGGGTAAGCTTCTTGGAAGTGTAAGGAAGACAACATGCTCTCTTGATCCTTGCTCATCATGGCTGACCACCCAGGGAGGTGATGCAGTAAAAACATTATTACAATTTATAATCAATGCATCCTTTAAGGAGGGAAAATTTCCACTTAACTTAAAACTAGCAGTGGTCAAACCGCTTCTGAAAAAAAAAACCTCCCTTGACCCCCTGGTGAAAAATAATTACAGGCCAGTCTCCCTTTTACCATTTTTGGGCAAAGTGATCGAGAAGGCAGTTGCCTTCCAGCTCCAGGCTGTCTTGGAGGAAGCTGATTACCTGGACCCATTTCAAACCGGCTTCAGGGTGGCATAGGGAGTTGAGACTGCCATGGTCATCTTAGTCAATGATCTCCATCTGGACATTGACAGGGGAAGTGTGACCCTGTTGGTGCTCTTGGACATCTCAGCAGCATTCAATACCATAGACCATACTATCCTTCTGGAATGCCTGAGGGAGTTAGGCATTGAGCTCACTGCGCTCCAGTGGCTCTGGTCCTACCTCTCGGGCAGATTCCAGATGGTGATGCTGGGGGATAGCTGATCTCCAAAAGAGAGCTAACGTCTGGCATCCCACAGGGTGCCCTATCCCCCATGGTGTTTAACATTTACATGAAGTCACTAGATAAGTATGCTGATGACACCCAAATCTACTTCTCCATGTCTCCAACTGTTGTAGTGACTAAGGATGGCATCTCTCCTCTGGATGCCTGCCTTGGGTCGGTAATGGGCTAGATGACAGAAAACAAACTCAAGCTCAATCCAGAAAAAATGGAGGTACTCCTGACAGGTAACCCAAGGGGATGGAGTTTTGTCAACCAGTCCTGGATGGGGTCACACTTCCCCTAAAGGATGAAGTTTGCAGTTTGGAAGTACTCCTGGACTCATCTTTACAGTTGTCATCTCAAGTAGATGCGATGGCCAGGAGTGCTTGGTATCAACTTCGGCTGATTCACCAACTGCATCCATACCTGGACTGAAAGGACTTTGAAGCAGTAATACTTGCACTGGTAATCTCTTGTTTAGATTTCTGTAATGCACTCTACATAGGGCTACCTCTGTACCAAGTTTGGAAGCTTTAATTGGTTCAAAACGTGGCAGACATATTGGTCACCAGAACACCTAGGTCAGACAATATAACACTTGTATTAAAATCTCTTCATTGGTTGCTGATTAGCTTCCGGGTGCAGTACAAAGTGTTGGTCATTACCTTTAAAGCACTACATGACTTGGACCTGAGTTATTTGAAGGAACACCTCTCCCCACACAATCCACCCTGCACTCTCAGAACATCTGGGAAGAACCTATCAGAATATCATAAGACCAGGTTGAGCACAACTTCCCATAGATCGTTCACGGGCACAGCCCCCAAGTTGTGGAACAGCCTACTGGAAGAGCTCCGTCTTATCACTACCTTAGATAATAATAATAATAATAATAATAATAATAATAATAATAATAATAATAATTTTTATTTATATTTTCCCGCCTCTCCCTGCGGATCGAGGCAGGATTACAACAAAATTATAAAACAATGTACAAAAATACAATATATAAAACCCATAACAATAATAAAAGCCAACAATCCATTTAATAAAATACAATATTGTAATACTCCCAGAGTAGTATAATATACATCTAATTAAAAATTTAATCATCATCTTCTTCACTCTCGGGAGGCCAAATCAGATGGTACTATTAGCCTTAGATTACATTAGGGAGATCAGGTGGATAGGCCCACCAGAAGAGTTCTGTCTTAAGCGCCTTCTTAAAGGCTTCTAATGTAGTAATAAGATGGCTCTCCTTCGGCAGGCTGTTCCATAGCTTGGGAGGTGCGGCCGTGAATGATCTCTGGGAAGTCGTTTTTAGTCTAGTATTATAATATTCCAATAGATTCTTCCCTGAAGTTCTGAGGGTGCAGGGCAGATTATGTGGGGAGAGGTGTTCCTTCAAGCAACTTGGACCCAAGCCATATAGGGCTTTAAAGGTAATGACCAACACTTTTTATTGTGCCTGGAAGCTAATTGGCAGCCAGTGAAGAGCTTTTAATACAGGTGTAATATGGTCCACTCTAGAAGTTCCGGCGACCACTCTGGCTGCTGCATTTTGAACTAATTGAAGCTTCCGAATTTGGTACAAAGGTACCCCAATGTAGAGCGCATTACAGAAGTCCAAGCGAGAGATTACCAGGCCAAGTACTACTGCTTCAAGGTCCCTTCAGTCCAGGTAGGGGCGCAGTTGGCGAATCAACCGAAGTTGATTCCAAGCACTCCTGGCCATCGCATCCACTTGAGATGACAACTGCAGAGATGAGTCCAGGAGTACTCCCAAACTGCATACTCTGTCCCTTAGGGGGTGTGACCCCTTTTAGGACAGGTTGATAAATCTCCCTCCCCAGACCTGGGGTACCTATTGCAAGCACCTCTGTTTTCTCTGGATTCAACCTGAGTTTGTTTTCCCTCATCCAGCCCATTACTGCCCCAAGGCAGGCATGCAGAGGAGAGATGCCATCCTTAGTCATTGCAACAGTCGGAGACATGGAGGCACTTAAGACAGATCTCTTCCAGCGGGCCTATCCACCTGATCTCCTATATTAGACTTTTAAATTAAAATGCACCACCTCTGATTCGATTGCATGGATTTTGAGCGTTTGATGATGACTGGCTATTTTATTGAATTATTAATAACGTTAATATTTATCGATTGTATTTTTGTGTTTGTATTATATTTTTACTGATGTAATCCTGCCTCGATCAGTAGGGAGGGGTGAGAAATATAAATAAAATTATTATTATTATTATTATTATTATTAT
>JAIPUX010001232.1:158806972-158823513 GCA_020142125.1 Phrynosoma platyrhinos | reverse complement strand
ATGATAATGGTTGGTGGCAAGGGGAGAGTCAGGACACAGGGAAACAGAAGTTTCTGTCCCTCTTGCTACAGCCAAGACCCGGAACATGTCAAAATGAGAATCTAAATATATTTTGGACTAAAACTCCCAGATTCCTCTGGCTACTAAGGCTACGTGGACTTCTAAACATTGTACCTGAAAAAAACAACAGTATTTTTGAGCTCTGCACCTATCTCCTTTCCTCATCCTGATTTGGCTTAACCCTCCACTTTGTGCAAGCACTGTGGAGCCAGTTCAGAGTATGGGAAAGAGGAGGAATGTCCTACTTTTAGAAAGTGTTGAAAACAGCTCCAGTGTGCTAAAACAGGGGTAGGCAACTTTTCCCCTTTAAGGGCCGAGGGACTTCAGCTCCCAGAATCCCAGGAGCTATTGGCCAACATGGGAATATTGGCCAACATGGCTGAGGCTTCTGGGAGCTGAAGTCCCTCGGCTCTTAAAGGGGAAAGGTTGCCTACCCCTAGCAGCATTACTTATGAACTTTACCTACTGTTTTGGTTAATATACTGAGTGGTTAGTTTCAATGATATATACTTTTCAAACAAGATGTTTTCTACTGAAAACTATTCACTTATGGCTGAGGCGGCGGCTGTAGAATTAATGCAGTTTGACACCACTTCAACTGTCATGGTTCTGTATTATGAAATCCTGGGATTTTTAGTTTGTTATGGCACCAGAGCTCTCTCTGACAGAGAAGGCTAAATATCTCACAAAACTACAAAACCCAGAATTCCATTGCATTGAGCCATGATAGTTAAAGTGGTGTCAAAGTGCATTAATTCTGCAGTATAGACGCAGCTTTAATCTCTCTCTTTGGTTCAGGGACTGAGGATGGTGAATGATTTCCATTCCGAACAGTCCTGTGTGGAAAAGAGACTATCCAGAGAGATTTATGGAAGAGATTAGGTTTGAACATGGGTCTCCCTGTTTTCCAGTGTCTTAAACATGTTTTGATGTTTGGGAACATCCTGTGGGCTAATGTTCCCCCCTTCTTTTCCCCATGATAGATCCTATCACCTCCTAGATCTTTTCAGCCTGGAGTATGGTGTAGCCAGCTTCTACCCTAAATAAAATGGTGAATTCCACTCTGTTTAAACTGTAGTTCATATCTGAATATTACGCACTTGTTACTGTTAAAAATACCCTGAAATGTAAGCTCAAACGAAGTGCATATTTCTCACGGTTCTTTGGAATTTGTTTACTTGGACAGCTGTTTGCATAAGGGAAGTTTCACTGGGTTTCTTTTGTTTCTCATTCAGGGCCTGAGAAATTACACCAAATTAAGTGGGAACCACCTAGATGCAAGAAGCTTCTTGGCCATGTTCTCTGATTCTGGACTGTTGGCAGACTCCTTTCAAGTGTGGGTTGTGTGGGACATATGATTTGTATACAACCCAACTGTACTTGAAAGGGAATTAAAAGCAGCTTTTTGTTCTCCGCAGAGGCTCTGTGCAAAAGGCAGGAATGCAACTTGAAATTCCTTACAGCCAATTTGCAATCTAAGGTCCAGTTCAAACACTCCCTGGATTGATGAAAGTCTTTGTGTGTGGGGAACAGACATGGTCCCTTCCCTTCCCCCTCCAGCAAGGATAATGCAATGTGGATGTGAGTTTCCGGTTGCACAGTTATTTTCCCTCCCAGTTTTTCTTTAAAGCAAAAGTACTGTTTGTTCAACAGAAAACATTCCCAAACAGCAAGGCTATGGGTCATCCTTCCCTAACCCAGTACCCTCATGACAGTTTGTACAACTCCCATCATTCCTGACAATTGGGCCATGTTGGGATTTGTAGTCCAAAAACATCTGGAAGGTACTGGATTGGTGAAGGCTTGTACAGCTTATCCATTTGAGTTGAGATATCTTGTTTATTTTAATGTGTGCCACTGAGCAAATGCTCTAGGTTAGTGCTTGCTTGGGAATGAGACATTTAAAGTAAATAATTAAATACAAGACATTTTAAAGTAAATAATTAAATGTTTTGAGCAGGTATTATGGGGAGTGCAGTCCAGAACTCAGGTGAAATTGGGACATATTTCTTGTGAAATGAGGCAGTTCCTTGTATTTTGCCCAACTTCAGTAATAGGCTTCAAGCAAAATGCCTATTCTAGAGGTCACCCACACTATGGGTAAACCGTTTCCAGTGGCTGGCTTTCCCCTTGGCAAATATTTGATCAAATGCCTGTTATGCTATTTAGATAGTGGAGTAATTTTAAAGTAGTGCTGCTGTTTTGGTGCTTGAAAAATATTTGGACATTTGAGGTGTACTCACTCAAAAGAAAACATGAAAATATTTGTAGTAAAATAGTACATTTTGTGAATCTATTTGTATGACTGAAGGGTTTTAATTACTTTTCTGATTCCTGTAATACAGCCAGAAAAACCAACTAGTACTACTTCAGAATATTTACCACCTATTTCCCCCCCACCCCATAATTTATTATTGGAATCTGGAATTCACCAATATACTATATTGATAAAATCATAGCAGCAGAGGGCTGTAAATATATTATTGTCAATCATCTTAGAACCTCCTTTAGTCCAAGCAGGCATTTGTTTTGTTGGTGGTGTTTTTATCATGTATTTGTATGATGAAAGTATGGTTGCATATCCATGACTTCTTTATCCATGGATTCAACTGTGGCTTGAAAATATTCCAAAAAGATATAAATTCCAAAAAAACCAAAACCAAACAAAAACAATAACCCCAAAGCTTGATTTTGGTATTTTATATAAGAGACACCATTTTGCTATGCCATTGTATATAATGGGACTTGAGCATCCACAGATTTTGGTATCTACAGGGGGTCCTGGAAAAAAAGCCCAGCAGATACTAAGGGCCCACTGTCTAGTGGTTGGGATCTACCTAACGTCAAGCTGTATTTGACCCGACTGTTCAAGGCCAGTGCTGGATAAGGAAGCAAATAATATAGCACAACGAATTTCTAAAACACAGAGTCAACCCTGTTGTTGTTGCTGTTGTGTTCCTTCAAGTCATTTCCGACTATGGTGACCCTAAGGCAACCCTATCACAGGATTTTCTTGGCAAGATTTGTTCAGAGAAGGTTTGCCATTGCCTTCCTCTGAGGCTGAAAGAGTGTGACTTGCCAAAGGTCACTCAGTGGGTTTCATGGCCCAGTTGGGAATTTAACCCTGGTCTTCATAGTCCAACATCCAAACCACTATGCCATGCTGGCTCTTAGACTAATCTCTGTCCAGTATCAGCACTAGACATGGCATCAGTAGAATGGCTGGCATGCTGTTAGCTGAAAAACTTGGGCTACATCAGATTAAACACACTCCCTGCCACAGAATCCAAAGGCATACTTATAAAATGATGCTGACTATGTCAAGTATCTCCTTTTCATGACCTTTGCATAAGCTAATTGAATCTATAAGCACTTGTGGGTGTTGCATGAACTCTTATGCTCTAAAGATGACTTAGTAGAAGGTGTTCATATATGTGAGTCATCCTTCCCCAACTGAGTACACTCAACAAAGTTTGTACAACTCCTATAATTCCAGACCATTGGCTGTGCTGGCTGGGGCTAATGGGATTTGTAGTCCAAAACACCTGGAAAGTGTCAGGTTGGTGAAGGCTTGTACAGTGTGTCTGTTTTAGTTAAGATTACTTGTTTACCTTAACTCTAGGCAACTGGGCAAGTGTTCTAGATTATTGCTTGGCTGAGAATTAAACATTTTAAAGTAAATAATTAAACACAGGACATTTTAAAGTAAATAATTAAATGTTTTGAGAGGGTACGGTGGGGAGTTCAGGTCAGCATTCAGGTGGGACATATTTTGTGTGAAATGAGGCAGTTCCTTGTATTTTGTCTGACTTGAATATCAATGTAGCGCATGGTGTTTGCAAACTATGGGCTTTACATCTACAGTGTCTAGTAAGGTGCTCCCAGGTGTGGTTTTCCCCATAACCATAACCAAATGTTCTTCTCTCCAGTTGGGCTTATCTGGCAGCAGTGACTTGGCTTGGAAAGCTGCTTGCCAATCTTACTTTCTATAGTCTTGGGAGCAAACTTCTGACAGACGCTCCAGGGCATTGTAGGAAATTTAACCAAATCTGGAGTTTCCTAGATCCAGTCACTATTGACCTACATTTGGGGGAAAAGCAGGCATTAGTGGAATTGATAGTGAGATGTTTGGGGCCTGGCAGCAATCAGAAGTCAGCTCCTATTTCCAGCCTTAGTTTGCTGCTGGTTGGAAAGCTGTCTGTACTGAGCCTATGTTGGAAGTAAATCCCAAACATCCGCTTAAGTGTTATCAATTTTCATTTGGTTATTTACACTGCCAATATTTAAATCTTTTCAAATGCATTTTTTAAAAAAAA
This sequence comes from Phrynosoma platyrhinos, assembly GCA_020142125.1. Lineage (NCBI taxonomy): Eukaryota > Metazoa > Chordata > Lepidosauria > Squamata > Phrynosomatidae > Phrynosoma > Phrynosoma platyrhinos. The sequence goes on along the minus strand of JAIPUX010001232.1, from coordinate 158,819,137 downwards.
AACAAATGTAATTAAATGTAAGTTATTTCTGGGCAAGTAGGTAGAAGATTGCAGCCTGTTTTTCCTCCCCTTTTGTTCAATATTTGGTTTTCATTGGAATGAGTAAGATAAATAGCTTGAGTTCATAAGAAAGTAGTTTCATGAATGTTGTTCTCATTAGAGTCTAAAAAATAAAGTTGACTGAGTCTGTATAGATTCTCTTGGGGCTTCATAGGTTGGAAACTGTCGTGGCAACCTGGCAGTTTCCTATTACAATTAATTCAACAGGATTTTCTGCTTTATCTGTTCTCTGCAGCAGAAGGTTTATTTTTATCAACTAATACCAAGGACAAAACTTTTCTTTCTTCTCATTGGAAGGGTTTCTGTATTTTCCTTCTCTTTGTGGAAAGACAGCATGCTGAGACAGCTAGTAGAATAAACACTTCAGGAGTTGAATATTCAGACTTATGAAACAGAATAGTCCTTTGTTTTTCTGTAGTAACCTGGTGATTCTTTCTTTCTCATCCATCTGGTGGGTCAGAAGCAAATGAGACTGTTTATTTGTTTTGATTGATAGAAATACATATATAGAGAGAACTTTTCTGCAGCTTGTATTAATACAGCTAATATTGATTCTACCCCTAAATCCTATGCAGATCTATTTATTGGGGCTTACTCCCATGTGTGTGTAAGATGATGACATAAAGAACTTCTGTTAAATACTGATGTTGATAAAATATCACATTTTACATATTATTTTGTTTCTCCTTCTCATACTGATTCATTGTTCCATGGCTCGAATAAGCTTTGTCAGCATAACTCTGTTTTACTGCTGTTTCAGACACCAGGCTGCTATAATTTCCTGCCTTTAAGCAAAACCAAGCCTGCTTGTGACCCACAATTAAGCTTCCTATCCATTCCATGGCTCCCAGATTACCCCTATGTCCTTCAATACTTAAACATTCAAAAGATTTATTTATTTCATTTGTATGCCAACTTTCTCCCCAGAGTGGAACCCAAGGTGATTCCCAGAGAGAGTCCAATAAAAAAGCTGAAAATGTTGAAAGCAATTAAAATACCACATAAAATAGTATAAAATCCTTTAAAAGTCATACGGTACTTTGACTGCAGAAAAAGAAATACACAGATCAAAATAAAAGTTGAAGGTGTTTTGTTTGCATATGAGGGTACTCATGTTGCTTCCTGTTTATGCAGCTCAGAGTTGGTGGTGGTTAATGTGAGGTTTTTACCATCTGCCTTGTTATCTTAACATTTAGTAAGTACCTGATTCTAAGTGTTTCATGTTTCTATTTCTATGTCTCTTTCTGAAACCATGTTGCAATTCTGTGTCCATGGTACTAAATATATAAGAAAACTAATTGTAAACTCCAGTGGTGGATGAGCTAGGTAAATCCCATCACTGCAAGTGAGATGGAATATTAATCTGCAGTAAAATGCCTACTTAACTAATTTTAGTGGGAATCTTACATCATATCCCACCTATTTTGTTGTTGTTAACTGCTCTTGAGTTGACCTCAATTCATGGTGATCTTGTGTATGAAACATCTCCAAGCCCCTCTCTCCACTTTTCTGCTTAGGTCTTGCAGATTCATGCCTATGACCTCTCTGAATGAGTCTAGTGGTCTTCCTCTCTTTCTATTACCCTCTACCTTTCCTAACAGTATTGTCTTTTCTAATAAGTCATGCCTTCTCAAAATGTGGTCCAAATATGACAGCCTCAATTTGATCATCTTGGCTTTGTGGGACAGTTCAGGCTTGATCTGTTTTTGGACCCATTTGTTGTTGTGTGTTATATTTTATTGCTGTTAGCTGCCCTGATTGATCTCAAAGGGGTGGGATATAAATAATAATAATAATAATAATAATAATAATAATAATAATAATAATAATAATAATAATAATTTGTCTTTTTGGCCATCCAAGGTATCCTCAGCCCTCTTTTCCAGCACACATCACAAATTAGTTGGTTTTCTTTTTATCCTGGGGCAAGTGGTTTCAGGGGAACAGTGGCTTTGGCCATGAGACTTTCTAGCAGTCCATGGAAGGGATGTTGTTTCAGGCTGTCCTATTCATTTTCAGCATTACCTTTCAGAAAATCGGCAGTTGACTTGATTGCTACATGATGACCCTATTTCCTCTGTTTATTCTACATGAGAATGTGTAGGCCATATTTGCTACAAAGACATAAGTCACAATGATAAACAGTGTTTGTACAACATCTTTTCAACTGTTTGGCCATTAAGGCACTTTTCAAAGAGCAGGGCAGAATTTTTTTCTACATACCACCTGGACCTGGAAAATGTCACTGCCTATCTAACTAGTCTAAAAGCAGAGTTGCTTTGTCAGTATAGAGCTGGGCAGAACTAAGATTGTGCCTACTTCCCTATCAAGAAATACAGCTATTGTTCTCCATGATGAAAGCACTGTAGAAACTACTTTTATGGCTTGTCATAATCTTGTCCGCTCTTTTTGTTGGTGTTTCTCATTGTCAATAGCAAGATACTCATAACATAGGGAAAACAGCTGCAGTTGAATAGTTAACATTTCTCATTCCAAAAATTAATAAACTATGCCAATTTTTCTGATGTTAGGGTTGTGCCAACTTCTTAAGAAAGTTGTTAGTCATGTAAACAAAGCTTTCTCTTTCAGTCTTTTTGTTAAAATGACATATTTTGAGATTCTGAGATTTTGGCTGCTTTTCAGTGTTGAGAAATGCACACTCTTGCTGCAGTTATTAATCTTAACATACATTCTAGGCAATCCTAGTATAAGTTCAGTGTTGTTATCTCAGTAAAACTGCTTTTGAGTTTGAAGGTATCAACAGTAAGATTTTATTCCAAAAAATTAATACCAGTATATTAAAGAGAAGGCTTTTACAGTAGAGATATCAACATATGAAGGAAGGAGGTTTTAAGGTGGTGCAGTATTGTTTTAAAACTGCACGATTTTAAATAGCTTTTTATCCTTTCTAATTTCATGTTTTAAATTGTTTATATTGCTAATAGTTTAATTATATTTTAATGTGACTTTTTGTATGTTTTTAATTATATTGTAATTATTCTAATTTTTAACCTGCCTTAAGTCCTAACTTTGATGAACAGTCAAATTATAGATTTAATAACATTCATAATCATCATCATTATAAAAATTTGTTTAAAAAAGTTGAGCTTCGGTTTGCTACCTTCAACATTTGTTGTTGTTGTATGCCTTCAAATTGTTTCGGACTAATGGCTACACTAAGATCAATTTATCATGGGATTTTCTGGGGCTGAGACTGTGTGACTTACCCAGGGTCACCCAGTGGTTATCCCTGGTTGAGTTGGGAATCACAGAATCATAGAATCATAGAATTGGAAGAGACCACAAGGGCCATCCAGTCCAACCCCCTGCCATGCAGGAACTCCCAATCAAACTCTGGTCTCCAGAGTTGTAGTCCAATACACAAACCACTATGCAATGTTGGCTCACTACCTTTAGCATATATTTATCGATTTATGGATTTTAGTCACTGATAGGTGATTGTTATCAGGGACTTGCTAACACTGGGTAAGATCAAATAGTTGGCTTTGGCTGCAGAACAGCAGAGTCCATCAGTGCCATGTCCCCACCCTACATTTTTCTGGCAATGGGAAGGAGAGGAGAAGAATGTTGTGTAGCATTGTGTAGTATAAGATTTAGCCCATTGATTTCTTTAAAGTTTCTTGGATAAACCTCTTCTTTCTGTGGTTCCAACTCCAGAGCTGTCTAGGAAGACAGAGGTTTACCTTTGTCCCATGGATAGTATCATGCCCAAAGAATGGGCTGTGGCCAAATCCACAAGTTTGAAACCCTGCAGAAAGCCGCAGACCTGATTGGTTGTGGCAATTTTAAAATCTGTTCTTCCTTGGCAGTTAATGAGTTGCAGATGGTAGATAAAGTTCAGCATTGTGATGTAATAAGAAGCTTAATTCTATGCTGAACAAGAGTGGTTTTGATGAAACCATTGTGGCTTGTGAAACATCCCTCCTTTTCCCCTTCCCCCATTTAGATGACCTCATGGATTTCAAAAGCTTTTCAGGATTTTACTTTGCTGGTATGTTAGATATGTTTGTAGGCCCCAGTTTGAAAGGACAATAGGATTTGCTGATGGACATGAACTACTAGGTCTATCACTATTTACATAGCTATCATTTTGTGTTATTTCTCACACTCAACATGGAGCTCTGTGTGGTTTTGCTGCATATGCTGCATAAAATGAGAAAAGAGGGGGTAGAAACGAAGGGATCTAGCAGCACCTTATATGCTGTAGACTTGTTGTATGGAAATAATCGTCAACATTTGATGGGTTTCCATGGCTCAACTAGCATTTGAACACTGGTCTCCCAGTACTATAGTCCAGAATTCAAACCACTATATTACATTGGCTTCAGAGAGCCTCTGTATAATAATAGCAATAGCAATAGCAATAGCAACTTCATTTACATACCACTTCATACCGTGCTATGCATGTGTAAGTATACAATGGGAACGGGTGATAATCTACACATTGTGACTATAAATGCGAGAAGCAAGTGATTGAAAACCTACTCAGTTGTAGTCAGAAAATCCAGGATTGGCTGCATCTCCCCTTTTGAAAATTATATGCTCATGGGTAAATCTGGATTTGTTGTAGAGGTTTGTTGCTCACTCAATAGTATATTTTCAGATTCTATTGGAAGATGATCAAGCTCTTTATTTGTTTGTTTGTTTGTTTGTTTGTTTAATATCATGTTTATGCCACCTTTCTCCCAGAAAGGAGCCCAAGGTGGCTCACAAATATTAAAATAAAAACAATTAAAAACATCAAATAAAAACAATATAAAATTGCATGCATTAAAAACTACAATACCCACTCCATATGACAAACACCCCATATAAGCCATCCTGTGATTATATATTAAAAACATGCCCAAATAAAACATATTTGCTTGCCAACAGAAGGCCAGCAGGGAGGCCAGCTTAGCCTCCCATGGAAGGGAGTTCTAGAGCAGGGCTTGGCAACCTTTGTTGCCGGGGGGGGGGGCGGGAGGGGGGAGGGGAAATGGCACGGGGGCTAGGCGCATGCGTATGCGCGCTTGATGCCCACTGTCGTGCGCATGCATGCTCACGATGCGAGTGCCATTTTGGAAGGCTCCACCGCACCTGCACCATGAGAATTCTCACGGTGCAGCTGCAGTGGGGCCGCGGTGGGGCCTTCCCTGGGCCTTGGGAAGGCCCGACCACACCTGTGCCATGCGAATTCACACGGCACAGCTGCAGTGGGGCTTTCGAAGGCCCAACAGTGGCTGTGCAGCCGTGGTGGGGCCTTGGAAAATGGTGCCAGCGCTCACATGCGCATGCACTCACAAATGCGAACACCATTTTGGACAGCAAAATGGCTTGCGTGTGGCACGCCGTTGCGCACGGGCACCATTTTGGACGCCAAAATGGCATACACGCTGCATGCCATTGTATGCGGGCTGGCGGCAGGGCAGCCACGGGTTGCACCTGACCCTCAGGCCGTAGGTTGCCGACCCCTGATCAAGAGGGTGGGAGCAGCCACCAAAAAAGTTCTCTCTCGTCTCTTCACCAAGCAAGTCTGAGATGGTGGCAGGACCGAGAGAAAACCTTCCCCTGAATATCTTAGGGCTCTAGCAGGTTCATATGGGGAGATACAGTCTCTCAAATAGTCTGGATGTAAGCTGTATAGGGCTTTATAGGTCATGACCAGCATTTTGAATTGTGCCTGGAAATGAACTGGTAGCCAGTGAAGCTGTTTCAACAAGGGAGTTATATGTTCCCTATAACTGGCCCCAGTCAGCTTTGTAGCTGCAACATTTTGCATGCGCTGATGTTTCTGAACAGTTTCCAAAGGCAGCTCCACATAGTCCAAACACTACAGTAGTCCAAACAGGATGTAACCAAAGCATGAGTCACTGTAGCCAGATCTGACATCTCAAGGAATTGGCGCAGCTGGCACACTGGTTTTAGTTGTGCAAATGCACTCCTGGTTATGCTGGGCATCCAGGCTCAGAACTGAATCCAGGAGAACACTCAAGCTGGGAGCCTGAGATTTCGAGGGGGAGTGTAGCCCCATTCATCACAGGAAAAGTCTCCATTCCCTGATCTGCCTTACAACTGATTTAACTGCAGTAAATAAGTGTCAGCATAACATCTGTGATTGATGTGGAAAGGAGTAATCACTTTAGAAATGTGAGAAGGAGAGTTCTATTTCTCTGGCCCCCTCCTGATCTCCCATGTTGAGAGCATGAGTGTTTGTATGATGCTGCTTTAGTGGCTGATCATGTTGAGAAGGACAGTGTTATATATTCACTGGCCTTAAACACAGTTTGAGAGCTGGTACTACATGCTGCAGCCCTTGAGCAGTTATACAGGTTGAGTCTCCCTTATTCAAAAGGCTTGAGACCAGAAGTGTTTTGGATTTTGGATTTTTTGAGATTTTGGAATATTTGCATATGCACAATGACATAACTTGGAGGTGGAACCCAAGTCTGAATATAAAATTCAGTTACGTTTTTAATAATTTGTGCATGAAACAATCTCCATATGCTGAACAATCGGAAAGCAAAGGTGTCACTATTTTAGCCACATATGTGGACAATTTTGGATTTTGGAATATTTTGGATTTTGTAATTCTTAATAAGGAATGCTCATGTAATTCAGAACACTATAGTGTGGTTTATAACTGATGCATTTGTGCAGGGGTCGGCAACCTTTTTTTACCTGGGGCCGGTCCCTTCTGGCGGTCCCTTCCGGCGGGCCGGGGGGAAATGGTGGTGCGTGTGCTTCTGCGCATGTGCAAATGAGTCACGGCCGCCATTTTGGGAAACAAAATGGCGGCTGTGACGCACACGGTCGTGCGGCTGCCAAAATGCACAGTGGAGGTGGCGGGCAGCGGGGGCCAGTAAGCGGCGGTCCACGGGCTGGAACCGGCCCACGGGCCGTAGGTTGCCGACCCCTGCATTTGTGGATAACATGCATTGCAGTCTTAGCTGTCTTCCAATTGGGGATCTTTAGTGATATAGAAACAGCTCTGAAACATGCAGTGTTACAAGTATGATGTATCCCTGACCTAATTTCAGGTGACTTCCACATTCAGAATTTAAATGTATGCTAGGTTGTTTAATTATTTTGAATACTTTGACCCAAGGTGGCCTTGTCCGTCGGAACAAACACTGTTATGTTTAATTTTTGCTCTGCAGTGCAGTGGAGTTTAGGATTTGTGGGTGTGTATGTGTTTTCTGTGTGCATAAACAATTTTTGAGCACATCCGTTTTCTCTCCTATGTGTGCTTAAAAGAAACCAACTGTGATATTAATCCTGAAAATCATGTGACAGATGCAAGCTTTTATGATCAAAGGCATCTGATCAGTGGCTGTGTGTCACTGACTGCTTAGGGCTCAAAGGAATTTATCATAGAATGTGTTTCATTTCCTTTAAAGCGAAAGGGTGCTGTCTTTCTTATTTATTTATTTAAGAGGCTAAATATGCAGATGTCTTTTAATTCTGCCTTTCTCTCCCACCCCTCCCATTTCAAAACACAGATTGCTGTCCACCCAAGTTCAGAAATCCTGCCAGGAAAAAGGGTGAGAGAAGCTTCTCTTTCCCATGACCCTCGCTCTAGATGCTGTTGTTTTTCCAAGAGCTCATTACTTGAAATGCCTAGATAACATTTTTAGTTCCATATGTCCTCCTGTCCCTTCCTCACTTCCCCCAAATGGTAAAATCAGATTGCTTTTTTCCTTATACTGTCAGCTGTTGCCCAACTAAATACTTGCAAGATAAATACCTCTCCCCCAATTATATTTGAGCTATGGTGTTGATTCACTTATTATTTGGCTTTTTCTTCATGCAATGCCTTGACTCTCAGTTTTGGGGGAAAGGCTGGATATAAACTTGAACTAGTAGCAGGAACAGCAACAGCAGCAGCAGCAATAAAAACAGTAATAAATGTGTTGCATGTGCAAGTTCTTAACACTCTGATTGCAAGTAAAAAGTTTTTTCATGTTTTACTATGACAAACATGGACATGACTGTGAGAATACATCTTGAAGGGATGCCTCAGAAATTGAAAGGCCTCATTCAAGAGCTGTCATTGGTACAGTTAACCCACAGACTATTTCAAGGAAGGTCTCTTCACCCTCATGTTGTAGTGTGCCTTCATGTTGTTTCCGACTTACGGTGATCCAAAGGTGACCCAATCGTGGGTTTTTCTTGGGAAGATTTTTTTCAGAGGGGGTTTGGTATTGCCTTTTCCTGAGGCAGAGAACATGTGACTTGCTCAAGGTCAACCACTGGGTTTCATGGCAGGGCTGGGAATCGAACCTTGGTCTCCAGAGTCGGAGTCCAACACTCAAACCACTATGCCATGGTGGCTCTTTTTTTTTTTTAAACTCTATTAAGAAAGATCTGGCATCATTACTAATTTGATTCAGTTTCTGATATGTGGTTTATATTAGTGTTTTGATTCACTTGATTGCCAATCTGACATGGTTTGAAGATGATTTGGATTAGGTATGAGTAAAGTGCAACATGTTAGTTGTGGCTTCTTGGTGTTCCACAGATCTTCACAGATCTGCTTCCCCAAAATTGGGCCCAGGGAACAATTTAGAAGACAAATTAACCTCCCCTTGGCCTCTAGGGGTATAATTTGCCATTGTCAGTACGGTACTTATTTTTGTGAGGGATATAACCTGTGCAGGTACAGGGCGGGTACTGGGTTTTCAAGAGGTTGCCTATTATTTTAATTTTAATTTTCTTATATCCTGCCTTTCTCCCAATATAGGGACCCAAGGCAGCGAACAACAAGTATAAAACAATACAATTTAAAAACAGTACAGTATTTAAATATATAAATATAACATTTAAATTATATATTTATATAATTTTATTATAATTTATATATTTAATTACTTCTGAATTATCTAATTATTATTTATCTATTGGTATGTATACCATGAGCCAATGTTGGTACAGAAATCCTGTATAAATAAATCTAGGCTCCCTAAAGAAGGTGTTCTGGCAAATTCTGGGCTAAGAAACATTCCCCTCCTCAAATGTTGCTGGATTGTGATTCCTATCATCCCTCAACATTGTTTACGCTGGCGAGGCCTATTTGGAGTTGCAATCCAACATCTTTGGAAACTCACATGAATCCCACTCCAGCCTGGTTCAAGTGAAATGATTTTGATCTACTTTACCAAGAGCTGGCATCATGCCTACATGTTCCAACCTACTTCCTTCCCTTTCCTGTCTCTTCTGTACCTTAACTCACTATTTCATAGGTTTCTTTAAATTAGTGTTTTGCTGCATCTGAATCAGAAAATTGTGGTTTAATCATTTCATACAAACCAGAATGAATTGCATTTTGTAAACAGAGGTTAAACTGCAATTTCCTAGTTTAGATTGTCATGCCGGCAGAGGACCTGCCTTTGCCAAGTGTACACAAATTTGTTCCTTTTGGTTTGAACTTTACATTCTCAACTCTCATACCTTTCAGCTGTCCTGAAAGCTGTCCTGGCAGAGACAGTTCTTATTAACCTTCTGTCATTACACTTTTTCAACTGCTTTTAAAATGTCCTAGTTTCTTTCCCCCAACTTTCCTCTTTACTCCTCAGTTTACTTCAGTTGCTGTAAAATGAGTTCAAAGTGTAAAAGTAGTATTAAGCCGGGGACAGAGGAGAGGTTGGGAGAATTTTACCATCCCCAGTAGGCTCAGGCAAAAGCAAACTGTGGCAGCCTCTCTTAGCTTGTTTGTTATCCCACATTAATACCTATGGTAGTTGTGTTATTCCACATTAATACCTTTTTTCCTCTTGATCACACTCTCATGTTTCTTGGCCATATATCCCATGTTCATGTGTGAAATGTTGCAAGCTAGAAAAGGTAGTACATATCTACTGAACCAGATAGTTCACAGATAAATGAGGAGGTGGAGAAGTTCATTCTATTGTTGAGTAGGCACAAGTAGAACAACTGTACATCCACTACTTTGCTCTGAAGGGAGACTATAGGTGGGTATTTCACAAACGACAGCCCTTTTTGTCCTGTAGACAAACCATTTTTGAAAATGTAGGGAATTGCAACAGAAGCTTAAGATATGAAGGTAGTGGTGATGGTATATGGGGTTCAGTTGTGTGCTTTTTATATAGTTAAGTTTTAAAAAATTCCCGCTGGGTGTGTGCAAATTCCTGGGTGTGCCAGAGTTGCTCTTTGGATCCTGTCTTATAAATTATAAACTTTTTAACCCCAGAAAACACCCATGAATTTCCAGTTGCACCTGCACTTGTTCTTTTGCAGACCATACTTGACACAGGCTAAAATAACCCTAAAGACCTGCAATATCATTTTCAAGTACAAGAAACTTGCTTTTCAAATTAAACAAAAAGAGATAGGCACGATACAGAATTTTGTACTCAGGACCAAATTGTTTGTCTGGATTCTTGAGAATTACTTTGTGATTTGTCCTATACACATGGATGGATGCATATGAATAAGGGTGTGTGATTGTGTATGTATATATTCAGTTGTCTTATTAAGGACCTGATTATTTGCTCAACATTTTTTCTGCATCCATAGGAGAAATAAGAAAACTTTCAGTGAAATGTCATGCTCTCAGCTGTCCCACTGGACCTTCAAGTGCAACTAAAATTGGCTTTTAACTTTTTGAAAATCTGAATTTTTAAAATATATATATTATTGCACATTAATTTAAAAAATGTGCCATGGGGGAAGCAGTTAAAAAGCTTTAAGTAATAAATGCATTTACTTTAATAAACCAGTTGTACAGATCCTGCTTTTGGGATGAAATATTTTTGTTATGCCTTTTGTCCTGATAAACATCAAGGTGATCAGTGGACTACACTATAGCATTTAGAAAGCTTAAGGGGAACTTTGTGGTAGAGGGCATGCTTTGAATGCAGTAAGACCTTGGTTGAAACTTAGATGATGCCATGAATTCAGTAGATGATATTAGGTAAGCCACTTTTGGCCTCACTTTGCAGCATGCAGCATAATAATTTAAAAGACAGGTCCTACAGGTCCTACTCTTAGTTTTCCTGCTAGCAAGTAAAGACCATAGAAACAATATTTCCGAATCTGACAGGTTGCACATAAGAGTCTTTTTAATTGGGTGTGTGAGAGCCAGTGTTATGTAGTCACAGAATCATAGAACCATAGAGTTGGAAGAGACCACAAAGGCCATCCAGTCCAACCTCCTGCCATGCAGGAACTCAAAATCAAACCATCCCTGACAGATGGCCATCCAGCCTCTGTTTAAAGACCTCCAAAGAAGAAGACTCCACTACACTCCGAGGGAGTGTGTTTCACTGTCGAACAACTCTCACTGTCAGGAATTTCCTCCTAATGTTGAGGTGGAATCTTTATCCTGTAGCTTGCATCTGTTGTTCCGGGTCCTATTCTCTGGAGCAGCAGAAAACAAGCTAGCTCCCTCCTCAATATGACCTCCCATCAAATATTTAAAGATTATATCCCCTCTTAATAGTCTCTTCTCCACGCTAAACATACTCAGTTCCCTGAGTCGTTCCTCGTAGGGCATGGTTTCCAGACCCTTCACCATTTTAGTCACTCCCCTCTGGACACGCTCCCAGTTTTTCAACATCCTTTTTGAATTGTGGTGCCCAGAACTGCACACAGTATTCCAGGTGGAGTCTGACCAAAGCAGAATATACTGGCACTATTACTTCCCTTGATCTAGATACCATACTTCTACTAATGCAGCCCAAAATCGCATTGACCTTTTTAGCTGTGGCATTGACTCATGTTCAACTTGTGGTCTACTAGGACTCCTAAGTCTCTTTCACATGTAGTCTCGTTATGCCAGGTGTCTCCCATCTTATATCTATGCATTTCATTTTTTTGTCCTAAGTGCAGTACCTTACATTTCTCCCTGTTGAAATTCATTTTGTTAGCTTTGGCCCAGGTTTGTAATCTATTAATCTCATTTTGAATTTTCAACCTGTCTTCTGGGGTATTAGCTATTTCTCCTAATTTGGTGTCATCTGCAAATTTGAGAAGCATGCCCTCTATTCCTTCATCCAAATCATTGATAAAGATGTTGAATACCCTGTGTCCCCCATTTTATATCTATGCATTTCATTATTTATTTATTTATTTATTTTGCCCTGA
>JAIPUX010001232.1:158769396-158790582 GCA_020142125.1 Phrynosoma platyrhinos | reverse complement strand
GGCTGCTGGAACGAATTAATTTCGTAAGTAGAGGTACCACTGTATTGAAGGACAGATGTGAAAAGGCTGTAGATGCCATATTTTGTTTTATGTCTAGTTGACAAGTATAAGCACTACTCAGTCAAGTTGTGACTGAAACAGTTACATATTGCTTTTTGGTTTACTCTGCTTCCACTCTTCAGTTCAGTTTGATACTTCTCTGTATCTCTATTTTCTTTCCATCCTCACCAACATTTACACTTTAAATGCTTTGTTTGTTAAATATTAATAAGGAATTATTTATTTTGTTTAGAGGGCACTGATCCACCACAAGTATAGCAAAAATACAGATGAATAAAAATCAGTAGCTGAATCTGGGGTAGAGAAATTTTAATCAGAAATGGTTTGAGAGCATCTGAACATATGAAAGACATTTTCTTTGTAATGGAATCCTTTCTGCATTTCCACTCCCAGTCAAGAAGCGTGGTCTGCAAACATTGGTGGTACAGCACAGAAGCTAGGGATATCAAATTCAGTCTGACTTCTCTAGGTTAAATGATTCCGTATTTAACCACATTATTCTATGAATCCATCTTACTTCACTATTAATTTGTGTAAATTTCTTAATCTTGTATTGTAAAACTAATGAAATAAAACAATATTTGCACTCATTAATTTCTAATGAATGAATCCTGACTGTAAAAACTGGACTGGCTCAAGTGTGCAAAGGAATGAACATAGCTTAGAAACTTAAGAATGTCTGTGTTGGATTGTTGAAAAAAAAAAGGACTTAATTAGAAATGGATGGAGCAATTTTATCCTAATTACCTAGAAGTAAGTGTCAGCTAATTGAAGTTAAACCTTACTCAGAAGACATACTTCAGACTAGATTTTTAAATGAAAGACATGAAAAGGGGTAGTAAAACATGAATGTTGATAGCTTTATCTTTTTGCTCTCAAGCTCAGTGTGTGAGATCAGACTCAATGAAGAAGGGGCTGAATAATTTAGAATGGAAAGGGTGTAGGAAGAAAAGGAGAGAGAAAGAAATAGTGTAAGAGGGAAGAAAATGGGTAAGAGGTTTAAGGGAAACTGTTAAACCTCTTACTCATTTTATTCTGTTAGTTTAATTATTTGAGAGCTAACACATTAAAAAATTCCAGATTCACTGCAGCTTATCCCAAATAATACTATATAATAATTGTATACTATATAATATACAGTAGGAACTAGTTCAGAATATAATCAACAGAGAAGTTAATGGAGAAAATGGCAATGTATCCCTGACACACACATCCTGATACTTTCCTTTCATACAGAGCCTTGGGGAAGGGGACATCTGTCTTTCAGGCCAATAGGGCCTGAAGGGGTTGTGGGTCCTTGAGGACCTTCATCACCTGCTAAAGAAACAAATTACTCCCCTTCTCTTATCCCACCCACATTCTATTCTCACCTTCCCCCCCCCATTTTTCTGTTTTCCTTCTTTCCCAAACACAGCTCTTCTGCTTCAGAAGTTTTCTTCTTTCCTCCTCCCTATCAGTTGTCCTCCCAAAGAAAGCACAGAGATTAATGTACCTAACAACAGAGCCATGCGTTTGCAGTTCTAATATTTTTTTCTCCTGAGACAGTAGACATTCCTTCAGCTGTGATAGAAGGAGAAACATTCATCCTAATGAATTCTAATGATGCAGTTCACTAAAGTATATTTTTAAATTTCAGTATTAATTGAGGAATCTTGAAAGTCAGGTGAAATTGCTAGGGGGGAAATCTTCCAAATTAATAAATTAATGAGTTATTTGATGAATTAATTCCAAGCTCTGCTGTAGTTTAATTAGCCATGAGACAGGCTCACAGTACCTTTTATCAAGCCCTTCTCATGTATACTCAGCTTCTCTTTGCGTATGATGCTGAAACAATACTCTGATGTTTGAAGAAAGTATATGGTACAAATGCATATATTTCTATCATCCAAGCCTATATTGTTTATGTTATCAAGAATCTTATAATCAGTATTTTTAATTTTCCTTATTCCAGAAAAAGAATATAAATAGACCTTCTAATGAAAGTTTTTTCTCTATAAGCTCAACAGTAATATTAGATAACTTTCTTTTTACAGATTTATCAATGGCAGTACAAAAATTTTCCCAATCACTTCAAGATTTTCAGTTTGAATGCATTGGAGATGCTGAAACAGATGATGAAATTAGCATTGGTGAGTGTTCTGTGTTGCTTCATCTTAATATTAAAATTCTAAACCTATGTAAAACAGACTTTTAAATTACAGTGGCAATATTTTCTTTAGCCTATAAGTAACATTTGAGTACCCTATGATATCTATGAGCCAGTGTGGTATAGGGTTTGAGTGTTGGACTATGACACTGGAAAACTAACGTTCATATCCCTGTTTGGTCATGGAAACCTTCTAGTTGACCATGACATGACAAGTCATGTTCCCTCAGCCTCAGAGAAAAAAAAAAGGTAAACCCCCTCTGAACAAATCCTACCAAGAAAACCTTATGATAAGTTTGTCTTAAGGTAAATGTATTCCCTGTTGACAAGGATGTTAAGTTGTGTCCGACCATAGGGGTCAGTGCTCATCTCTGTTACTAAGCTAAAGTTGACATAAGTTGGGAACAACTTTGAGGACACACACAACTTCTCTGTAACAGCTCCTAGGCCAGGGGTAGGCAACCTTTCCCCTTTAAGGGCCGAGGGACTTCAGCTCCCAGAATCCCAGGAGCTATTGGCCAACATGGGACTATTGGCCAACATGGCTGAGGCTTCTGGGAGCTGAAGTCCCTCGGCCCTTAAAGGGGAAAGGTTGCCTATCCCTGTCCTAGGCTATGGAACTCCATCCCAAGGGAGTCTTGATTGGCCCATTCTCTTCTCTCTTTTTGCTAGTAGGCAGAGACCTTCCTGTACAAATAGTTTGACAGCCTTAATTGGTTGGTGTAGAAGGATGTACATTGGGTGTTTTTGTATGTAGTATGTGCTTAATACAGTGGTACTCAGACTTTTTAACCTTGGGACCCCTCTTTACATCCACATGTAGATGTCATATGGATGTAATGTCATGGACTTGTGGTGGAAAATATATATACAAATAATTTCTTTAGATATGGATTGTGTATAAAGTAAGGAACTGTTGGGAGGCAGTGAGAGAATGGAATATGGAGAATGAGGGGTGAATGGTGCAATGTCAGGAGATTTGAATAAGGCTGGTGAATGGCAGTTGGAATGACAGTTGAGATGTCAGAGTTGATATAGTTAGAAAGAAGAAAGGAGTGAGTGAAATAAATATTAGGGTTAAGAGAGTCAATCAAGTTTAGGAATTAATGAGTGGTGTTTTAGTCTGAATTAGCTAGGAATAGAGAGTGTGAAAGAATGTGAGCTGTGTTCTAAATGTATTAAATATATTTTGTTATATTCAGTTCCTGCCAACTGTTTTTGTATTTATATGTGTGTGGTCTCTGGGAATGCTGTCTATTTTAAAGCTTAAATTCAGATGTGTTAATAATAATAATAATAATAATAATAATAATAATAATAATAATAATAAATTTTATTTATATCCTGCCCCTCTGTCAGACAATCGAGGCGGCTTACATCATTAAAACTCAGTACAATGTAAAATACAATCCCGAACCCATAAATCCTCCCACCCCTTAAAACAGAATTAAACAATGATAGAATTAAAACATAATACCTAAAAACAATTGACTGTGGTGGCAGCAGTGAATAAAGAGGAATGGTGTCCAGTGAGTATATAATTTGCGTATTATCTTGCACAGGTATATTGAGGGATCTAGAAAGTCTCTACAATTGGTGGCCACAACAGTAGGGCAGGAGGAGGTCATTACATTGTTGGAAGATGTAGAGACAAGAGAAAGCCCCCAACTCTTGGTTATAACTATGAGAGTTGTGGAGGTCTTAATATTTAGTGGCAGTGGAGGTTTAGGCAGTGGTGGAAAAGTGGTCAGCTAAGTGGTGAACTCCCACATTGGACAATTTTCTTTTGACATTTTAAAGTGGTGATTGGTCACCTACCAGGGATACTGTAAGACTGGATTTCCAGGATTGCTAGGGGGGTGGACTATATGGCCTTCAAAGAAATTCCGGATTCTGTGAAGATGGATCAAGAGAAAGGGTGTTCTCTCTCTGCAGCTTTCCCTTAAAACTTTAGTCATGTCTCATTTAGAGCTTGTCATGTCCTGGATGATCTCATATATGAGAGCTGACTCATCTTACTTATGCTTGAGGGATAATCTTGTTAACCTCTAAATAGGAAATCTTGAGGTGGCAGTAAAGTGGACAGAATATGCATTCTTAGTTCCTGTGTGAGACAAATAATATTTCCACTGTGAACTAGTTCAAGACGTCAACATCTTCCTTGAAATCAGATTGAATACAAAGATAGAGTTGTGTGTCATCTGCATACTGATTATTTTTAAAGTCTATGTTTATCTTCCGTTCGCTCCCATTGCTACACTTACATGAGCAGTTGGTACTGACTCATTATGATGATGCTGTAGCATGCAAGTGTTATTTGACTGTTCTTGTTAAAAAAAGAATTCTGTAAATTTGAGTTTGCTAGTGATAGCATTATGAATGGAGGTCCTTTGTGGCTGAGATGTAAGATTAGGGTGGGGGTTGCTGCACCATTGTAGAAATTATTTGAGCCAATAGAAGTTAAGAAATTACAACTCTGGCTATTCTAGAGTAGCTAATCATTAGACTGAAAGAATGATCTCTCCAGAGCCCAGATAACATACTTTGAGGAGGTGGCCATTAGAGTGGAATTTGAAGGGAACTTCATCCCAGTCTGAGATATAGCCTGATAAATTACTAAGGATTGTGGCTAAGATCCATATGCATTTGGGTGATTCAGTTTTCTGTCAGGGTTTTCTTGCTCTCCTACTTTCTCTTGTTCCTTCAAGATCTAGTCTCTAGCAGCATTTGGATGTGGTGTGAAGGATTGTGATCAGATAGTGGAACATGAAGCTCCCCCTTCCCCCATATACATAGAAATAATTTAAGTGAAAAATTACCTTGCAGATTTTATTTTTAAAAGCATTTTAATCCAGTTTTCAGGCAGAAAGATTCCATACACACATAGACACACAGGGAGTCCAGATGTCCTCCTTTTCCAGGACAGGTCCTACATGTCAGCTTTCTGTCCAGAGGAATTTCAAAATGTCCCCCATTTTGAACATGATTAAAAAATATGAATTTATATTTATATTAGTGTTCTTAGCTTTTATTTGGTAATGTCCCACATTGTTCTTGAATAGCCTACATTTCACAGTGACTTATCCCCCTTTACGATTATGACATCTGGTTACCCTGTGTGTGTGTGTGTGTGTGTGTGTATGTGTATGTGTATGTGTATGGGGGGCTTCTGTGGGTTTGGTGTATGTTATTCATGCACACATACAAATTCATATATTGAGAGATTAGCCTTCCTCCTTTGGATAATATGTTTAATAATACCTGCTATTGTCCCCTGACAATATTTGTTCAAATCTCTACATTTTCAGTTCTTTTCCTCCACCACCATGCCCTACATTTTTAATTCTTAATGCCACTAATATTTTAGTGCCATTTTCATCGTCTTGCAACTACGTTTTAAAACAGCTTGGGCCCTGAACCCATTTGATACCATAGCAAATTTCACTATTTGTGAATAGTTCCTTCACAGAATCGAGTGTAGACTGTGTTCGTGGCAGCAACTGCAACACTTTTGAATTATATTTGGCTGTTTTGTTCCCAAAAATGTTCAGTGGTCAGGAATAGAATAGGAAGAATGTGGGATTTTTCATTGGAGTACATATTACTAATGCAGCTGTAGCTATAACATTTGAAGAGGGCTTATGTTTTTCAAGAGAGTGCAGGAATACATTTAAATATAATCCAGACATTCAGTTGGAATGTTCCTAGGACTGGGTCTAGAAAACGTGTCTGGTCATATTTTTACAATATATTGCCGTAGGCATCTGAGGACGGAGGGTGTTAATTGTAGCTTAAATGCCACCTGCCTCCTTGGTGTCCTCTAGTTAAATATGAATGGCAGCTTTGGACTTGCTCCTCAGTTGCAGCACCATTCTATGTTTTCTTCATGGCTGGTGAATATCAAGAATCACGTAGTCCTTTTTATAGCCACTGCTCTGCTTTTTTCTAAATTAGTTGGGCAATGCATGCAAAAGCTATGAAATACATTTCTTCAAATGTGTAAGAGTGCTTGTTCTCCAAATGTGATATTACCAGAGTTTTTATGCTGCAGATATCCATGGATTTATGTGAGTCTGAGCAAAGCTTTTCAAAACTACAATGGCATCAGGTTTACAGCTCATCCTGCTACCCTGACTTTGTGGTGTAATTGTTTGGGTGTTGGACCAGGGTTCAAATCCCTCCTCAGCCATGAAAATCCACTAGATGACCTTGGGAAAATCACATTCTCTCACCCTCAGAGGAAGGCAGAAGGCAAACTCCTCTCTGAATAAATCTTGCCAAGAAACCCTCATGATAGCTTAGTGTTAAGGTTGGCTTGAGTCAGAAACAATTTGAAGGTACACAATAATAACAACAATATATGGCTAAACTAGGAAAGTAATCTTACAGTAGAGGTAAGAATGTTTCTTCTTAAAAGTAGAGAGGACTCTACCTGTGGAAAGATGAACAGAGATGTATAATGGATAAATCACGTACAATGTATTTTTGTTCCAATTAAAAACCAGTGGTAACATCTATTTGATAATATGATGTGGTATGTTAAGTCTTTCTAGAAGGACATGAAATTGAAGATGCAATGCATCATTCATCATTTTGCTAATGATTGCAATTCCTCCATATTCTGAAATGACACTTGCAATCTTTCAGCCAGAAATGATGGATGGCAAGAATACAAGTATCTTCACTGTTGAAGATGTATTATTATGAAGTGAGCTTAAATCTCTGAAAAAGGATAAGAAATATAGATTGTGGGAGAATGAGGACATTTTGATCAATTATATGTCAAGTGCCTGTTTAAGAAAAAAATCTACTAAACCAGTGATTTCCAAACTTTAGATTTCTAGATGTTTTTGGACTTTAGCATCTAGAATTCCTGACTATTGACCAAGATGGATCCAGCTTTCTGAGAGATGAAGTCCAAAACACCTAGAAGGCCAGACTTTGGGAACTAAATCCAAAATGAGAATGATCATGAATACAACTCAGTTATAGGCTAGAGCAGTGATGGTGAACCTTTTAGAGACCGAGTGTGGAACTTTGGGGGGGGGGGGGCTAGGACTTCTGGGGGTGAGATTTCTGCCCTCCAGGTGGGACATCTGCCTTCTGCGGTTGGGACTTCCAGGGCGAGACTTCTTCCTCCCACCCTCCCAGGCCTTCACCTGTCTCTCTGGAGATAGTTTCCCCCCACACACACACACAGAGTGATTCTGGTCCCATTTCCATTACTTTTGCTATATGCATTACCTGCTGTGAGACTCTTTCTGACACTACATATTAGAATCCTCAGAATACCTACGAAGAATCCAAGCTAAACAGTGGCTACTGATCATGATTGCTCTATATCAGGGACCTGCAACCTACGGCCCGGGGGCCAGTTAAGGCCCTGGGCCCCGGACTTACCGGCCCAGGCCGAAGGTTGCCGCCGTTGCCGCCGCCGCATGCCACTGCCACCACCGCGCGCCGCTGTTGGGGCGCGTTTTCGGCCGCGCTTGTCACGGCTGCCATTTTGGAACTCAAAATGGCGGTCGCGACACGTTTGCGCATGCACAGTACTCTTGTGCATGTGCAAATGCGTCATGGCCACCATTTTGACTTCCAAAATAACAGCCGCGACATGCGCCGTGGTGGCTGCGGCCGTGCACGCTACGGCGGCGGCAGTGTGCACGGGGGGCGCGCGTGGAGGAGGAACTGAATATCCCCCCCCCTCAGCCCAGCCGAGAGGCAACCCTTTTGAGACTGGCCCAGGTCTCAAAAAGGTTGCCTGTCCTTGCTCTATATTGTCATCATGATTAGTAGAGGTGGTATTTTTCTCTATACCATTTGCCAAAGAACATAAGGCTTGGGTGACTCGGGTCCTATTTGTCATTAAGTGTCAAATTAGCTACAGTGTGAACGCAATGATTTGAAATATGTTGAATCGCAGTGGATCCTATGCCATGAGGTTGAATTAATGGATACAAGAGCTGGTAGACTTCTGAGATAACAAGAATAACTGTGATCATATACTTCTTTTTGGTTCAGTATACAGAAGGGAAAGATGTAAAAAAAGGTTAAGAAGGCAATATGCATTCATTTAATCATAAACAACTGTTGTAGGCATTTTAATTGGATTCACCAAGGTGCTGGGAAACCCATTACTCAGTAAATGTTTTCCAGTGAGTTTTTATTGGGTGGGCTTGACTTTCTTTTATAAACAGAAATTAATAGAGGGTGAGAAAGGGGCTGCATTTGGAGATCCTAATAAGCTAGAAAGCTTTGGGAAACATCTCCATCACTGAGAATGAATGGTATGTTCATACACACTGCCTGATTATTCCTGCTTCCAGCCCTTCATTTGATTCGTGATTTGTTTGTTGTGATATTTGACAACAGCAGGGAACCTGCTGGATTCCTTTTACTTCTGCATGTCACCATAAAAAATCCCCAGGATCTGTGATTTATTTCACTGCTCAGGGAAAGCAGAAACAATTAGCCAGCATGCACTGGCATGCTAGCTTGTCCACAACTCACCAGGAGTTCCAACTTATTGTAATAGCTCAGTGCAGCCAGAATATTCAATGTAGGGCTGTTCACTGATAAGCTGATCACTCGCCTGAGTTGTTGGCTTTACTAAGGTGGTCAGAAGTGTTAATATTAATATGTCGCAATTTTTTGCTGTTTTTTAACAATGAAATTTAGTCAGTGTGGCCATGCCTATTATTATGGAAATTATTTTTTCATCCACTATTTATTTGATCTTCCTAGTCCTTGGAATATCTTCTATACTTTGGAATATCTTCTAAAAAATATGTTGTCATCCCCTGCCCCCTGCTGCTACTGAGCTATTACAATAAGCTAGTTGATTCAGCAGCTAAATTAGAGGTAGGCAACGTTTTTGAGCCAGGGGCCGGGTTGCTGTCCCTCAGACAATTGGGGGGCCAAAGTACCAAAAACAAATAAATAGTTAAATAAATAAATTAAAAAAAATTAAAAAGATTTTTTAAAGTATGCATGCACACTCTCTCAGCCCCAGAAAAGCTATGGCAAAACCCCTGTGGATGTTTTGCCAAGAAAACCCCAAGAACAAGTAATAACAACAATAATCAATATTATCATGGTGGGTGGCGGCGGCGGTGGCAGAACCGGCCCCAGGCCTCGGGGGCCACAGCCGGCCCCCAGGCCTTAGGTTGCCTACCCCTGAGCTAAATCATTGTCTGTAACCTTGAAGGACAGTCCTTATTTTGGATTTACCTTCACTTTTACCTATTAAATAAGCTTATTACACAGCACTTACAGGAACATGAACAGAAAGGAATGGAATGGAATGGGACGGGACACAAATGCATGTTAATGGACAGGAGAATGCCACCGATCCTGCCAGAAGGCCCCAAGCCGTTCCCCAGCCATTCCTGGCAGCCGATTTTTGAAGGACGGTTCAGAATTATTCTTCAAAATTGGCTGCCAGTAATGGCTGGAGAATGACTTGGGGACTCCCAGCGGCAAGATATTTTAAGCGCCATCATGGTTGAGTGTTGGATTAGAATTCTGGAAAACCAGGGTTTGAATCCCTGTTCAGTCACAGAAACTCCCTGGGTGAAATTGGGCAAGTCCCACTATTTTAGCCTTAGATGACAAACCTCTTCTGAATAAATCTTGCCAAGAGATTTATTTACAGAGAATTTTTATTTACAGAGAATTCTTATTTTTATTTACAGAGAAATGTAAGGTTCTGAACTTAGGGCAAAAAAATGAAATGCATAGATATAAGATGGAAGACACCTGGCTTAATGAGACTACATATGAAAGGGATCTAGGGGTCCTAGTAGACCACAAGTTGAACATGAGTCAACAGTGTGATGCTGCAGCTAAAAAGGCCAATGCAATGTTAAGGTGCGTTAATAGAAGTATAGTATCTAGAGCAAGGGAAGTAACAGTGCCACTATATTCTGCTTTGGTCAGGCCCCATCTGGAATACTGTGTCCAGTTCTGGGCACAACAATTCAAAAAGGATGTGGAGAAACTGGAGCGCGTCCAATGGAGGGCAACTAAAATGGTGAAGGGTCTGGAAATCAATCCCTATGAGGAACGACTTAGGAACCTGGGTATGTTTAGCCTAGAGAGGAGACGGTTAAGAGGCGATATGACAATCCTATTTAAATATTTGAAGGGATGTCATATTGAGGAGGGCTGCTCCAGAGAGTAGGACCTGGAACAATAGATGCAAGGTACAGGAAAAGAGAGTCCACCTCAACATTAGGAGGAACTTTCTTACAGTGAGAGCTGTTCAACAGTGGAACACATTCCCTCCGAGTCTGGTGGAGTCTCCTTCTTTGGAAGTCTTTAAACAGAGGCTGGATGGCCATCTGTTGGGGATGCTTTGATTTTGAGTTCCTGCATGGCAGGGGGGGGTTGGACTGGATGGCCCTTGTGGTCTCTTCCAACTCTATGATTCTATGATTCTAAGAAAACCCTAAGAGAGGGTTGGTAGATGTTGGAGTCATAGGGAGTCAACATATGTCAAAGGCACTTAACAAAAAGACACTGCAGTATTTCTTTTATGAGAACTGAGGTTTTTTTCTCATCTTCAGACTACTTGTGTCTTTTGCCAGTGTTATGTTTATGTTTCTTTTGGACTGGGTGGGAAATCAAGTTTTAAAACACTTTGTTGTGGGTGTGGATAATGGTTGAACTTTTGTTTGTGTAGGTTTTATGTTTTGTGTATTATAATATAAAATGGGATTATATAATATAAAAAATAAAAGCGAGTAATTGAAGAAAGTGTAGAATGTCAGGTGGCTACTAGTTGGGTAGTTTTGTCACTTCTTAGTTGGGAGTGGTAGTGTGCGTTAGCTGAGTAGTAGTGGGATTAGGAGATTAGTTCTAATCACTTTCATTGTAGACATCAGTGTAAACTGTGGAGACTATCGTACTGTACTCTTAAAATGGGGCTAGGTTACTTTAACCACTCTGGCTGCCTCCTGTTGCATTCTGGAACTTGTAGTTTATGTGGGGGCATTTAGAATATTCAGCCAAAGAGCCTTTAAACCTCACTGAACTATAAACCCCAAAATGCAACAGGAAGCAGTCACAGCTGTTAAAGCGGCCTAGTCCTGGTTTAAGAATGTGGTGCGATAAGCTCGTGTGGGTTGATTTTGTTGTTCAAATGAAGTCTGTGTTTATCCTGGATAAATGTTGGTAACATCTCCCAAAGGTTATGAACCTCTACATCAGAGGTAGGCAACCTTTTTGAGCCGGGGGCCGGGCTGCTGTCCCTCAGACAATTGGGGAGCTGAAGCACCAAAAATAAATAAATAAATAAATAAATAAATAAATAAATAAATAAAAATATTTTTTTAAAAAAACATTTTTTTAGAAAATGTAAAAAAAAATTAAAAATATGCATGCACACTCTCTCAGCCCCAGAAAAGCCATGGCAAAACCCCTGTGAAGATTTTGCCAAGAAAAACCTAAGAACAAGTAATAACAACAATAATCCATGTCATCATGGTGGGGGACGGCGGCGGTGGCGGCAGGACCGGCCTGGGGCCGGTCCAAAGGCCTTGGGGGGGCCGCATCCAGCCTCCGGGCCTTAGGTTGCCTACCCCTGCTCTACATGATAACCTACATTTGTGCTGAAATGTTAACACAATAAATTTATCAAAACCATAGCATAGCATTTCTTGCTGCCATCAAGTCATTCCAGAGGTTGAAGCTGTAAATTAAGTGTTCAATAGCTTACCTAGTAAATGCACAGTTGCCTGTGCATGGGTCACAGAGCTAGAAGAATGTATCTTCCTACTTGGCTAGCACAAGAGACCCACATTTTTTCTTTGTGATGTAATGGAGAGAATTTACATAAAGGATCACTGAGCAGTAATGGCTATGGTAGTCATGAAATCAGATCATTTTGATCTACCAGGATCAGTTGAAATGTAGACTTTAGGCTCATAACTAACTGCGGTATATGGCTTTGTAGCCTCAGGGCTTTGTCTCTGTGTTAGCCTTTAATATGCATTGTATTTTGTTGGGTACAAAGTTAATAGATAAGGTAGTTACTTTGGTAATTCCCCAAAGGACATGCATGGTTAGGATTTTCCTCTCTTAGGTGTGTATGGAAAATGTGTGTCTTTGTGTTTATCAACAGTTCTTTGGAAGGCTTGGTCTCTGCCCTTCCATGAGTTTAGGACAAGCCCAAAACCTTGGCGTAGAGCAGGGGTCAGAAACCTACGGCCCGTGGGCTGAGTGCGGCCTGCGGAGGCCTTGGGACCGGCCATATTACATCAGTTCTAAAAAGATTCCATTGGTTTCATGTTTGCTATTGAACTCAATTCAAGGTTTTTTGTGGGTTTTTCGGGCTGTGTGTCCATGTTCTAGAAGAGTTTCTTTCTGACGTTTTGCCAGCATCTGTGGCTGGCATCTTCAGAGAATACTGGAATAGAAGAGAATGGGTCTATATATACTGTGAGACCCTGGGTAGGGAGGAGTGATTTCCATGTAAACTGTGTATTGTTCTGTGTTGAATAGGTATTGTTCTCAATCCAAGGTCTTTAAAGGTTCAAGTAACTTGGTGCTCAAATATCTGAAGCAGCACCTCATCCTATCCTGTCAAGACCATAATTTAAAGTTGTTGGATAAGGCCATTAGTTATTTTCTGTTGTTTAAAAAGATTCTTCAAATGTATGTTAGTTTTATTTACGACTTTTAATGTTTTGGAGCTGGAATATTTATCTTGTGGAAATTATTTTATTTTACAAGGCCATCTCACTTAACTGAAAGGGTGGAAGACAGACTGTCCAGAGAGGGTTGCAGATGGTTGTTATTTCCCATGCATGTTTGACCCTATATCTAGCACTGGTGGTAGCAAAGAGCCCATTCACCTGTTCATATTATCAGGTTAACCTGTGAAGCACTAGAGACCATATTATTGAAAGAGGTGTGTTTTTCATTATACTGAATAAGTAGACAACTTAATTTGATTGAACTCAGTGATGTAAGGTACTGTATAATGTACCAGTAACATACTCTTATTTCCTTCTTACCCTCTGATATCGCTCTTCCCTTCTAGCAGTAGTGAGTTTGGTTTACAGCTAAGATGTTGGTTATATATTCATTATAGTAAGCAGAATTCATTTTAAAAATATTTCAGCTTTCCAAACTTCAAAAGAGCTGTTCGACAATGGAACACACTCCTTTGGAGTGTGGTGGATTTTCCTTCTTTTGAGGTCTTTAAACAGAGGCTGGATGGCCATTTGTCGGGGGTGGTTTGATTTTGAGTTCCTGCATGGCAGAGGATTGGACTGGATGGCCCTTGAGGTCTCTTCCAACTCTATGATTCTATGATTCTATGAAAAATATTTTAGGTATGTATTCCACACATACAATAGATTCTTTTTAAAACAGCAACAACAGAGCTTATTTAATGAGGCACAAATGTAGACCTAAAGTTCTTATTTTCTGTTTACTGCTTTTTACTGCCTCACCCACGCAGCACCACCCATATATAACAATTATACAGCTGCAGTAATTGAAATGTCAGGTGTTTTCTCGTCATACAAAAATGTTTAACTGCCATAAAGACTGATGAACAGCAAAACTTATTTCCCCATTTTAAGTAATTTCCCCCCCTGTAACATTAGATTTTTTTGGGGGGGGTTGTAGCAATTCAAGTTAATGTATGTTTGAAGGGGTAAGTGAATAAGGCAAATTCTAATTTAGGACTTTGCCTGGAGAGTGCTTGTCTCAAGCTGCCTTCTCCCCTTGAAGCTTGTTGGGTGTTCTTACATAAATTTCCATCTGTTGCCAATCTGCATCAGAGTTGTTTTGAATACAGAGTAAACCCATGAACTCTGCTGAAAAAGGCAAGGAAGGAAAGTATGGAAGTCCCTGTTCATATGAGAGGCCTTTTTAAAGCATAATTTTGCCTGTCTGAATCCTCCTTCCTGGGCAGAACCTAGTCAGTGTTGTGTTCAAGACACATTTGGGGGGTACAGGGGGATAAGGGATAGAGGCTAGGGCAAATAGTCAAAATGCTTAAATTAGTAACTGGTGCTTGATTTTTGGAGGAAAAGACAGCCTGACCATGCACTTCACCAAATTTATCAAAGTCATTCTCACTTGTAGTCTTACAAGAAGTGTAGCTCAGGGTCTGCTTACTAAAGGTTTGGGAAATGAGTGTTCCTCTGTTTCCCAAAAAAATGAATAACAATGCTTCACTTCAACAGAGTTGGTGTTGGAAGTCAGAAAAATGGCAGCCCTTTTGGAAGCTGTTAGTACTTCAGCTTCCCAAAGTAGTAGTATAAGGTTTTGTTAACTGCCTTCAACTCAACTTTCCCTTTGGCAACCCCATGAATGAGAGACCTCCAAGTCACTTTATCATCAACTGCTCAGACTCAAGGCCATGGCTTGATTGAGTCTATCTATCTGGAATGTGTTCTTCCTCTTTTCCTACTGCCTTCTAATTTACCAAGCATTATTATCTTTTCTAGTGACTCATGTCTTCTAATAATATTGCCAAAGTACAACAGCTGAGTTTAGTCATCTTGGTTTCTTGGGAATGCTTGGACTTAATTTGCGGTAGGATTGATTTGTTCATCTTTTTAGCAGTCTGTGGTATCTGTAGTCCTCTACTCAGCACCACATTTCAGGTGAATTGATTTTCTTCCTATCAGCTTCTTCACTGTCCAGCTTTCACAACCAGACACAGAAATAGAAAATAAAATGGCATGGAGAATCCTAACTTTAGTATTCAATGATATATCTTTCAGGCTGCTTTGAATCCCATTTTAGGAGAAGGCAGGATATAAATTCCATAAATAAATACATAAAATAAAATACCTTTATATTTCAAGATCTTGTCTAGTTCCTTCATAATTACTCTCCCAATTCCTAGCCTTCTTCTGATTTGTTGACTGCAGTCTCCATTCTGATTAATGACCGAACCAACTTATGGAAAATCTTGAATTATTTCAATGTCTTCATTATCTACTTTAAATTATGTAAATAATCTTTGAACATTATTTTTGTTGTCTTAATATTCAGCTGTAAACCTGCCTTTGCACTTTCTTTCTTGACTTTCTTCAGTAATCATTCCAAGTTGAGCACTATTTTGTGCTAATAGTATGGTTCTATCCTCCAATTTTCATACCTCCTTCTTTCAAGTCTAATCCTGCTTTACGTACAATATGTTCTTGATACAAGTTAAACATATAGAATGATAAAATGCCTGACCATCTTGGCAATTGCAAATAATTTATTTTCCTCGTATTCTGTCCTGATGATAACTTCTTGTCCTGAGATCAGGTTGTGCATGAGAACAATTAAATGTTCTGGCAAACCCATTTCTTTAAGAGAGAGCCGTAGTTTCTCATTCTTATTCTATACAATCAAAGGCTTTGCTAAAATATCTGAAGAACAGGCTGATTTTCTTTTGAAATTCTTTAATGCACTCCATTAAAAGGATAGTTATTATCTTTTAAAATCTTCAAAATTAGCCAAACTAAAACACTGCTAAGAGTCAATTGCATTTCCTCAGATTTTGCTCCAAAGTATGAGCAGAGTAAAGTTGAGGTATCCCTTAGTGCATGTACTCATTGCCATTGGTCTCCTTGTTCCCCAAGCATCTGTTTCTTTTTTAAGTACATCTTTTTTTCTGAACCCTGAATTATGACTCAGACAATAAGTAACTTCAGCAAAAGGCAATGTTTTTAAATTTGTAAGGAAAAAAGTGAAGTTAATGGTTTAGGTTTACAGTTTAAACATTGATACAATGGATCATTTATAGTACCAATCATTGTAGTTTTCTTGGCATAGATACATGTGTGATACATCATTATAATCCATCTTCTGAGAGGATGGGTAGTTCCTTGGCTCTCATTCTTGAAGTTAAAAGTTCACTTTCTGGGCTAGGTTTAAAGTGGTTCAAAATGTGAAAGATTTATCAAGTATTTCACATGATTAAAAGAAGGATCTTAGCAACAACAGTGTCAGCAATTCAAGATGATACATGGATTGGTTGGAATAAAAACCCTTGAGGCAAAATGATACCTAGTGGAATACAGGTATTATTTATGCCATTCAAGATAGCTGATAGTCCAATGAATGATCTTGCAATATTAATTCTGTGGCAAATGTGATGCTAGAGGGGTGAAAATTGAATTCATTACCTAGATACGAAACTACTGCCAGCTGTTTGCAAGGTAGTATGAGTTTTTCTAATGGATTATGGCCTAAAATAATAGTACATCAATAATATCAAGGTATTAAGCAATGTCTCTATTTAATGTCTGAGATGAGGACTGAACATTATATATTGACTTCTGTTTTAATCACTATCTCTGTTCTCAGTCACTGTTTTATGCTTGTCTTCATAGCAAATGTATTAGAAAACTTCATTTTACAGTTGTGAAAGTATTTTGATACATTTTTCTGAAAACTGCAACAAAATTCAAAATCCACAAAACAGCAATACAGTCGCCCCTCCATTCTTGCGGACTTGAGATCCGCATCCCTTGGTTATGCGTAAGGGGTGAAAAGAGGGGGATAAAATGAGGTGTACCTCCATTCAAGCTAATGGGGCCTGAATACACACAGTTTTCCGTTTTTGCAGGGGAGGGCCAGAGTAGATCCCCCGCTATAATGGAGGGAGGACTGTATTGTTTTTGGCCAACCAAAATGCACAAAATACAGTATGCAAGCTGTTGAAAATTCACTGTCTTCTTCCTTAGGCAAAGTTGTTAAAAATCATACAGAAGTTCTGATCTTGAAGGCCTCAAAAACATGGGCCAAAAAGTGCAGATTCCGGCCGCTTTGGGGGTGTGGTGTGCATATGATGCATTCCCCTGGATTGGCCAGAAGTTCTTCTGTGGTTGCCTAAGGCAGCCCGAAACTAGCAAGAAAAGGAGCAGCAAAATGCCACTTCTTGCTGGTGGCCCATTTAGGACTGCGGCAGCAGCTGGCTTCAGAACTGCGGCATCTGGTCACTGTGGTCTGCAGCTGATCGAGTGCCAACTGGGGTTGAAGCAGCCAGAGGTTGCTCTAAGCTGCCAGTCTGCTTCAGCCCAAAGTCACACACCCGATTTTATCTCAGATGTTCCTTCTGTTGTCAGTTAAGAGGGTCTGGACAGGCCTTAATGCAGGCAGAGGCCACTCACCTTCTTGAATGTGTGAGCACTATGTACAAGAGGCAATGAGAGACAGGTAATACAATTTAAAGTCCATTAGCATCAGAAAAGTAACTTCCCTTGAGATCCAGGCAGTCCTTGTCCTGTGTGAAGCTAATTGCCCCTTTCTTAGGCAGAGAACATTTGAATTTCCCCAGAAGTCTGTACCGTTATATCTGGAAAAACAATTAGGTGCTGTATAGGTAAAACTTACCAATTGCATTCTAAATGAAATGAATCCCAAGATTGACATAAATATGGAACCAAGTTCTCTGGCAGATTGCCTCCTGTGATACAAACCAATGTTAATATGGGCTTAGTGGTGACCCTGCTGATGGATTCAAAGCTTGCAGTGGACAACCTGGAAGCAGACCTTGTCCGTGGTGTCATTGGTGGGAATGTAATTTGCTTGGTTAACATCTGCATATTATTTTGCTACCCAAGCTACTGTCAGCAGATGAACGGAAATGTTTCTACACTTTTCTGAACAGTAAAGATCATATACCACATCTCAAACTGTGCTGTAGAAGACTCTTTCCCAACTGCAATCCTCATCTTTCCTAGCCAGCATTTCCATTGATGATACAAATGGAGGTGATGGCGTTTATAATCCAACACAACTGGAAGGCACCAGGTTGGAAAATGTTGTTCTGTCCGTTTCTTTTAATATACACATTTGGGGCATAGCTCAACTTTCCCCTATGTTTAAACACCCAGCAATTGGAGGGAAGCTGTCCATT
This sequence comes from Phrynosoma platyrhinos, assembly GCA_020142125.1. Taxonomy (NCBI): domain Eukaryota; kingdom Metazoa; phylum Chordata; class Lepidosauria; order Squamata; family Phrynosomatidae; genus Phrynosoma; species Phrynosoma platyrhinos. The sequence continues at coordinate 158,772,499 of JAIPUX010001232.1, read as the reverse complement.
TTTTAAAAAGTTGGCTTTGTGCATTCTGACCTCTTTGTAGGATTTCCTGTTTATCTTTGAGCATCTTCATATTCAACTTGTTAAGTATGCAACTAAAAAAGTAAATTATAAATATGATTAATGAATGTTTGAAAATATAAGTGGTCCAGTATTGCCTGATTTGTCCCCAAGTATGTTTATATGTACCTACATATATATTCACATTTTGGGAACACAGTTTTGCTGCTATGTAATACCATAAAGGCACCAGATCCCATCTGATCTTGAAAACCAGGCAGGCTCAGCCCAGTTAGTACTTGAATGGGAGACTGACAATCAATCATAGGCTATATTTCAGAGGAAGGGACTGGCAAACTGAGTATTTCTTGTCTGAGAAAAGCCTATGAAATTGATGAGGGCACCATAGTTGACAGGTGACTTGAAGGCACACATGCACACAATATGTTGGTAATTTCCACCTGCCTTCCTGCCTGATTTGCATGTAGACCTGGCTTTTGCCATTACTTCTGGTGTCTATCTATCTGTCTATCTATGGACAGCTTTCCTGACTCATGTGGTGGTGGTGCTGATCCCTTCCCTGCTCATCTGCTTTGCTGCTATTTTGCCAAGACTGGAAGAAGATATCATTTCATTAATGAGTAATAGTTGCACGTGAAGTTTTGGCTTCTCACTTAAATGACTAGCAGTACAGAGGTTCTATATCTATGTGCAATTTGTCACTTGATCAAACAGGAATGAAGTTAATTTACCATATAATCTATAGCCACAAAGTTTGCACTGCTCTGGCTTAAGATACTGTCTCAGACAGCCTCCTCCAATCTTGCCATATTTATTGAAGTACAGCTCCTATCAAACCCACAAAGCCAGCACAGCTATAGCCATGGTGTGGTCATAATGGTGGTAATGAGAAAGAGCACAGACCTGCAAAATTGAGGGCCATCATTTTTTTTTAAAAAAAATGTATGCTGATTTTATAGAAATTTGTTGTTTACAGCTTGTTTTGACATTTCTATGCTTCAATATGGGACTGAATGAAATGATCATGCAAAGAATTATCCTACGAAGAGTGTGAAATGATTAAAGTCTTCTAATAGACTTTTAAAACCCTTTAATTTGCTGATACAAAACACAAAATCCATTTGAAAGCACTACAAGAAATCGCACTGGAACATCAGAATCTGCACAAAGTGGAATAACAACTGAATTGATAAAAATATAGAATTTGTGGAAGAACTGTGTGGTATGGCATTTTATTGTGTTTTTTGAATTTAACATGCAAAAATACATTTAAAAAAACAGCCGCAATATTGAAAAAAGATTTTTTCATCTCAGGTTTGTGTTATTGGTAATAGAAGCCACCAAACTGATCTGTAACAGGGGTGATGAATACTAGGAGTTGCAGATCAACAGTATCTGGAAGGATGCAAATTTACAGTCCACCATTGGTTTATAGAAATAGCTGTAGCACAGGAGAATAATATGTCTTTATGTTGTCTTTGACTAAAATGTTCTTTCCAGTTATATGAAAACATTTGCCCCCAGTAAAGTGACAGCTTTTGTACCTGGGAAGCCAAGTGGAAGCTGAGTGAGCACTGAGTATAACTTTCAGAGTTGTGTATTCAGGCACAAAAAAGAGGTTAGATTCAAGACAGCATGGATTGAAAATCAAGACTTTCTTTGAAATACATGGTGGTTTTCTCTGGATAGACTTATTCCAAAGTAAACATTGGTAAAATTGTAATGTGTTTACATGCTCAAAAAGAACAATACTGCAATAGATGAACAGGAAATGCTTTAGATTGTGTTTGAATGTATCTGGACATCTTAGAAAATTATCTAACTTCTATAAGCCTGATTGATGTTGGGAGTTAATGAGAAGTGAATGTAGGATGTGCCTAAACAATGGTGTTCATATTTGACAAGGACCTCATTCAATGGCAGTGCTTCAGTCTACATCATACAAGGCATGAAGCAAGCATCTGTAGACATAAGAGCAGTAGTATTTGAAGTAGAACTTGTGCATTATGCCAACATTTCAGAATGGGTATATGAAATGAGAGAAGAATAGTTTGCCTTGTTCAGTTTTCCCCCTGGCTTTGATTCAAATTGGGCATTCAGGCCTAAAGTCTCTGTGTTGCTGGTTCTTCAAATAGTTCTTCTCAGTATCTGCTGGGGTTTAGTTCCAGGAGCCAAAAGTCCCATTATATACAGTGGCATAGTAAAATGGTGTTCCTTATATAAAATGACAAAATCAGGGTTTGCTTTTTAGAATTTATATATTTTTAAATATGTTCAAGCCATGGATGCTTGAATCCATGGGTAAAAAGTTCTTCAATATGGAGGACTGACTGTAGTTCTTTATTTACTGTGTTTTGATAATACCATATCTGCAATGTGGCTTACAAAAGATATAATCACATTAATCCTATTTCTTATTACATTACATTATTGATTGCCTAAGGGCAAAAGGCGGGGTACAAAAATAAAGTTGTTGTTGTTGTTACAACAATTAACAACAACTACTGATGGTGCAGAGGTTAAATGTTAGTACTGCAGCCACAAGGTTGTGAGTTTGATCCCAAGACTCCAAGGTTGACTCAACCTTACATCCTTTCGCAGGTCGGTAAAATGAGTACCCAGCTTGTTGGGGGCAATTGGCTTCCAGACTGAAAACTTCTTAGAGAGTCCTGAGTTCTCTGATAAGCAGTATAGAAATGTAAATGCTGTTGAATTAGGACTCTGGGACACCAAGTTTCAAATCCCCACTGGAAACCAACTGTGAAAGCCTGGGCAAGTCACACACTCTAAGCCTCAGAGGAAGGCAATGGCAAACTCCCTCTGAACAAATTTTGCCAAGAAAACCCTGTGAGAAATTTGCCTTAGGGTTGCTATAAGTGAGAAACAAGGTGAAGGCATACAACAGCCCATAGGTAGGGTAAAACCTTAGTCATGAGCTTCAGCAAAGTTGTGGTGCCATACCTAGTTTTTGGGAGATGTTATTAGGACTATGTAAATTATTTTGTGAACTGGGCTATTTGTAACAATGACAATATTTCCAACCTCTTGAGTACATCATTTTGCTAATTCTAGACTGGCTGCCAAT
>JAIPUX010001232.1:158734908-158755287 GCA_020142125.1 Phrynosoma platyrhinos | reverse complement strand
CTGCCGAGGCCCTAAGTGTGTTTGAGGTTGTGTTTGTATTATCCTTTATATATATAGTTCCATCAGTGTTTGTTGTTGTTAGCTGCCCTCAAGTCAGTTCCGACCTATGGCGACCTGTGGATGAGACATCTCCAAGAATCTCTATCTTCCACTGCCTTGCCCAGATCCTGCAAGCCCTTCCCCATAACCCCCCTGATTGAGTCCGCAGTATCCTCAGTACTCTTCTCCAGCACCACATTTCAAATGAGTTGATTTCTGTCTGCTTCCTTCACTGTCCAGCTCTCACATCCATACATGGTAATTGGAAATACAGTGGCCTGAACAATTCTGACTTTAGTGCTCAGTTGTATGTCTTTGTTCATCAGTATCTTTTCCATTTCATTCATAGCTGCCCTTCCCATTCCTAGTCTTCTTATTTCTTGACTGCATTCTCCATTCTGGTCAGTGTTTGATCCTAGATATGGGAATTCTTTAACTTTAACCATCAGTGTACTTGGCACTTAACAAGTATATTTAGATATACACTTGCACATTTATAGCTTCTATAACATAACTATTCAGGTATTTTGTTGAATAAATAAATAAAATCCTACATTGAATATGTAATGAACAAATGTTGTTGTATTTGTTCTGTAAGCTTATTCATAGTGTACTAAGAATTACATGTTAGTGAATTTTTGATATTTATTTGTAAGTGTGTGTCATGGTGTTTGGCCTTCGTTTAGGGGGGTTTTTTTGCCCATATCTTTGTATTTGAAACTAAAATAAGCTTCTGTGGAGAAAAGAACTTTCCCATCACTTACTACCAGAGCCTTTTAACTGGAGCTGCTAGGAATTGAATTCATGAGAGTCTTCTTGCAAACCATGCACTCTGTCACTGAGTGGGCTTTACAATACATGCTGCAGCTGTACTTCAGCTGCCTTACTCTTGTTTTTGCCTTGAGTCTACGGCAGCAACATTTAAGACTTGGGATGGCATATAATTATCCCTCAGAACCTTCTTAAGTCACCATTGCCTTTCAAATGGAGCTTGGGTATTGGTTTTCACATAACTATCTGGCTTGGAGGCCCATTATCAGGCACAAAAGTGTGATATAAATATTTGAACTTTCACAGACCATGATTTTTTTTTTTAAAAAAAATATCGAACTTCAATGACTGAATTGTGGGTATTCCAATGTATTGAGGTAATGAAGTGTGATGTACAGTGAAGTACAGTGAGCCCTTGGTATCTGCTGGGGTTGATGGTACCCCCTGTGGATACCAAAATCCATGAATGTTCAAGTCCTATTAAATACAATGGATACAGAAAATAGCAAAATCAAGATTTGCTTTTTGGAATTTATATATTTTTCAAATATTTTCAAGCCATGAATGGTTCAATCCATGGATAAAGAATCCATCAATATAGAGAGCAAACTGTACTTTGGGTTATAACATGCAGTTGTATTGGTTGACCCTAGTGAGCGGTCACTCCCTCCAACTCTGAATGGGATCAGCCTAGTGACAACGAGATCATTGCATCAGGGTTCTACCAAATAAATAAATACATAAATAAATAAAATGAGGATTTTTTTATTGCCTGGTGCAAGTACCCCAGGGGCAAATAAGAAAAAGGAGGAGGAGGAGGCATTTTTATTTTATTTTCATCTTGATTTATTTATTTATGTTCTGGCTGATTTTTGGTAATAACAACAGCCATAGGTACCAAGTGGCTGACATTTGAGGGACATCAAGTACCAATGCCTCAGAATATCTTCTTTGGAGGTATAGTTTTCAGTGGATTACACAAGAAAACATAATTCTGAGACATTAAAATGATTTGTCCTGCTGCATGAGAGCTAAATAAAATAAATATGGATCAAGGAAGCATCCAGCAAGATAACATAGGAGAAGAAGACAGGAATGGAGGCCTTTTCTTATGTCAAAATTATGTCAAAATCAGGTGTGTTCCCCTAGCATTGGCAAACACACACACACTTGACACCTATGACATAAGCTGACAGCTTATGAATCTTATATGAAACAAGGTTTATGCATTCATTTTACTTGTGTTCTTCATACCATGCAATCAAGGTGACAGACAAAAGATAAAAGATAAAAACTATTAAAACCAGTTAAATATGCAAAGCCAAAAGTAATGAAGCAAATAAAACAAGAACAATGTGAGCCTTAAAGCAACAAGACTAAACCCTGCTGTAATTAAAAGCAAGCAAACCCTTGATGTGCTGGAGAAAGAAAACCAAGAAAGGGACCAAATGAAACTGTCAGGGAAATGCATTCCATTTTCTGTCAGTCACTTTTGGGAAAGGCTTGTCTTCTATCTTTTCATATCAAATAGCCTATGACCATTAAGACTCCTGAACAAGCTACCTTTAATAGTATCATCTCTATTTAATTCAATCTAGCAAAAACAACTCATCTATGGAAGCATCCTGTATATACTCAACTATAATTCAATCGCTTGTATAAATCAAGGGCAGGTTTGGGGGCCAAAATGATGGATTTTGATATGTGTGTCAGTAATTCTAGGACAGATTATGCTCTTGCTTTCCACCAGGGGATAGTTCCTTTTTTAAAAAAAATGGGAGCCAGCATGGCATAGTGCAGGGGTAGGCAACCTTTCCCCTTTAAGGGCCGAGGGACTTCAGCTCCCAGAATCCCAGGAGCTATTAGCCAACATGGGACTATTGGCCAACATGGCTGAGGCTTGACCCATTGATAACTTGACTCAGGTTTTTTGGGTCAATTTGTGACTAAACTTTCTAGACTTATATATGAGTATATACAGTATTTCCTTGGACAGAACTTTGGTGAAATCAAGGTTTGCTTTTTGGAATTTGTATAATCTTTTAATATTTTCAAGCTGTTGATGGTTGAATCCGTGGATGAGGAATCTGTGGTTATGGAAGAACAGCTGTACCATATGGAGTGAATGTATTAGTACAGGATACAATTCACACATGATTCCAGTATATCCCTGTTTGCCTCTAAATTTTGGTCAGCCTTGTTCTCAGTGCCGTGAGTTTCTGGCATTTGGCCTTTGAGATAATGGGGGAAAGTCTATATGTAGATTGAAGAGGACAGTGTCTCTGAAAATATGCATACATATTTTCTCATTAGTGCCCAATGAACCTGTGGGATGGAGAGAACTCATAGCTCAATTATAAGCTTCAGTTTAGCATGCAGAAAGTCAAAGGTTCAGCCACTGACATCTTCTGCTATGAAAAAGGAACCAGAAAACAAGTGATGAGACATCACTTCTTCTGCTAGTCACTGTAGACAATACAGAGTTAGTGGACAAATGGTCCTAAAGCCAAAAGAATATACAAATTCAGTTATAGAATTTCACTTATTTTATAAACCAAAGTGCTAGGCAAAAAAAAAAAAAATGCAGGTTTAATGGAATTAGCATTTGAATACATGAAAATTGGCCTATTGTATTCAAATATTTAAAAGCATTAATTTGTAAATTTATTATCATGGTCAGTTTTATTGAGTGGGGAGGTTTATTCTCATAATAAAAGCAGTGGACTCCTTTAGCCTGTACTTTTGTGAAGTTGTCCTTTATGTCTGTATAATAACTTTGTATATGGCTACTTTTACATAAGTAGCCAGTGTGGTGGAGTGGTTTGCCTAGGACTTTGGGAAGCCAGGATTGAAATCCCTACTCAGCCATACAAATCCACTGGTTGAGCTTGGGCAAGTCAACTCTCTCAGCTTCAGAGGAGGTAAATGATAAACCCCCTGTGAAAAAAATTGTGAACTAACCTCCATGATAGGGTGGACATAAGTCAGAAACAACTTGAAGGCACACAACAACCACACATTTCCATATATCTCAGAAGGCATCTGAAAATATTTGACCATGGCCAAATGATGGACCAGAGGCTCTAGCATGGAAGGAAGAGGATGAAAATTAGAGGTCAGTATTGCCATGTTTTAAAAACTTTGATGTCCTTCTATGGTTTGTGCTTCATAAACAGTTACACACTGAACATTTAAGGGTAACCATGTTGGCCATATAGCAAATCCAAAAATATCCAAAGAATGATACATTTATTGGGCCAACCAAAATGCAGAACTACATATTGCAAGCTTTCAAACTAAAACATAGTGATGGACAAACTAACCTGTGTTTTTAATCCAAGATACTGAAATCCATAGCAGAGCTGCTGTTGAGTTAGTTCAAGCAAGGATGAGCTTTGTTTCAGTTCCTGTTTATTATTATTTAGGTGTTTTAAGGGTTCTTTTCTATTTTTGCGGTGTGCTTTTGCAAGAATTGACTAATTTATCATGAGAATCAGCCAGGTATGCTAGTGTCGTGTAATATACTTTAGTGTCTGACTGTTCTTTGTCCTACAGTTAATTGCTTAAGAACAGTTCCTTCCTAAAATGTTTTTATTTTTAACCACTATTTAACAGTAACATGAAATGTTCCATTTTTAGCTTAATAGTTAGTCCCTGGTGAATATTGTTGGAATCATTAATGCACAGATGATTCTGGGAACATTGGTTGTTGGTCACAAGTAGTGATACTGTTTATAATGGGTTTGGGGATTGTGAAAGTGCCCAAAAATATTTTAGTCATTGTTCTATAATGTTGCTTTCTGTCTAGTTGGACCACTACTATTATAAGCCTAGTATTGTACTGTCTTTTTCAGTTACTAGTGGCTTTCCAATACAGGTTTTTTTCCTAGCATTGCTGCATCTTTTCCTTCTTAAATGGAGATCTCAGGAACAGAATCTGGAGAATTTAGCATGAAAGACATGTTTTCCTTCATAGAGATTTCACCTCCTTACCCACTCCTAAATATTTTGTCATATTTATGATACTTCTAATATCAAAGGATGATATATCTATATAGATACATGTCTATTTGTGATACTTCTAATATCAAAGGATGCTTCTAGCCCCCTGTTGTGCAACAAAAAACAGAGCAAACTGATCTTGGGATACCTGAGCATCCCAATTACCACTTTAAAAGAGTGGTGCTTATGTGAGTGCTGCCTTTGAGGCATGTAGGTACTTGACATGCACATTGCTACAGTCTCCCCTTTCAGATACTCTGAAACAAAAAAAAATGTAGGGAGCATGGGGAGGTCACAACAGTTGTAGAATGAGTGGTGGGTATTTTGCAGGCTTTGGCAGAGTGTGGTTTTTTTCCACTTGAAGGATGGGGGAATTTGTTTGTTTGTTTGTTTGTTTCCCACCTCTTCTCAAGACTCAAGGCAGGGTACATCATGTTAAAATACAAAACACAATTAAAAACACAGAAACTTACGATTAAAATACAATATTATAAATTCATTAAAATGCACTCATAAGATTACATAATACAAATTAAAAAGTTGTGATTTGAACTTGACTGGATATACCTGTCAGAAGAAATTAATTGCAGTCAGTGTTTTCAACTGTAGTATCTCTTCCGGCAGGTCATTTCCCAGAGGACCTGAGTATACAGGGCAGATTGTACAGGAGAAGGTGATCCTTTACGTAACCTGGACCCCAACCATGTAGGGTTTTAAAGGTAATAACCAACACTTTGTACTTTGCCTGGAAACTAATTGGCAGCCATAGAATGCTTGTAAGGTTGGTGTAATGCAGGGGTAGGCAACCTTTCCCCTTTAAGGGCCGAGGGACTTCAGCACCCAGAAGCCTCAGCCATGTTGGCTGAAGTCCCTCGGCCCTTAAAGGGGAAAGCTTGCCTACCCCTGATGTAATGTGATCATTTCTGGATGTACTTGTAATCAGTCTAGCTGCCATATTCTAAACCAGCTGGAGTTTCCAGACTTGGTACAAAGGTAGCCCAATGTAGAACACATTGCAGAAGTCTAGCCTTCAGGTTACCAGCACATCCTCTACCATTTTTAGGTTCTCTAATTATAGGAAGGCCTGGATATGATTGCAATGTCTCGAAAATAATAGAAAAAAGTCATTTTCTTGTCTGAATGTGATGCTTAACTCAAAGAACAGATTTCATAGATGAATCCGTGATTTGGTTATTAGTCTCTATGGATGAGGTTGTTAGTCTTAGATGAGAGATTGGAAATGTTGTATTTTTGGACTGCAGCTCCTGGAATCCCCCTGTCAGTATGTTCAGCAGTGGCCATATTGGCCAGGGGATTCTGAATGTTGATCATGAAAGAATAGCTTTCCCAGGCTTTGTCAAAGATGAACTTTGGGATGGAGCAGGGTGAGGAAATAACATAGACTTAAATAAGCAAAAGTTCTGTAGTTTTGAAGGGTCCTTTTTAAAAAAAAACAACAACAAAACTTTTTTCTTCCCTCTGTTGCCATTGCTTTTGGTTTTTAGCCCTGTCACTCAAGAAGCTTTTGAAGTAGACCTTCAACAACTGTGCTAACACCTGGTTAGGTTGAAATCCCCTTTGTTTCTGACCATTGCAGTGCTATGATTAATCCTCCCCTTTACAAAGAAAGCACAACAGAAACTCCATGAAGAAATCTTTTTGATGTTTAGTCCAAAGTGTGTGTAAAGACATTTTAACTTTGCTGCGCAGAACCCCCCCCCCTTTGCAACTTCCCTTCCAGAAAAGATATTACAAATGGTATTGATTGCAGAGTATGATAGACACTAAGATTATTCTTTATTGCTTTTCACTTTGCTCTGTAAGCAGCATTAGAGTGAAACCTAACACCACTGACTAAGGCCTCAAAGTACAGCACACCTCCAAAATGGTTTCTCCCCCTTTTTTTAAGGTGCACTGCAGAGCTTCTTGCTCTCAGTCTTGAAACACTTCCTCTGTGGGAGTGAGAGAGATAATATAGCTAGGCTGGGTTCAGCCAAAGTGCAAACTGATAGTAGCATGGGATTCCAAATGGCAAAGCCACTGGCTCTTTCTCATTTGTGAAAGTAATCCATTTCTCAGTTTCATGTCTTTTCCACCAAAGCTCTCTGCTAAAATGAGCCCATGCTCTCTTGTAGTTAAAGACAATAATTTTCCAAAATGTTAGCAGTTGTTTTTGATCAGCTTTTAAAATGGAACTTTGAAGAGTTCAGATGTGCTTAATGAAAAACCTTACTGCCACACGGAAAGGTAGGCCAGAGTTGAAAGTGAACAAAAATCATGTGCTGGAGGTCAGATTTGATTTGAATAAACTGTTCCTAAAGTAATTGTGTAACCAGGTTTTAGGATGAACCTGCCACTTGATCATAGCTTTGTTATCTCTTAATGCATGAATGGTTAGTTTTTTTGAGTTTTGATGTTGCTCACAGAAGTTTCCAGTGAATTTTTCAGTTCTTGGAAGTATGTCTTCGCTTTAGAATTGATCAGGCTGATGAATTGCTAGAATTTATAGTACTTGCTGGCATCTTTTAGCAGTGATAATGTGATAGTTGTGGAGTGTATGCTTTCAGACATAGGGCACTGAATCCAAAATTCAAAAGAGCTAAAGGGTTAATTTGCAATATTTGTGGTCCTTTAAATCCGGTAACAAGTTTTCTTCCTGACTGTGAGTACAACTGTGGACAAACTACATAGCACAGACTGATTTCAAAACTTGGGCTTGATGGAGTCTAGAGAGTTCCCATGAGGAGGACCCAGTCCAATCTATAAATCCCCATTGGGCCATCCCTTCATATTATATTTAACAACTTTTGCTTCACTTCTAGGATATTTTGTTATCTGTGTGATGTAAATCTGTGTCTTGCCTTTCCTGAATACAGGGTTGCACAGTAGTCTCAAGTTTAAGACTCCCGGGCATGGTACCATTACAAACAACTATGCTGATTTTGGCTGAGTGCCTGGACATGTTCATTCATGAAAGCTCTGTGTAAGAGACAACTTTCAACTACATTCTTCTTGTTAAGCTTGCATGCAATCTGCTGTGGTTCCGTAACCCTGGAACAGTTTTTGGGTATATTTTTGTGTGTGTGTGTGTGTGGGTCATTGGTGCTTAAATGTAAGGATCGTGAACAGAAAATCCTTATTCTTATTAGCCTATATTTTCAAGCTTTCATAAAATTAAATACTACACAAGATTTTTAGATGGTAAGTTTCTTGTAGGCAGAAACTTTTTTTTAAAATGAAACTGTCATTCACATGGGCAGTACCTCATTGTTAATAATAAAGAAAGACAGGGGAAAGCCATGCAGAATTATGACACCAGACAAGAGAACAGCAAGAGCTGTTAAATCAGCTGCTCTTTCTGTTTCTGGATATCTCCTATAAGAGACAAGAATTGGTCAGAAGTAGATAAGTTAAGGAAAACTTTGAGGATAAATGGGAGCATAAAGCAAGCCTCTTGTGGCACCATTTAAAAAGATTAACAGATTTATTATTATGGCATAAGCTTCATGGACTCCAGTCCATTTCATCAGAGGAAGTGAATGTTATTCCATGTCATCTTGTGTGTCTATGTTCAGGCTTACTCCCTCTGTTACTGATGCAGAGATGAAGAAAAAAATGATTAAGTGATGTCCTCAGATGACAGCAAAATGCAAAAATATAATCTGTGGTAATTCTGCATAAAGCTGTATACCTGTTAAGTAAAATTAATACTTACTCATCAGTTGATGTGTGAAGTCAGTCTTGAAAGCTTGTGCCATAATAAATATTTTTGGCCTTGTACCACAAGCCTTTCTGTAATGTTTATTGCTATAGATTACGCCAGATATCATTCTGAAAGTTGTTGCCATGAAATCTAATAAAATTAGATTTAAAATTAACCTAGAAAATATTACATATTCTAGACATTGTTCCAATCTATTCTTTGTGTGTGCGTGCATGCATGCACATGCATGCACACATGTGCGCAATATTCTGGTGTGACATGACAGTATTCTGTGCCATATGAGTACATATTAAGTGCTGAACTAGAGTAGATAACACACTGTGACATTATGAACAAAAATCACTTGAAGCCATTCTGTAGAGGCATTCTGTGTTTTGTAGTGAACAGGCAGGCCTAGAGAAGTACCTGGCTGCATCCCCTTAGCCAGACACAAATTGTGTCTGTGTTCACTACTAAAGTCCACTAGGGTCCTTCTGGGGTCTCAGTGCTGCTGTGATCATTTCACATCTGGCTATGAAAACATAGCTGGATGCTTCTCTGAGCCCATCTGCTCTCAGTGATGCATAGAAATACCATGTAGGGCAGATTTAGGGGCTTTTAAATAATCAGTAGAGGTTATATGACTCAGTGTAGTGTAGGTCATGCAGATATTTATGGTATGCTGATGTTGTGTTGAGGCCATAGTTAGTGTTGCAGGTGTTACTGCCATACAGCGATGATGATGCAATGTGTAAAACTCCTCTCTAACAACATCCTCCTCATCAATGCCTGAAACACTTAACACCACTTAACTAATTGTACGGTTTATTCAGTTTCTCTTATTTTTAAGGGCTCAACCCATGGGCCTTTTATACTCAATTCTATTATAATTACATTGAAAATGGTTGCACATTTTATATAACATTAGATATCTACCTGTCTAGCAAAATAAATATAAAAAAACTGCCTGGAATGGAAGAAATATTTCCCAGTATTTCCCCTCTGAAGTTCAGAGAGCAACAGAGGAAGACTCTACATGAATGGAAGAGAGAATTATTCTAAACACTAGACTGACCTGGACTTCAAAAGTTCTGTTTTTCTCTCCACTCCCTGTTGTCTTCCTAAAGAAATGATATAGATTGTTCTGCCCAGAAAGCAGAGCCATGTGGTACATTTTCTCCAACTCTAATATTTCTTCTCCTGAGGCAACAGTCCTTTCTGTCTTTCTGAATAGAGCAAAGGGAAGAAGGGCACCCACCCTAATGAAATGTGATGAATTATAGAATCCCAGGCCAATAAATCATATATTTATTTTATTATATTTATTTAATTGGAGATTCTTGTGAGTTGAGGAAATAGATATAAATGTTTGAGTTGATGAGTTAATTCCAAACAGTGATTTTTCAATAGTCCTAATGCAGAGAAAGGGCATGACTGAAAATATTTCCCAAGTCATTACTTGAGCTCTCCAAAGATGTATGATATCTTCTCAGGATTTGCCTTCTCCAGTTAGAAAACACTGCATGTACATTAAAAGTTGTGATTAGGTCATAAACATACCAATACAATAGTTTAAAGAGGACGCATTGATTTCATGTGCATTATCCAAAGTCACTTTGGGCCTTTACAGACTGCCAGAAATAATGCAGCTTGAGGCCACTTTAACTGTCCTGGCTCAATGCTAGGGAATCATGGGAATTGTGGTTTATTGTGGCACCAGAGCTCTCTGACAGAGAAGGCTCAATGTCTCAGAAAAAAATACTATTCCCATGATTCTCTAGCATTGAGCCAGGACAGTTAAGTGGCCTCAAGCTGCATTATTTCTGGCAGTCTGTAAAGGCCCTTTCTTGCTCCATATGTGTAAAGTCTGCAGTTTGCAATTGGAGTAATTACTAATATGTTAACATCTCTTCTCCAGTTCAGCAGACTAGATTCAAGCACCAGCTATCAAAATATCCTTAACTGTTCATTTGGCATAGTAAGTACTCATGAGGTTAGAAGGTGATTATAATATAAAGAAATTATCCTCCAAGTAGAAATGGTTTGTGGGTTTGCAAGGGAATAACTATATTAAACTTTGTTTCCAAAACTAGCCATGCCTTCATATCCTACAATTAGCATTGAAATACATAAGTGTTCAAACACTAAAACTTAATTACTCTAAAATAACTGCAGTTCTGGGATCTTAAACGTAACAATGTTTTTTCCTCTTCAAATATTTATAAAGTTTAAACAAAAAGATTATTTCAGCCTTGCAAATGCAGAGTCTTGGGACAGATGGAATGACTATTTAGATTTCACACCCAGAGTGTTTGCTGGTAATAAATGAAGGAGGGAGGGGGGAGGAAGCACAATAGTTGGCAAGAAATCATATTGTGCAAAATAATCCTTAATTTAGGAGGAAACCTACCTTAATTTGGAAAATATTTTATTCAGGCTTCTATGTACAATCCATTAATATTCTTCCTCAAGCTAACCCGAATTCAGTGTTAAAAAAACTGCATTTTGCAAGTTGCATTAATTATTTAAGTACACAAGTATTTTCATAATTCCGCTGCTACTTGGTCTTGAAGGGAATGGAATGATAATTCCACACCCACTCACCCCATAAATCTGTCCGTTTGTTAAGATATTCCTTTGAGGCTCTGTTCTTTTCCCTCTCTTCTTCAGGGGTTATTTAGCTGGTGACCAGATAGCAGGACTTCTTCATGTTGGTTCCCTATATATGGAAATATGAAAGTCTGTATTTCTATTTATGCATCTTCAAAATCTTACATATTTAACAAACAAAACCTCCACCTGCGCTGCTCTTTTAATTTTTTAATATGTATTAGCTACATACTATATGTCCTTGTTTTCCATAATCATATTGTGCTATAAAACCAAAGTGAATGATAAAGGCAAATGATAAAATAGAAGATAACATTATGATGAATTAAAAGGGCAGCACCATTGTTGGGGTGATGGAATTACTTACAGGCAACCTTTTCAGCTCTCCTGTGGGGTAGCCCCCAAACCTGGCAATATCCTCTCCTTCTACCTTCCCACCAAACCCAGCAATCGTGGGTGAGGGTGTAGGTAGTTTTGGAGAGGTTTTCCCCAACAAGACCATGAAGACCCCCTGATCTGATTTTGGAAACCAAATCTGCAGCCACCCACCCACCATATGGGGCTTCCTCCCATTGCTCAACAGGCCCTCTTCACCCTCAATCCTTCTTCTACACCAGCCAGGTTGCTGGCCTGCTTCCCAGCTGGAAGTAGAAAAGCAGGGACTGTGGCCAGTAGAGAAGAACCTGAAGTACCCACCACTGCTGAGGATCATAGAATGGAATCACAGAGTTGGAAGAGACCACAAGGGCCATCCAGTCCAGCCCCCTGCCATGCAGGAATTCAAAATCAAAGCATCCCCGACAGATGGCCTTCCAGCCTCTGTTTAAAGACTTCCAAAGAAGGAGATCCTACCACACTCTGTGGGAGTGTGTTCCACTCTCGAAAAGCTCTCATTGTCAGGAATTTCCTCCTAATGTTAGAAGGTGAAATATCTTGTCCTGTAGCTTGCATCTGTTGTTCTGGATCCTGTTCTCTAGAGCAGCAGAAAACAAGCTAGCTCCCTCCTCAATATGACATCCCTTCAAATATTTAAACAGGGCTATCATATCCCCTCTTAACTGTCTCTTCTCCAGGCTAAATATACTCAGTTCCCTAAGTCATTCCTCATAGGGCATGGTTTCCAGACCCTTCACCATTTTAGTCACCCTCTTCTGGACACACTTCAGTTTTTTAACATCCTTTTTGAATTGTGGTGCCCAGAACTGGACACAGTATTCCAGGAGGGGTCTGATCAACACAGAATACAGTAGCACTATTACTTCCCTTGATCTAGATACTATACTTCTATCGATGCAGCCTAAAATCGCATTGGTCTTTTTAGCTGCCACATCACACTGTTGACTCATGATCAACTTGTGGTTTACTAGGACTCCTAGATCCCTTTCACATGTAGTTTCGTTAAGCCGGGTGTTCCGCATCTTATATGTATGCATTTCATTTTATGCCCTAAGTGTGGTGAACAGAGGTCCAGCTGACCAATCAGGAGTTCAGCTGGGAGTAGTATAAAAGCCCAGGCTGACAGTTAGAGAGAAGAAGATTTGGGCTAGAGTGGGTGTTGGAAAGGTTAAGTCAGTGAGAGGGCTGTGTTTAAGGTGTTCCTGAAGGAACTTAATTTTAGGGAGATAGAGTTTAGAAAGGGTAAACTCTGAACACACACAGAGCTCTGGAAGAGAGAGAGTTACTGTGGTGTTCTCCCCAGTTAGATATTATTAGCCAGAGGGGCTGAGGTATTGTGACTGAATTAATAACATATGTTATAAGTCTGTAACTAAAAAAGATTATAATAGCAAGTCCTGAAACAAGTTACCTTTATTGCATGTTGAAAATAAACCTTTTTTTTTATTCCAACATCACTTGGCCTCTGTTTTAGTCACAAAACATGCTACCAATATTTTGTTATTCTGGAGGTGGGAGTCCCTGACACTTTATTAGGTGGTAGAAGTGGGGATAACAAGTACAGCTAGCTAGAATTAAAATGTAAAAGTAGGAAGGTGGCAGTACTGTGCACCACACTTACATTTCCCTGTGTTGAAATTCATTTTGTTAGCTTTGGCCCAGCTTTTTAATCTAATGTTATTTTGAATTTTGATCCTGTCCTCTGGGGTATTAGCTATTCCTCCTAATTTGGTATCATCTGCAAATATGAGAAGCATGCCCCCTTTTCTTTCATCCAAGTTATTGATAAAGATGTTGAATAGCACTGGGCCCAGGACAGAACCCTGTGGCACCCCAATGGTTACTTCTCTTCAGGATGAAGAGGAGCCATTGCTGAGCACCCTTTGAATTCAGTCAGTCAAGCAATTACTAACCCACCTAACAGTCGTATTGTCTAGCCCACATTTTACTATCTTTCTAAAGCCAAGTGGCTGCCATTCTCAAAGTGAGTTGTAATAGCCACTTGGCCTCTGGACCCTGGATGCTGCTAGCTGAGGATGAAGCAGCCCTGTAGCAGCCACGAAGCCCTGCAAGCCGCTCACTGTCTCCAAGCCTTGCCTTAGATACTACTAGCTAAAGGAGAACTAATGCTACCACCATCATCAAGTCCCATGAGTCACCTGCTGTCTTCAGTCTCTGCCACAAAAGACAGCAGTCTTCTTTCTTCTGAGTGCCCGATATAATAGAAAGCAACAGGAAAAGAGGAAGACCAGGTTCCAGACAGATAGATTCAGTCAAAGAAGACATGGCTATGTGTTTGAAGACCTGATCAGGACAGTTGAAGTGACTTGGAGGTCTCATTCATGGAGTTGCCATGTCGAACTCAACTGGATGGCCATTACCAACAACCACAAATTAAGCAACCATGGTTCTATTCATGCACTGTTATAAAAACTAGAAACTTGTTGTAATTTAAAGTTGTGGGGAGGGTGAGCTGGGACTTTCAGGATGCCTAATTTCAGGATACTGTTAGTAATAGCTTTGCTTTCCACTAAATGCACTGTTTAGTCTGTTTGTCACTTGTGGATGAGGCAGTTTATTTCTGCACTGAATGTATAGCTGGAGTGGACAAAGTGTGGTTCCCAACGGTTGTTTTGTGGCTGCAGATTCCCCCTGCCCCTGCAAAAAACCTCCACTAAAGTGCACTAGGGGGGCAATAAAAATAATTGATTAGTCTGTCTTGAAAGTTTTAAGGGGGAATTGACAGGGGAACCCTGCATTGTTTAACATCAACCCCCCCCACACACACACACACAAACCACAAGTGGACTCCCAGACATTTCCAATTTGGGTTTTGTCCCTCATTTGGGGGGGCATTTGGGGCAGTCAGTACTGCAGCACCACCTTCAGATATTCCATGGGACAGAAATTTAACCTGGAGACCTACTAAAGCTGTCCGCTATGACATATAGACAATCAAAAAGACACACAGCAACTGACACAAAGAGGTTCCACACACTCAAGCATGCACCCATCCTCCAGTTCTAATGCTGCACTCTACCATTGTATTGCAATGCTACATTGAACCATATTATATGAAATACTGAAAAGCTGTTGCATTACAAAATGCATATATGTGTTTTTGTTTGAGTTTATTTTTGTGTCTTGAGTGTGTAATATAATCTTAAGAGACATAAATGTAGTTTTCTGTTGGAGTCTAAATCAACATTTTCACTCATGTTTTGTTACTGACCTAAGGAATAAGTTACTGTATCAATTAATTGTAATCTGACAGATGAACAAAGAGTTAATGATAGGATTATTTGTTGTATTTGTATAATATATCTGCATTACCAACCTGTCCTATACTAAATGTAAAGGTAAAGGTATTCCCCATGGACAAGGTTGTCAATTTGTGTCCTATACTAAGCCCATAGGTAATTTATTAAACTAGGACTATAATCATTAAAACTGAGGGAGTTACTGAGAGAAGTGATTTAAATCATTATTTAACTGGTTTACCCTATTGACAGTATTGTTGATCCAAAATGCATGCAGTCAAAATCTGGTGCATAAATTAAAGCCCTGCATTAGATGTAAAGTTTGTATCCAATGTAGAATAAATGTTTCCTGCTTCCTCCTCCTTTAATATCTCATCTCATATTGTGCAGGAGGATTCCTTGGAGAAAATTTGGGGCATCACAGTTGACTGCAGGTGAGCCTAAAATAAAATTATTTTAGGACTC
Organism: Phrynosoma platyrhinos; assembly: GCA_020142125.1. NCBI lineage: Eukaryota > Metazoa > Chordata > Lepidosauria > Squamata > Phrynosomatidae > Phrynosoma > Phrynosoma platyrhinos. The sequence goes on along the minus strand of JAIPUX010001232.1, from coordinate 158,740,041 downwards.
AAATACTTGTTTCTAAATACTGGCCTGGTTGAGAGGATCATGCCTTATTTTAGCAAGCCAGAGAATGAATGAGCCCTTTGCCCCTGTTCACATAGCCTCTTTTCTGAGACTGCATATTTGATAGAATCAGTGGATTACTTTGTAGATTTGCCCATTTCTGGAGTAATTGCTAATGGAATTCAAATGCCAAAAGAACAAAAAACAAAGGACTTGTTTGTCTTGAAATTATATGTGGGTTCTTTTTTTTTTCCAGATCCAGAATGCTAATGATGTTTTAATAGCACCACTGGAGAAATTTCGTAAAGAACAAATAGGTGCAGCAAAAGTAAGTTGCTTACAAATATTATTTATACTATATTATCCAAGTACTGCTTCATCTATCCCACAGCCAAACTATGGTAGGGTGAAGACTTGTAGATTTTCCTCTTGGACTAAAAATTTTGAGCATACAGGAGGCACACATCTGACTTTCCTTTTATGCTGCAGGAAACCTGAAAATGTATTTGTAGTGATGACTGGAAAAATTGTACCCATCATTTTGAACTGGGTACATTCTTGAAGATTTTGGTAGAGAGATCAGTATCTTTAAATGGAAACCTTGCCAGTAGCTCACACATTGTGTTCAGAAAATGCTTACAGATCTAATAGGAAAGATTGTACACTGTGTGCATGCTATTTAATATTTAATTTAGTTCTACAAACAGCTTTATTTAGGCATGACACTAAACCATGACATTAGGAGACCAAGCCACAGTCATGCTGCCCATCCACCTGAATGAAGCAGTAGGGAAAGGACTGGAAATCAATACAAAACCATTTCTCTTTCACCTTAGCTTCCTTTTACTGTATCAAGACTGTGGTTAATCTTAATAGTTATTAGTTGAAATTACCAAGATCATAAACAATGGTTTGAAGATTGACTTCTTTTACTAAAACAGAATTAAATGACCACAGTTTCTCAAAGTTCAGATGTCACAGTAAGCTGTACTTAATCAAATGTGGAAGTAAATGTGGGAACCTAACATGGACAATCACTTTTTATTCAAATGGACTTTTGGTAATGGATTGACTGAGAAAAGTGGGATTTTAATGGGTGACAGCTGTAGTTTTTAATCTACTTACATTGCTTTTTATTAGTGTTTCAGTATTATAATTTGTGTATGTTTGCATGGTTGCACTGGAAAACTGATTGGATGACCGGAAGACAAATTAGAGACATAATGGTTATCACCATTATTTGTTGTTGTCCCCATCCCCCAAGCAATAATTTGAAGTGTCTGGAATTTTGTCTAGAATTATGTCATTTCATGCATTATTTGCAGATAGGATACGTCTGTGGAACTAATGCAAGTAACTGCTGACCTGCAAAAATAGCCCTCATATGGCCATGTAAGATAAGCTGTGGAGCTTGCAAGATGGATGGATGGATGGATTTATAGGACTCCAGTGGGCCTAAGTACCCTAAAGCAGGGGTAGGCAACCTTTCCCCTTTAAGGGCTGAGGGACTTCAGCTCCCAGAAGCCTCAGCCATGTTGGCCAATAGTCTCATGTTGGCCAATAGCTCCTGGGATTCTGGGAGCTAACGTCCCTCAGCCCTTAAAGGGGAAAGGTTGCCTACCCCTGACCCTAAAGGAACCATATCCCCTGTGATTTTGGAAGCTAAGCAGGAAAAGCCCTGGTTAGTACTTGGATGGCAGGCTACCAGTAAAAACCAAGTACTGTTGGCTATATTTCAGAGGAAAGAAGGAGTAAAACCACCTCTAAGTATTCCTTGCCTAAGAAAACCCTATTAAATTAATGGGATTGCCATGTGTTGACAGACAACTTGAAGGCATGTACACACACAGTGTGGTAGTGACAAAATGAGTAGAGAGTGATCCATTTTTCAAGTTATAGAATTCTTAAAATGCCAATTTCATGCAATTTCAGAGAGTGGAGCATATGTAGAAGATAGGTCTGTTAAGCTCATTGTGGCTAATAGCCCTGAGAGGCATATGCAGTATGAATCATACAAACACCTAAGTTCAAAGTTAGTACACCTCTGAATACTAGATGCTGAGGACAAATGGGATACCTGTTCATATTGTGCACTGCTGTTAGCTTCCCAGAAGAGTCCGGATGGCTGCTTTGGAATGGACAGTAGAGATTGTAGGCTAATCCATCAGAGCAAAATATCAATTCTTAAAAATGTGCTGTATTAAACCAGTTGCGCTTTTGTTGCAACCAAGGTTCAGTATCTTAGGTTTCAGTATTGACAATATACCGGTATGTACAAGCAAAAATTCTAGATATTATGTGAGAAAACATCAGTGTAAGGATTGAGACAGTTAGTTGGGAGAGCTGCCTTTGGGCCTTTGCAGATTGCCAGAAATAGTGAAAATTGAGTCCAATTTAACTGCCCTGACTCAGTGCTAGGGAATCATGGGAACTGTAGTTTATTGTGGCACCAGAGCTCTCTGACAGAGAAGGCTCAATGTCTCAGAAAAAAATACAATTCCCATGATTCCCTAGCACTGAGCCAGGACAGTTAAAGTGGACTCAGTTTGCACTATTTCTAGCAGTCTGCAAAGGCCCTATATGTCCCAAGCAAATTCCTACAACAAACTTGAGGTCAGCTTGATGGAAATGACAGCATCAGCCTTTTTATTTGTTCATCACTTTCCAGCACACTAGGGCTTTCAAAACAATGTACAGTAAAATAGATTAAAACATTATTTCATATCATTTAAAAACAGTTAAAAAGGAGTTTTAATAATCAACGGGCATATAAAATGGTACAACTCTTGTTGCCCACTAGAAGGATGGAAGAGAGATTCCACCTCAGCATTAGGAAGAACTTCCTGACTGTAAGAGCTGTTAGACAGTGGAACACACTCCCTTGGAGTATGGTGGAATCTTTCTGTTCAGAGGTTTTTAAACAAAGGTTGGATGGCCATCTGCCTGGAGTGTTTTGATTGTGTATCCCTGTGTGGCAGAGAGTTGGATTGGATGGGCCTTGTGGTCTCTTCCAATTCTATGATTCTATGTTTCTAACTAGCCTGAGTTTACTTTGAAGGGAGTTCCACAACTGAAGTGCAGAGATGGCCTTGTGTCATATGCCAGTTAGCTTAGGATGTCAGAGTTGAGCATCCAGTAGTTGGAGCTTTTCTGAAGGCACTCCAACCTTCTATTCATTACCTTTATTACAGTCGTTCCTCTGTATCCACTGATTCAAGCACCCTAAAAAAATATAAAAAGCAAAGCTTGATTTTGTCATGTTATATAAGGGACACTACTTTACTACACCATTGTATTTAATGGAACTTGAGCCTCCGTGGATTTTGTCATCCACATGGAATCCTGGAACCAAACCCCAGCAGATACCAAGGGCTCACTGTACTCACTGTACCACTGTACTGATATTCATTCTACACATTGCTTTGTATGGTGTGTGATTTTAAGTTGACCTATAAATTAAACATTTGAACTTTAGAATAACAGAACTCTTAATACATTTACTTACACACACCCTTAACTTTTACATCTTTTTCCTTAGTTGCCCTGGGGTGATCTTTTTTCTATTTAATTAGGCTACTCTACTCAAAAACAAATAAAACATGCCTTTTGCTTTTGAAACATTGTTCATGTCCATATGCAAATCCTCTCTTCAGAAATATTGCTCTTACCCATATGCAAAGTAGTATTACACTTGATCTTAGCCAAAAGTCAGAGAAGCAAAATGCAAAGTACCTGTACTATTGAAGGTGGCATCAACTACATTTTCCCTCTCCTTCTGATGAGGAACAGACACTGTATCTCTCCCACATTGCAGATATTTTCTTGTTTCCCATTTGCAGAATAAAAATGCATATTTCTCATATATTTGTTCAGAGTGTGACTTATTGTGGAATGCTGATGTAAAATAATGATGTATTTGGGCAGAAGCATACGCTGATACTGAATTATTGTTTGGAACATTGTTTAATGCTGTGGTGCGTGGGAAGTAAGGAGATGTTGTTGAGATGTGGTTTCAGATATTAAAAAGTAAATCTCCCAAATGATAAAGTTTCTTCAGGGATAAAAACAAATCATGTTCCCGAGATAGTAATACCTCCTAGGCTTGGCATCCATAGTTTACATTCAAGGAATATACATGTTTTAATATTTAATAGATTTCTGCAGTTTCTTCACCACCTGGGAGAAGGATGTTTTAAAATATTAACTTGGAAATACAGACTTTAATAACTTAATCCATATACATTGGACTTAGTAGCTAGCAAAATTAAACCATTCTAATTATGACATTTTAAAGAGTTATGAATTATAGGTATTAAAATACTTTAAAATTTAACAAAGAAGGTCAGTTAGAGAGAATAGCTTTATTTCTCTGTTAATTACATAATTGTTCTCAGTTTTAAAAAGCCAAACAGTAAAGTTCAAGTGGTTTCAGAATTTTATAAAAATATACAACTATATAGCCTACTTTGCAATTATTTATTAATATCTGTGCCTATTTGTAATATTGGAGCCAGTTTAGGACTGGGAATCATGTAATCCTCCAGATGTTGAACTGCAACTCCCATCATCTGTAGCCTGCATAAACAATGGTGACAAATTCTGGTAGTTTCAATCCAGCAACTGTAGGACCACACGATTTCCACCCTTCTCTTATGGAAGCATGGGGACATGAGGTTCATTCATGCAGCTGAAAATGATCTAATTTAATGCTTGCATTCAACTGTAACATGATAGCATGGTTTGTTTAGCGAAACCTTTATTGATGAACTGGACAAGAAATCACTGTCAATAAAATGGCAAAACCTTTTTTCCCCCTGTTTCACTAAAAACTGTATGTATGAGTTCATTTCACGGTTTGTATTCTCATAGAATATTAAATTGGAGAAGAAGTATGTCAGAATATCAGGGATATACATTGGTAAGGTAGACTTAACCTCAAAATGTGTATTCTGCCTCTACTTGAAAAGATTCTTTATCATTTCAGAGAGGACTGTGATACCCTGTGAATCAGCTAGTCATACAAGTTGACTATCCCGTAGCCAGAATTCAGAAATTCTAAATAATTCAAAATCAAAGTCAGAGATTTTTTACATAGAATCATAGAATCATAGAGTTGGAAGAGACCACAACGGCCAT
>JAIPUX010001232.1:158713093-158732632 GCA_020142125.1 Phrynosoma platyrhinos | reverse complement strand
AAGTCCCTCAGCCCTTAAAGGGAAAAGGTTGCCTATCCCTGGTTTAAGGGTATAGTTCAAGGAGCTTTGTTGATCATGTAGTACAATCCTCCTTGATTCAGGAAATAAGGAGGCAGGGCTACAATGGCAGGGCTTCCATTAGATAGGAAAATAATGTTTTAATTGTGCTTCTCATGGAGGAAGCAGTGTTCCTTCTTCTGTGTCTACCATGGATCCATCCCTCTTCTGCTAGCATGCTCACTTGCCTCCATGTAAAGAAGAAAGAGAAGTTACTATGTTACCTTATGCATTCAGTTTGGTTGCTCTTTTATTTATTTAACATTCCTAATAATCAACTTTCCTTATAATCAGAGTTCTCTGGATGGAGTATTGAACAGGGTATAGGGAATTGTATAGGAAACAGGGATTCAACCTCTGTTAGAAAGAGTTGTACTCCAGCCAGAGTGTAGTGTAAGGTTCATAGCTTAGGTATGCTTCTGAACTGAGTCTTGAGGCCCACATTTCTGCTGTGGCCAGAAGTGATTTGACATACTTTGTGTGCTATGCCTGTTCCTGGAGACACCTGATCTGGCCACACTGGCACATGCCTCAGTTACATCCTGTTTCAGTTACTGTAATGTGCTCTACATGGGACAGCCTTTGAAGAGTGTTTTGGAAACTTCAGGTGCTACAAAGAACTGCAGCCAGAGTGTTGAGTGTGGCTGGTTATACAGACCATACAACTCCCTTGCTACAACAGCTCTACTTGCTGCTGATCTGTCTCCAGGCACAATTCTAAATGCTGCTTATTTTACTTTGCTGTTGTTATTTCCAACTTAGAACGACCCCAAGGCAACCCTGTGCTTGTGCCCTGAGATCCTTAAGAGAGGCATTTCTCTCAGGACCATGCCCTTCATTGCTACTGCTGGTGGCGATGCAAGATAGGACTTTCTCAGTGGCTGCCCCTGGACTCTGGAAATCCCTTTCCAGGGGGACCAAAACAGCCCCTTCCTTGTTTTTTTTTTTTATTCTGACTGGGTTTTAGAACTAAAGTTTGTAAAGGAAGGACTTTTAAGAAGGTGCTGTATTGTTTAATTGTACTATTTTTAACTACTAGAGCCAGCATGGTCTATAGTTTCAGAACTCTGGGAGATCAGAGCTGAAATCTCTACTCATCTGTGAAAGATTCAGGTTGAAATCCTCACTCAGCCACAGATACCCACTGGGTGACTTTGACCAAGTCACATTATCTCAGCCTCTGAAATCCCTATGATAGCTTTGCCTTAGGGCTGTCCATAAGTCAGAAAGGCACATAACAATATTTTAACTGTTTTTATTTTTTAAATTATATTAAATTATTTTAATATTGTAAATAGTTCAATTTAGTTTTAATGTTTCTCTTGAGTTTGTTTTTACCTATATTGCCCTCATTTTAAAAGTGAAGGGCAAGGTACGAAAATGAAGTTCAACCTAGCTTGGGAGAGCACCAAAAAGGTACAGTAAAGAAACTGTTGAGTTCTTACTTATTTTACATTTAAACCTTCTCACATTACATTTAAAAAGTTCTCACAGTGCAAGGATATACAGCAACACTGTTCTTTCACATTAACTTGACCTTAGAGTGAGTTTCCATATTGGAAAATGGGATGTGAATTGGCTGTTGGGAGACATTGCTTTCCAGTGCTTCTCAACTAGATGAAGGGGGGTTGCAGACTGCCAGAAATAGTGCAAATTGAGTCCACTTTTAGGGTTAGGGTTAGAGTTAGGGAATCATGGGGACTGTAGTTTATTGTGGCACCAGAGCTCTCTGACAGAGACGGCTCAATGTCCCAGAAAAAAAAAACAATTCCCATGATTCCCTAGCACTAACCCTAACCCTAAATGTGGACTTAATTTGCACTATTTCTGGCAGTCTGCAACCCCCTGAAGTTGATATCTAAGGGTTGCATATTTATGCCATAGGGTAACTGGAAAGCTGTCTCTATTTGAGTGTCTGTTCATAATGGACAATGCTATGCCAGAGTCTAATAAAAGGTGTGTGTTGCAAGGGATGCAGGGAGGAAATAGTATTCCCAGCTGCTCTCTTGGATGAATAGCTTACTGCTGTAAGGATGTGTAATAAAATCACTTGAGTGATACTGGCTTTGGACTGTGTCTGTGCTCCTAGCTGAAGGCTTCTATAGTAGGTATAGTAGGCCTTGCTGGGGTTTGGTTCTGGGAACTTCTATGGACTCCAAAATCCATGGATGCTCAAATCCCTTTGAATACAGTGACATAATGAAGTGGTGTCTCTTATATAGAATGACAAAATCAAGGCTTGCTTTTGGGGAATTTATATATTTTTGTAATATTTTCAAGCCATGGATGGTTGAATCTTTTGATACAGAGGACCAACTGTACATTCTTCTTTGTTTTCTGTAGGTTCCACCAATGGTTAGCACTTTGCTATGCTGCACGGAAGCTTGTCTGTTTCAGGTTCCACAAGGGGTTTGAGGACTTTCTGTCTTTCACTGCAGGGATAGGAAATATGAAATGATGTACCTAGCCCTTTGAATGGAGGGACCTTAATTTGTACACTTGTTCTTCCTGGCCAAAATGTAGGTACTGTGAGCAGAACATGAAGAAAAAAAACCTCACACTAAAATCCAACAGTTACTTTAGCTGCATAAATGAAGGGCAGAGTGGCCTCAATTAACCTTGGCTTTATTGTCTTTTTTCTTTTTCTTTTGTAAACAGGAAAACAGTTGTAAACCATTAACCATGAGGATGAGGTTCTTCTCCCATAATTGGCCCTGGCAACTGTGAAGGGCTCTGCTGAGATGTTATGTGATGCATGCCTGGGAAAATTTGTTTTAGTCGATGCTGTATTTAATGTTTACTTCTCTCTCCACTGTTAGCCCCTTTGAATGTTAGCGAAGAGGAATATAAATCTGTAAATACATTTTAAGTTGAGTAATTTTTTCCAGCAACATTGGGCACTTTTAACTAAAAGGTCAATTAAAGATCAAGTAAAAATAATCAAGGGATTGTACTTTGCTAGGCTAATATATTTGTGATGGCAGAGGATGACAAGATAAAAGGTTTAAAAGGAACTGTGTGTGGAGAATAGACAGACATACTTCCGTTCACTCCATAATAACTGAAAAGCAGCTTCATCCTCTAAAAGGGAGACGGAGTTGGGACTTACAAGAGAATGTGTGTCACAGAGCAGTGAATTAAAACTTGCAGTCACTTTTGCTAGAAGTGGAGATTGCTTTTACAATTTGTTAGCCCATTCAAAGCTACCACATGGTGAGTCAGTCCATTGGTCAGTTGGTTGATAATAATAATAATAATAATAATAATAATAATAATAATAATAATAATAATAATAATTTTCTACCCCGCCCAATGGATACCCAATCAGGGCGGCTTACAATTTTAAAATCATGAACCATATAAACATATTATACACAAACCCCCATGTGCTATACACAAAACATATTATACACAAAACCTGTGTTGTCAACACAGACTGGCAAAGACTCCATGATGACAATGGCAATTATTTATATCCCACCTCTTCCCTAGTCTGGGAAATGTCTGGGACTCAGACATAGTTGCTGATGTGTGTTTTCAAATTGTTTTTGACTTGTGGTGACATCATCATCATCATCATCATCATCATCATCATCATCATCATCATCTATATGTCTCCTTTCTCCCAGAAGGGATGAAGAAAAGAACCTATCAGGTTTTCTTGGCAAGTCCCCCCCCCCCATGGCTAGTTTTCAAAGTAGCTGTGTTAGTCTCTTGTAGCATAAAAAAGGAAGAAGTGGGAAGAAGACAGAAAAAGAAATGTGGCATCACCTTTAAGGCTAACTGGTTTTCATTTTCACATGAGCTCTCATGGGTAATTTAGGGCAAGGGTTTAGGGCAAATGATTTGCATTTTTCAGGATCCTATTAAATTCTATCCCACTCCCACAACTGTGTGAATATGCTTTACACCAGGGGTAGGCAACCTTTCCCCTTTAAGGGCCGAGGGACTTCAGCTCCCAGAAGCCTCAGCCATGTTGGCCAATAGTCCCATGTTGGCCAATAGCTCCTGGGATTCTGGGAGCTGAAGTCCCTCGGCCCTTAAAGGGGAAAGGTTGCCTACCCCTGCTTTACACTTTATAATTTAAATGAGCATTTGTTATCATTTTGTAAGCATCCAAAGAAATGGATTTATATCCATGAAAGCACATTTCTTCTACCCCTGCCCCTTCCTTCCTCCTTTTACATTGCCTCCCTCTGAGGGTGAGTAAGCGTGACATGCCCAAAGTCACTCAGTAGGTTTCCATGGCTGAGTGGGGATTCAAACTCTGATCCCCCAGAGTCCTGGCTGGAGGTGCCAGGGATTAAATTTGTGCTTCCCAGATCTGTGAAATTTAAGTCTGTCAGTGATTTTTCGTCATGGTCTCTGTAAGTTACAAATGTTGGTGAGACACTCACCTCTCCTCCCTATTATGGTAGTCTAGGCTGGGCTATTGCTCAGTTATATTTCAAGTCAACATAGAAATAGCACATGTAGGGCTAAGGAGAGATCTGTCATGGCTGTCATGGTAGCTAATCAGAACTACATCTTGGGCCTTGCAGATTTACAGGTTAGAAAGGCTTTTGTTTTTATAATGTTCATGGGAATATTTGGCCAAGTAATTCCTTTTTACAAGCCATAAAAGGCTGTCTTACTGGCATCTATTAAGGGATTCCTAGCAGTTCTATCATGGCTTAAATAAAAAATGAAGATGTAAATTCAATTGTAGTTGCTGAGTTATGGTCGGACCATATGCTACAGTTGTTCTGAGTGTTTCCTTCATGTAATCCCACTGGAAAGGAAAATGGTGGGCTGTGCCTACTAGTAAAGAGAAAATTTTAAAAATCCAATTTTTGCTGCTGCTTTCCAGTAAATGCAGCTCTCAGGCCACAGGTACCCTAGTAACAGGAAGTCACGGTTGTTAACTTCTTTTTCAGTATAACTGGTTTCAGAACAATAAATATTAAAGGTAGGAGGAACAACTGCACATACTGTAACAGGCTACCTTTTGTTTTCCTTCTATGAAGAAGGTAACAATTTTCACTCTCTGTTACCAATGCTTGCATGTTTTGTCTGTGGGCAGGCTTTTACCAGGGTTTGTGTGAAATATTTCAGAATATAAATAGATAATTTATCATTGTCATAACAAATTAAATGCTTAACTGTTTGGTACAGGACCTCATTTTGCATTGTGACTTACATGGTTGGTAAAAGGAGCATTTGGGAAGAATTTTGCCCCATGAGGTTTTTGCTATAAAACATAGACAGAGCCTCCAGGCTAATCTCATGACTTGTTAACAACTGCATATTCTTGTATGCAAATAATGTTTGTAACCTTGTAGCTATGGTTCTGTATTCATTTACCTAGGAGTAAGATCCATCAAACTTGAAGGAATGTAAGCATAAGATTGCATTGTAAGTAGTTCTGCTTGAATGAGCCCATATAACCTCATATGAACTGAATTCCTGCAACAAGACAATCTTTGAGAATTCTTTATTTTAAAAAGCAAATATGTTGCAGAAAATGTAATCCCATGTGCTTATTTTTTTCCCCTGTTTTATATTTTAGCACTTTTCATCAGTAAAACATGTTAGTCTTAAAGTCAGATTCAACTTAAGACAATCCTATGAATGAGAGACCTCCAAGACATACTGTCAACAGTAGCCCTACTCAGGTCCTACAAGTGCAAGGCCATGGCTTCCTTGACTGAGTTTATTCATAAGTAATGTGGTCTTCCTTCTTTCCTACTGTTTTCCAACCAAGCATTATGGTCTTTTCTAGTGAGTCATATCTTCTCATGATATGGCCAAAATACAACACAGTTTAGTCATCTTGGCTTCTAGAAAGAGTTTAGATACGACTTGCTCTAGGGCCCATTTATTTGTCTTTTCAGCAGTTCACAGTATCCTGAGAACTGTTCTCCAACTCCACATTTAAAAATAGTTGGTTCTCTTCCTGTCAATTTTCTTTACATGCTTATATTGCTTGAAACATGCTTATACTTTTAATTGTTTAAATATTTTTTGTGTAATTGTTTGTTCTTTTGTATTTTTAAAAGCCTTTTTTTATCACCCTTAAGAATAAAGAACCTAGAATAATAAGAATTTTCTTCCAACAAATGTGTTGAAAAGGCAAGCAGCAGAAATATTGTAAAGCAGGTGCTCATTGACATTCCATGTTTAAAATTTTATTGGGAGAGTACCTGTTTTGTATGAGAGTGTAAATGATAGTAATTATGAGTTAGTACTGTGTACTGTTGCAGCATATATTGGCTCAGTTTTATGCCCTGTTCATCCATGCCAGCATGGCACTTCTACCACCTTGTAGATGGTGAGGTGACAGAATTAGAGACAGGAGTAAAGGGGGCTATATTTTCAAATGTTTCACTAGCTTAATACCCTGCAATGACTTTCTGCAGTTCCATACTTAAGAATCTTTTCCAGCCCTATGTGGGATTGAACTTGGGATCTTTTGCATTGAAAATGTTTGTCCTATCACTCAGATACAGCTCATTCCATATTATTGGCCTGTAAAAATCCTTGACAGTGGATTCTCTATTTGTAGTAGGATGAGAGAAGAAGCAGCTTGCTGGTAGCAGCAACAGGCTTACCAAAGCAACAAGGAGGTCACGGACCATGAGAGGTGACAATGCCCTGCTTCAGTGGCAACAAAGCGTACTAAGCAGCTTCAACACAGGGTCACACTCAAGAGTGGGCACAGCTTGTTTGGAGTTTCTAGCAGGGGAGCACAGCTATTGTATACGCTTGACCAAAGAATGGTACACTCCTTCTATCTGGGATGGTCATCCTCTTCCACCAAGCGTGCAGCTTCATATGCTAAAGAAAGGAAGATGCCAAGAGATGTGATTATGAATCTAACTAGTATTAGAATTAGAGATAAAATCATCCAATAGAGTCTCAACGAGAGATTGGTGGTTGATGGGAATGAAGTAGAGATCTTCAAAGATACACTTCAACAAATCTTGAAGCAAAGACAAGAATACAAATTCCTTACCCAAGCATTGAGAATAATGAATGTAAATTACAGGTGGGGAAAAAATAGAGGGAATATCATTCACAAGCAGAAAAGATATAAGATCAATACAATTGAGAAAGCTAAAGACTTTTACAGAAAAATTAATGTAAGGAAAAAAGAAGAAACTACTAATGATAAAACAAGGAAAGACCAATGAAGAAATGACGAAGAGAAAAAGTTAGTTGGAACATCTAGACTTAGAGATGAAGATGGAAATATAACCAGACAAGCTGACAAAATTTTAATGCAAGACAAAGAATGCAGAGAGGACATGAATGAATCAGAAGAGTCAGAAGAAGAAGGTGTGAATGGTAGCAACGAACAGGAGGAAGACATCTCAAAGGAACAACTAGAAGAGAAAATAAACTAAATATACATATATTTGGAAACAACAAACTATAATAAAACTTTAAAAAATAAAAATGACAGTCTCTATAGGCACCTGAAATATTAAAAGAATGAATACAGCTCACAAGAGAAACCAAATATTTCATATTATAGAAAAATTAAACTATGATATTATGATTTTAGAAGAAACAAGGATAAAGAAGAAAGAAAGTTATTATTTAAAAAAATCTTAAACTAGGACAAGTCTTTTACTCCCCATTGGATCAAAAGAAAAAAGGCGTCGCCATATATATAAACCAGGGGTAGGCAACCTTTCCCCTTTAAGGGCCGAGGGACTTCAGTTCCCAGAATCCCAGGAGCTATTGGCCAACATGGGACTATTGGCCAACATGGCTGAGGCTTCTGGGAGCTGAAGTCCCTCGGCCCTTAAAGGGGAAAGGTTGCCTACCCCTGCAATAACATCTTTAAAGATGAAATATTTATTTAAATAATGAAAGAAGAATTGAAGAACTACTTTAAAGAGAACAGTACAACAGATGTCCAGGTAAAGGTGGTGTGGGAGGCCAGCAAAGTAGTAGCAAGGGGTCTGTTAATTCAAAGTGCCTCAGAAAATAAGGGAACGAAACAAGAAGTGAGAAAACAGATCTCAGAAAGGATGAAAAAAGAGGAGGAATTTAGGAAGAACTCGACGAATGAGAACTTAAGAAAGGAAATTTGATTATTACAAAAGGAATTACAAGCTGAAACAACAGAAGAATTAGCCAAAAAAAATATGGCCAGGCAGTCATATTTTCAACAAGCAAATAAAGTTGGAAGATGGCTGACTTATAAATTAAAGATAAAGAAATGAAGATAATTTTAAAAATCAAATATAGAATTGAGAAATAACCAGTCAGGATGAGATCCAAAAAAAATCTTCGAAGTGTATTTTGCAAACTTGTTCCAGGAATCAGAAAAAGATAATAACTCACTGGTCAAATTGAAAAATTACCTATCAAACAAAAACATTTTTAAAATCTCCCAACAACAAAACGATTTGTTGAATGCACCTATCACAATGCAAGAAATAATTGATGCAATAAAGAAATTAAAGGAAAATAAGACACCTGGTCCAGACAGCTTTTCAGCCAAATATTATGGACTCTTCTCATATGAACTCACTCCAACATTTCAAAGGATGTTTAACCAGATCCCTATCGAAGGAATACCTGAAACATGGAAAAAGTCCAGTATAGCATTGATACCTAAAGAAGGGAAAGACTTGGAAAATATTGCTAATTACAGACCGATCGTATTGCTGAATGTTAATTATAAAATCTATGCAGACATCGTAGCCACAAGATTAAAAAATATCCTAAAATATAAAATACAATCAGACCAAAATGGATTTCTCCCAGGAAGATATATCAGGAACAGCGCAAGAACTATATTGAATGTAATAGAATATTATCATATACACAATGAAAAACAAATGGCTATGGTGTTTGTTGATGCATTCGATAACTTGAGGTGGGACTTTGTGTTTGAATGTATTAAAGAAACAGGAATGAAGGGATACTTTGTTGAAAGCCTGCAACAAATATATAAAGAACAATCTGCCCATCCAATTATAAATGGGGAATTATCTCAAGAATTCCAACAGAAAAAGGGAATGAGACAAGGCTGCCCTATATTGTTTATTATTTCCCTATATTGTTTATTATTACACCCTTATTTTTTATTATTTCATTAGAAATCCTAATCAATAGGATAAAGGAAAACAGCAAGATCAAAGAAACAAGAATTAAAAGCAATGAGTTTAAAGTTAAAGCTTTCGCTGATGACCTAGTAGTAGTAGTAGTAGTAGTAGTAGTAATAATAATAATAATAATAATAATAATACTTTATTTATACCCCACCTTTAGCCGAGGCTGTCAAGGCAGCTTACAGTTAAAAACACCCATACAGTCAATAACATATACCCCCCTTTAAAAATATATTAAATCATTATACAGATTAAAGTCTCTTAATAAAACAATTAAACATCTTACATAAATAGACATCTGACATAAATGGACAGTGGCGCTATAGCTGTAATGATATTAGAGGACCCAGTAAGTAACATCAAAGACCTTCTGGCAGAAATTAATAACTTTGGCAAACACTCAGGCTTCAAACTCAATAAAGAAAAAACTCAAATTCTAACAAAGAATCTAAAAAAAGTTGAGGAAGATAAGCTAAAGGAAATATCAGGATTTACGGTCGTAAAAAAGGTGAAATATCTTGGATTAACATTAACAAAAACGCATATCTGTATGATAATAATTACAAACAAATTTGAAAAAAACGTTCAGTCTGATCTGCAGGGTTGGAATAAAGAGAACACATCTTTCCTAGGTCAAATTGCTGCTGCTAAAATGATGGTGCTACCTAAAATGCTTTTCCTGTTCATGAATTGTTGTAAGCCGCCCTGATTGCTTGACAGAGAGGCGAATTATTATTATTATTATTATTATTATTATTATTATTATTATTATTATTATTAATTTACCTATAATCACCAAAAAGAAAGTGTTTCTGAACTGGAATAAAGATTTGAGAAAATTTAAATGGAAAGGGCAAAAGCCAAGAATAAATATTACATTCATTGGACGATATTACAGAATGATACAAGAAGAGGCAGCTGTGTCTTGCCTAATCTAAAACTGTGTTACCAAGCAGCTTCTTTGCTATGGATACAAGAATGGGTAAAGATAAAGGATCATAAATTACTAGTTTTGGAGGATGAGCAATTAAGATACAGTTGGCATGCCTATTTATGGTATACTAAATGTGCTGTAAAGAAAGACTTCAACAACCACTTTGTTAGAAATGCCCTAATCAAAGTGTGGAATGTTATCAAAATGAAGTTTTACCATAGAAAATTCCATCATGGGTATCCACACAGGAGGCATTTTTTTAGTAAATGGAGAAATCAAAAATGGGTAAAATTCAATGTTCTTATAATAAAAGACACACAAGGTAACATGAAACTAAAAAAAAAAGAGAAGATTTAAACATCAACGAAGAATGGAAAATAGATTGGTTCAACTACTTCCAGCTAGAGAGAAGGTTTAAAGAAGATTTAATGAAGGAAGGTATCAAGTTGAATGCAAATCAAATAGATAAAATAATGTGGGGCGAAGAAAAAGAGAAAATATCTAAGTTTTATTCTTTGTTGTTGGAAAGGGAAAATGAACAAGAATCAGTAAAAAATTCAATGGTGAAATGGGCAAGGGATATAGGGCATAATATATTTCTTGAGAGTTGGAAAGCAGCACAGAGGAAAACACAACACTTCACCGCATCGCAAGATCTTAAGGAAAATTATATAAAAATAGCAAACAGATGGTACCTATCACCAGTAAAATTAAACAAAACAAAACAAAAAAAGAACCAGCAAAGAAAGATGCTGGAAGTGTTGTAAAGAAGCTGGCACTTTATTTCACATGTGATGGTCTTGCCCACATATCAAGAAGTTCTGGTCTACAATTCATATGATAATTCAAGATTTTTTAAAAAAATTTGTACTAGTTTCATTCAGTTTTAAGGGGGGGGAGGGTTAGGGATTGGGGAGTAGGGGAGTTTTAAATTTGTTATCTGTTTTAACTTTGTTGTACGCCGCCCCAGTTGCTGAGCAGAGGGGCGGGTTAGAAATAAATATTATTATTATTATTATTAAAAATTAAACATACAATTCCCGATGGCACCGGAACTATATCTGCTCAACATAACCTCAGTATTGCAAAAAAAGGATGAAAACAAGTTTTGGAGAATCATGTTATATTTAGTCATGGCTGCCAAGGTAGTAATAGCAAAAAAGTGGAAGCAAGATGAAGGCCCAACAATAGTGGAATGGAAATTAAAAATTGCAGATATGAGAGAGCAAGATATTATCTCACATTTAATTAAAAATCGACAAATAAGCAAAGTAAAAAAGGAATGGTCCTTAATAGAGAACATCTGGAAAAATTAGAAAGAAAAAATATAATTTAAAGGTGTAGAAAATACAAAGTGATACATAAAAGAGGGAAAACAGAGTATGTGAAAATAGAATAATTAATATGATAAACAAGAGAACATAACAATATATTTAACCATGAGTAAAATTGTACGTAATATGCGGAAAGTAAACAGGTTAACGTAAAAGCAAGTTTTTTGGTTTTGTTTGTTGTTGGGTTTTTTTAATCGAGAAATCAAGATGTATTGTTAGCTTTAGTGGGCACTTAAGGGTAAAAAACTTTCTTTCTCTCGGCCAATAAGCAATATATGGAAGTTATAATTGCCATAAGTTTTGTGTTACGCTAGCAGACTTCATTGATACTTAAAGCATATGTATAAATATAGAAGGAAATATGTATATTTACATAGATTTGCATAGATATTTTTTGATGTTAGAATTGTGTTGAGAATTTGGTATAATATGTATTAATATTATATTGCAGAACTTATGTCTTATTTTTATTTTTAAAATTAATAAATAGAAATCTATAAAAAAAGAGTGGGCACAGCTGTGGGGAGCAAGGTGAAGTTTGAGGTGAGATAGTGAGCACAGGAGATTTAAGGAGGGAACTGTCAAGATTGAGGAGAGAAGATAAGAAGAATGATGGAGAAGAAATAGTGTGGAGGACAAAGAAGCAAAGAGGAGAGTCTTGCCAAGACAGAGGGAAGGGGAAGAAGTCAGGAAGAGAATTCAGGAAGAAGGGAATCCCAAGAGGACCAACCTCCACATGGAGGAAAGGATGGTGGCTCCAGCTAGTGGATCAGTAGGAATCATTGGGGTTATTTAAGCCTGCTCTTAATGCCCCTCCCAAAGAGGGGAGACTGCACTGACCATTCTCTGATCCCCTTACCTGAGAGTCCCTTATATTGGGAGAAAGTTGGGATATAAGAAGAGGAGGAAGATGAGGAGGAGGAGGAGGAGAAGGAAGAGAAGGAGGAGGACCTGGTCACAAGTGAGAAGATCAGAACCACCCAAGCAAGAGGGACATGGTGTTTTCCTGGAGGCAAGATATGAAGTTGCCTACATTCATTTGAGATTATCACACAGCAGAGAGGGAAGGAGTGCTGCCTTGTGCTGGTGAAAGGTAGTGGTGTAGGGAGTGTTGAAAAGATGTCAGGACAACAAAAAGAAAGACCATAGAAGCTTGCATTTTTTAAAGACTACTTACCTGTGCCTCAGGGACAGCCAGGTGAATATGTACCTGAGATGACTACCTCGGTAATACATATTCTAACAACGGTTTACCAATGAATGTAATATGTTGGCTGTGAATAAAAGGGCTCCCAAAGGACACTTGGTTTCTGCAAGCTTTAGTCATCATGAAGCATGGGCTGGTGCTGTAAGGTTGCTCTGTATGATATTGTCAGCAACAATTCATGTGATAAGAACCTGAGATAATTTTCAGAGAAATGCCTAGTTGAAGTAAACTCATAATGTACATTTGTGGCATATATAGCAGAAAGGTTTTATGTGCTCATCAGAAATATTCTGTGAAACTTGAAACCAATCAAAAAATTAATATGTCCTGAGCCTATACAAAGGGAGACAGTGTTGTATTCCTGCCTGGTCTTGCTTTCTTTGCACAGTTTACAAATAGCTTTTACATTTGTAGGGTTTTGTCCCTTGAAATTCATTTCAGAGAATTTCACAATCTAGAGCTGAGGTCTATAAATAAAATTCACTAAATAGTAAAAATTTAACTGCAGAATAGTCCCATTTAAAAATTAATATGAGTATGTGATGTTTGTATTCATCGTGTTAGTGCAGGTGTTTACTGATGGTTGGTTCTTATTTCATTCAACTATCGCTGCCCTCCCCCCCATAAAAAAGGTACATCTGATAATATTTTCTCCCCTTTCCACATAAACATAATCCCACAATTTCTTCTTCTGTGCCTAATTTAAATTGCTGAAGTGGTGTAGTTTGTCTGAGTTCTGTATTCCTCAGGATGCTTCAACACAGAAAGCTAAAAAGCATATGGAATTTTTGACTTCACTTGAGGAGGAAAACAAGAGAACTTCCTGAAAGGAGTTGAGATTAAAAAGCAAAGTTAACCAGCCTTTGAAAAAACATGTTCCTTCTTGCAAAGGGTGTGCGTGACGTATAGAAGAAGACAAGCACTTAATCTAGTACCTTTTGTCCATTAAAACCAGGTGTTCTGTACCTGTTTCCAGCAGGGCATAACCTCATTTAACCAATCCCAAAATGGTACAGGTGAGATATTGTGTAGCTTTCCTTCACCATTTCCAGAAAGCTACCGTGGGTACATAGGCAGAACCTAATGCCAGGAAAGGGTTAGGTTAGAAGCAAGTGATACTCTGGGCCAAAGCCACATGTCGTGAGTGAAGGGTGTGTGATGATCATCTGAGTCAGAGGCTTCAAGGGCTGACCTAAGCACTTTGGAAAAACATAACTCTTGCATCTGCTCATAGTGCTGGCATCTCCTTCCTCTTTTTAGAAAGCAAAAGAACATTATATATATTAAATTTGATGTATCGATGTTCTCCATATGTCTTGTTAATATACATAGGCTGGGTGAGTTTGTTCACTCATTTTCTAAACACATCTTACAAACTCAGAGAATAAGTTGTGAGAACTGAAACTGTAAATGTTTCCATACACCCAATTTTTAAAGAAAGCATTTTGGCACACATACTCTCCACCCTACACACATAGCAGCAGAAATGTAGCTTTTTTAGCTCTAGTTCCTATTTAGCTTTTTTGAGAAAATAATTGAGTAATCTAACAATTGAATCATCTGAATTTACAATAATGCAGAAGCTCTTCCACTACATGATAACTGTGGGGTGGGATGGGGTTAAGTAATGGGGAAAAGGTATTGGAAAAGGAAAAGGTAAGAGCTAGCATGGTGCAGTCATCTGAGCATTGGGCTAGGACTCTAGAGATCAAGATTTGAATCCTGACTCAGCTATGGGTAACCATGGGCAAGTTACACTCTCTTAGCCTCAGAGGAAGACAATAGTAAACCTCCTCTGAACAAATCTTGCCATGAAACCCCCATGATAAGTTCACCTCAGAGTCTCCCAAAGTCAAAAATGACTTGGAGACACACAACAACAAACAGCAAATTGAGAGACTTTGGTAGAGCTCAGTCTTGTTGCTTTGGGGGTAGCTTAGAAGCCTTGGACATCTCTCAAACTTGTCAGAGTTTCAGGTAAGTTTTTACAGAATGCACAATCCACGATCCCTTGTCAATGCTGTGGTATTGACTAAAGTAACTAGCCAGGAAATACTGAAGGTGTGCATATATGTGTGTCAAGCCCAGCTGGATTCCCCAGTTCAGAAATTTAGGCTCAGTAGTAGAAACTCAGAAGATAATAATAATAATAATAATAATAATAATAATAATAAGTTTTATTTTTAACCCGCCCCTCTGCTCAGCAATTGGGGCGGCGTACAACCTTATAAAAAGCAATTAAAAAATTCCCAAATCCCACACCCTAACCCTCCCACCCCTTAAAACTACATTAAACCAAGAAAGAATTAAAATGAATTTAAACATAGATACAAATAAACAATTTTTGGGGCAGTATGTAAACAGTGGCAGATTGGGAAGCGGGTAGCAAACCTCTGCCATTTGCCAGGAAGTAATTTCAGGAAGGCCTGACGGAAGAGATCCATCTTTACTTTAAGAAACTATTGGTCCTGTCTGGTGACTTTCATTGACCAGAAAATGTTATAACCACATAATTAAACCGCACATAATTCAAACATCAGGTGGGCTTCATTTTAATTGGTGAAAAATAATAAACACATTTCTCCTGCTTATTCCCACACCATGCCTTTCTTTGTTGTACAAACAGATGTACTCTCTCAAGACCTTGGGCATGCTCACATCCTTTCTTGGCTTATCTCAGCACCTGGACTGTGTTCACAGTTCTAAAGCAAAGTGTTAAAACATTGTTAAAGCATACTATCACTACTGCATATTCCATTACTACATTATGGCAAGATAAAAGCACATGCAACTGCTGACAGCGAGCATACACACATGCACTCCTAAAATACAGTTAAAAATGAGGAAAATCTTCAGCACAGTTATTCTCAGAATACCTTTTTGCTAACCACAGTACTAAACATACGTAGTATGTAATGACAAATGGTTTGGAATTGGGTAGAACCCTACAGTGTCCTTCAATTTTTTTGCATGTATGTGCTTTCAATTAGATGTATAAACTGACTTCACTGGACAGCATTACACTTGAACCGATACAAACATTTCACCTGGCATTTGAATTATGTTTCCTATAGCGCTTGTAAGCAACCCTTTACAAGTGATGTAGTTAAGTGTAACTCATTACTTTTTGGATAATAAGGGTAAGAAAACCATACTTCAGCAACAACAAGTAAAATGTGAAGTCAAACTGTTGGTCTAATGCAGGGGTAGGCAACCTTTCCCCTTTAAGGGCCGAGGGACTTCAGCTCCCAGAATCCCAAGAGCTATTGGCCAACATGGGACTATTGGCCAACATGGCTGAGGCTTCTGGGAGTCGAAGTCCCTCGGCCCTCAAAGGGGAAAGGTTGCCTACCCCTGGTCTAATGAGTAAAAGCTTTAGTTACTTTCAAATGCTACCTTTAAAGGGCAATTTTTAGGGCCCTTTTGACATTCTCCCAACTTTATGTCATTTTAAATAATCTTAAAGCTCCCTGAAAAAACGAGTATTTTTCTATTTCTAAAGGCACTAACAAACTGCAACAAGGAGTGCAAGATGTTACTGGTACTTTACTAACAGTGCAGAGAGTAAAGACAACAAGCTGCTTTCCAAACATAGGACGTTATCACACCAGGGGTCTCAAAGCGGCAAGAAAATCAGCATGAAATCAATCCAGAACCATACCGGAATGGTCCGTGTCATCAGACAAGAAAGCAGCATCATACCGGAATGGTTCTGGATGGATTCTGGTCGCGGCAGCTGTAATTCCTCTTTGAAAGAGGAATTGCAAAGAACTGGGATGATGCAGCAATGGGATGGGCAGGGTTTGCTGTGACGTCGTCTGATCACGGGCAAAGGATCCGGAATGATGCAGTGATGGTGCAGGGATGGGGCTGCTTTAGACCCCGTGTGATAACGTCCACTGTATTGTGTAATCGGAATACATTCCTTTTGAGAAGTTTATTTCCATGCTCTGTTTTTCTTGTATGCATACGATAGTCCACTAAATTAACTTGTCTGGCCTTTAGTGCCTCCCCCCCCCCCTGCATAAAAGCATAATTTCTGTGTACTTTTATATCTAACAGCTGAGTAGTCTTTTCTTCCACCCTCAGTATCTGTTATTACTATGTCTGTTTCCAGTTCTTTATTTGGGAATGTATTGTTTTCCAGGAAGGAAAGAAGAAGTTTGACAAAGAAAGTGAAAAGTATTATTCCACCCTGGAGAAGCACTTAAATTTATCAGCAAAGAAAAAGGAATCACACCTGCAAGATGTAAGCATTTATTACTGGGGATTGGTTTTCATGTATAAAACAGAAAAGGGAATGTACTCAAGAGTAAAAATACAGTAGTTTCCAATTTATATGGAACAGAAATACACGCTTCTGTTCTGGGACTTAACTTGGATATGTTGAAGATAAATATTCCATTTTAAAATAAACTTGGTATTAAGGGAGTGCTTGTGTGAGCTTTATTTTTATTGTCATAATAAAGTGGCAGTTTTAGCATTAAATTTGATCTTTCTTTTTAAAAAAGCCTCTTATTTTTTGCTTTGAATTTATGCTTTATGCCGATTTTGATTGGAAATTTTACTAAATCACTTTGACATAATTTACTAAAGGGCAGTATAGATTTATAAATAAATAAGCAACTCTTTAAGTGCAAGATTGATAATGCAAGACTTAAATCCAGTGCATTTAATATTAGTAACACTTTTTCTTTTGTTTAATTTTTTGATTCAGAATAGGGATGGAATGTTCTACTTGAGTCACTGCCGACAGTTTTAAAACCTGAATCTGGAACTGTTGGAAAAATTTTTGCAATTATTTTGATTTTTTAAATTTATTTTTTGCTTTCTTTCTAAAACGAATGCTATTTCAAATGAGAATATATACCTCTGCTTTATTAATAAACAGCATACTGTTTGAAATATAAAATGAAGTAGTTTCTTCTGATTATTCATAATGTCTAATTTAGTAGTTATGTTTTTCCTGTGCTTTACAGTGGAAGAATATAGTGACGTGTAGAAATCATGAGATTATTCCATTTATTGTTGTTCAGTATTAGTTTGTTTCTCTAAACAAAAGGTTCAATTTCCCATTGAGGTTTAAAGAATGTTGCTCACCCCAGCATGTTTATGGATAATTACAAACATCCCCATCACCACAGCGCTTACCATTTTCATAAAGCAAAGCAAAAGCAGCTTCATGTATATACCGCTTCATAGTCTTTTGGCTAGGTCTAAAAAAGAAAATTTCCAGATGCCACAGGAGACATGATAAGAGAAAAATACCTGTGCCTTTTTTCCCTTTTCCCCCCTTATTTATTTATTTATTTATTTATTTATTTATTTATATTTTTATTTTTAGTGGTGGAGTGGTGTGGAAATTTTGGGGAGATATGTGCAATGCATATTTTCACATCAGTCCTAAACTAATTTTACTCTGTTAGCAATGCTTCATCCAAAATGTAGCATACAAATTGTGCTATTTGGCATATTCATGACATTTAAAACATACAAGCTTTAGTTTTAGACTATAAAAATTAAAGAGTAAACACAATATCTACAAAGCTAGATAGAACTGATGCAATCCACTTCCTTTTGTGGGTCTTGCTTATATATATGTTTTGATCCATGCTTTCAGATTGTTCTGCTGAGTCTTTTGCAGGTCCTGCTGGATCTTTTTCAGCTCATTCTATTATCTTTCACAGTCTGTAGCAAGGTGTCTGTGTCACTGTCATTTGAGGGAAGAGTTGAAGAAAGTTGACTGGTAGCAGGTCAGAAAGATAGCAGTCACAAAATGCTCACTTCTGATGTAACTGTCTCCACCTGGACTAGAATAAAAGTCACAAAAGAAGACAAGTAGTACAGTTGTCCCTCCACATTCATGAGTATTAGGGGCAAAGGACCCCTGTAAATGTCAGAAATTGTGAATAACCCCTCCTCCCAGTTACAGGGCAGCAGAGAGGGGTTTAAATGAAGCATGCACATGCTTCTCTCCCCTCTCCTCCAATGCCTCAGCTCTCAGAGAGCTTGTCTGAATTCTCAGAGGTATCATAAGGAAGCAAGGGGACTTGCATGCACTGCTCTCGCTCCTCCTGCAATGCCCCAGAGAGCTCAGGTAAGCTCTCTGAGGCACTGGAGGAAGGGAGAGAGAAGTGTGCACTCGAGTTCCCCATCTCCCTGCCGATGCCTCAGAGAGCTTGCCTTGAGTGCTCATGGGCATTGGAAGGGAGTTGGGAGAATTGAGCATGCTTCTCTCACCTATCCTCTGGTGCCTCAGAAAGAGCTCTCTGAGGCATCGGAGGAGGGGAGAGAGAAGCATATGTGGGAATCCCCTACCTTCCTTCTTATGCCTCAGACAGCTTGCCTGAGCTGTATGGTGCATTGGAAGGAAGCCAGGGGACTCGCTCTCCTTTCCTCTGGCTACTGTTACCTCGGAAAGGCTAGGTAGAAGCTCTCTCACACCCTACCAGGGCAGCAGGGGTTTGGCAAAAGGGAGTGCCTTTCTGGCTTCTGCCACTGTGGAAAGGCTTGAGAGAAGCTCTCTCAAGCCCTTCCAGGGCAGCAGGGGTTTGGGGGAACGGTGCATGAGTCCCCTGCCTTCCTTCTCATGCCTCAGAGAGCTTGCCTGAGAGGTTAAGAACAACAAAAAGGGCCTTTTTGGTTATTTCCATAGCAAAAGAAAGAAGAAGGAAATGGTAGGGCCACTGCACAGAGAAGATGGAGAAATTCTAACAGGGGACAGAGAAAAGGCAGAACTACTCAACACTTTCTTTGCCTCAGTCTTCTCACAAAAGGAAAAGGCTGTTCAACCTGAGGAAAATTGAGCAGAGGACACAATAGGGGAAATGCAGCACAGAATAAGTAAGGAGCTAGTACAGGAATACCTGGTTAACCTAAATGAATTTAAGTCTCCAGGAC
>JAIPUX010001232.1:158689365-158702116 GCA_020142125.1 Phrynosoma platyrhinos | reverse complement strand
TAGCCTCTCTGTCACATCTCGGATCTTTGCCCCAGGGAGACAACATACAATTCAATACAATTGAATACAATACAATTCAATACAATTCAAAACAATTAAAATAATCTATGAACAATATAGAGTCACATAAAAATATACAAAAGTTAAAAGAATAACTAAAACTCACCTGCTCCATAAAACCATCCTGATATTAATTATATATCAATTGCCTGCTTAAGTAAAAATGGCTTGGCTTGCCAATGAAAAGCAAGCAGGGAGGGGGCAGCCCATGGAAGGGCTTTCCTAGAGGTTAGGAGCACACACTGAGAAGGCTCTCTCTCATCTCTTCACCAAGTGAGTTTGTGATGTTGGTGGAACCAAGAGAAAGCCCTCACCTGAAAATTTTAGGGCTCTGGCTGGTTCATATGGACAGAAACAGTCTCTCAAATAGTTTGGACCTAAGACATATAGGGCTTTATAGGGCATGACCAGCACTTTGAATTGTGTCCATAAATTAATCTGTAGCCAGGTTTCTGCAGTGGCCAGGAGTGCTTTTGGGCATTTAAACCTTGTGCACCAACTGCACCCATTCCTTGAGACACTAAGGTGTCAGATATGGCAATGGTGGTACATGCCTTGGTTACATCCCGATTGGACTATTGTAACATGCTCTACTTGGGGTTGCCTTTGAAGAGTGTTTGGAAACTTCAGCTGGCCCAAAGAGTTGCAGCCGGGCTGTTAACAGGGGCTGGTTACAGAGACCACACAGCACCCCTGTTGAAACAGCTTCAGTGGCTACCAGTTTGCTTCTGGGCACAATTCAAAGTGCTGGTTATGAGCTATAAAGCCCTATATGGCTCAAGTCCAGACTGCTTGGCAGACTGTGGACCTTTGCAGACTGCTAGAAATAGTGCAAATTGAGTCCAGTTTAAGGGTTAGAGTTAGGTTTAGTTCATGGGAACTGTATTGTGACACCAGAGCTCTCTGACAGAGAAGGCTCAATGTCTCAGGGGGAAAAAAACAATTCCCATGATTCCCTAGCACTAACCCTAACCCTTAAAGTGGACTCAATTTTCACTATTTCTGGCACTCTGCAAAGGCCCTGTATCTCCCTATATGAGCTGGCTCAGGCTCTGAGATCATAAGGAGAGGCCCTTCTGTCAGTCCCACCACCATCACAAGCACGGTTTGTTGGGACGCAAGAGACGGCCTTTTCTGTGGCTGCCCCTACACTCTGGAATTCCCTTCCCAGGGAAACCAGAATGGCCCCTATCTTGTTGGCTTTCTCTGGCAGGCTAAGCCCTTCCTGTTCAAACAGGCATTTAAAACAGAAAGCTTTTAAAGAATGGACCAGAGTGTTGCATTGTTTTAAAATGTTTTAAACATTTTTACCTTTTTAACTGTATTTTATTCTTTTAACATGTAATTTGTTTCAATATTAGAATAATTTAATTCTATTTTAATGTACACTTTTGGTATGTTTTTAATTGTACTGTTTTTGAATATTGTAAACCATCCTAAGTTTTGGGAGAAGGGTGGAGTATAGATAAATATAATAATAGTGATAATAGCCAGTGAAACTGTTTCAACAAGGGAGTCATAGGCTCCCTATAACTATCCCCAGTCAGCATTCTGGCTGCAGTGTTTTGAACTCGCTGAAGTTTCCAAACAGTTTCCAAAGGCAGCCCCATGTAGAATGAGTTACAGTAATCCAAATGAGATGTAATCAAGGCATATGTCACCATAGCCAGATCTAAAGTCTCAAGGAATGGGCGCAGCTGGTGCACTGGTTTTAGCTGTGCAAATGCATTCCTGGCCACTGCTGAAACCTGGGCATCCAGGCTCAGAGTTGAATCCAGGAGCATATTCAAACTGTGAGCCTGAGATTTCAGGAGAGATATAGCCCCATCCAGCACACACACAGTCCCTATTCCCTGATCTGTCTTATAACTGATCTTACAAGCCTTTGAATCACCAGATGTTTTGCACTACTGTTTCCATAATCCCTTAACATTGACCATGCTTCTGGATGCTAAAGTCTAAAAATCCGAAGGGACAAAGTTTCCTTACCCATGTCTAAGACTTCTTATAACACTGAGATTCTCTTTATCTTTCTATGTGACTTCTAGCAGATGCACTGGAAAAACTTACCTAGATCACAAGCTGGTCCAAATGTCATGACTAGATCAGAAGGTGCTCACCACATGAACAGTGTAACACACATTTTGAAAAAGTATTCGATACTAGGATACAAGACAGCACATCAATACATTTCAGAATTTGAATATGACATTGCTGCCATCTAGTGCTAGTTATTCTTTGCCTTCAGTACTGAATAGGATTGTTTTTTGTTTTTTGTTTTGAATAAGTGTTCTAAAAATGGAAACTCTCTGAAGCCTGGCTGGACAAACATGACATTTTAGTAGTATCTTTAAGTGAACTGAGTTATATAAAGCGTATGCAAGGAAGATGTCAAGATAGAGTTTTAGAAAACTAAAAAAATGCATTGTAGGAAATTTTCCAAGGTTGTAGCTAAGATTAGCCATATCAGTAAAAGTGAAATAATTGCTTGATATAACATTTTGCAGATTTGGTGAGGTTGACATTAAATAAAAGTTCTTGGTCTTTCTACTCCTGATGTTTTATTATATCTGCCAGTTAAGTATTACTTGATTGGATTAAAGGTCACCCTTCCAGACAGAAAGACAGATAAAACCATACATAGTGTGGCATTAGGGGAAGTCGTTCCTCCTGGCAAGTTTCTCTTGGCTTTGAAGATTCTCTTTTGAACCCAGGTTTTAGAGTCCAGAGTTTGAAAATTATATCTATATGGCTGTTTTATATTAGTAAATTAATTTGTAAGCTCTGAATTGGATCAGTACTTCCTCTCAAACTAGAAAAGACCCTAAAGAACAAAGATATGCAACTAAGCACTAAAGTAGGGGTAGGCAACCTTCCCCCTTTAAGGGCCGAGGGACTTCAGCTCCCAGAAGCCTCAGCCATGTTAGCCAATAGTCCCATGTTGGCCAATAGCTCCTGGGATTCTGGGAGCTGAAGTCCCTCGGCCCTTAAAGGGGAAAGGTTGCCTACCCCTGCACTAAAGTTATAATTGTAGAAGCCAGTGTATTCCCATTACCATATACAGATGTGAGAGCTGGAGAAAAAGCCAATAAGAGGAAAAATAATGCATGTGAGATGTGGTGCTGGAGAAAAGTACTGAGGATACTGTGGACAAGCAAGGAGACAAACAAATGGGTCCTTGAACAGATCAAGCCAGGATGATCAAGTTGAGGGTGTTGTACTTACTTCATGAGAAGGCATGACTCATTACAAAAGAAAATAATTCTAGAAAGGTACTAGATGGATAAGACTCTATTAGGAAAGTCATGGATATTAAGTTACAAGACCTATAGGATAGGGAGTCTTGGGGATGTCTCATATATAGGGTCACCATGGTTTGAAACTGATGCAAAGGCAGTTAACAACAACAAAAGCAGTTTTTTTACAATCTGGCCTTTCTTTGAAGCCCTCAGTGCCACCTCTCATGCTCTTCCAGAGGGGTCTAGAGCTTGCTAGAACAGTGTGGAAAGTAGTGCCAAGGACTGCAAAGAGAAAGTGAAATGGGAGAAAATTGTTCCTTGCCCCTTCTTCCAGCTCCAGCAGAACTTCCCCAAATCTGGATCCAACCAATTTTATTTATTTATTTAAATCAAGCCATTGGTTAGCCTGATTGGTCCTGGTTCCTGTTTTCTTATTTTGTTTTCCTCTGTTCGATAATCTGAGCTGGGAAGGCAGCTATAGAAACTCCATTCCTCATCTGATTATCATTGCAGTACACTCTAGCAACTTTTAAAACCATGGGCAGGAATTTTGCAAGTAATGAGGTAGTGGGGGGAAAATATCAAGAATCTGAGAAATACGGAAGAGGGACAATTTGTTCCTCATCTGACCTTTTCCCTCCTGCTTCCAGTTTTTCATTATTCCACTCATTTCCTTGGTTGTTGCCATCTGAGATCCTGCTGTGTCCTTCCATAGGTCCTTGGTTTCCCTACTGTCTCATGCCTTGGTACATAGAAGTGCCAGCCAATGATTGGACATACTTAGATATACTTTCCTGCTCTGAAACAGTCTGGCTTCAATAATAATAATAATAATAATAATAATAATAATAATAATAATAATAATAATAATAAAATTTATTTATATCCCGCCCTTTGGAAACCCAATCATGGCGGCTCACAACCATAAAAACAATACAATAACCAAACCAAACCCTCCCCCCAAGAGGTTTCATCACTACTCCAGATTGCTCTTTATTGCCCAACAGAATTGCAACATAACACCTTGTATCGTCTCCCCTTTGGCATTATATTTTTCACCCTTTTATCATTTTAACAGGTTTTTATTGTATTATACCTCTGCTCTATAATATGTACAATAATGCTTAATTTTGAGTTGTCTTTTTTCCCTTTTCAGCTTTTGGCATTTCTTCAGGGCTTATTTACGTTTTATCATGAAGGATATGAGTTGGCCCAGGAGTTTGCACCATACAAGCAGCAGCTGCAATTCAATTTACAAAATGTAAGGGTGAACTGCATTTATTCTGACTTTTTATAGATAACTGTAACAAAAGCAATGCCATTTGTGCTTTGTTGTGATGCTCAAATCTTCGGGACGCAAATCAGGGAAACTCATGCATAAATATTAGAAACTTCACATACTGCTTAAATCACATCAAGTTTCATCCCTTTGTCTTGGGAAATCTAGTTATTGACTTAACAACTCCGAGTTTTAGATTACTACAATTTGTTCTCCCCCTAGTTGAGAAAAATAATCCCATTCAGGATATCTAATAAGTCAAATGGATTTAAGCATGAATACAGCACACTCCAGATACAGAGTGATATGGATGCCTTCATAGTTGTGATTTGTTCATCATCTTGGTTCTTTGTAAAAAAAAAAATGAATCTGATGGGAAAAACAAAGAAGCTATCCGTGATTAAACAAGCAATGTATTGAAATTATAATGAAACACTTGGTTATGAAAGCACCAGAGGTCACTGTTGCTTCATTACACCAAAACCATTCCTGTTTTATATTTTGTGGCTTGGTACTATAGTAGTGCAGCGTAATTTTTATTGTTAAGAATCAGTGACAGTAAGTGAATTATCTTTTACCTGAGCCACCTCTCTGGCTCTCTAGGAGCTTTCAGATTAATATCTTGGCTGTTACCACATACCCATCAAGAAACTAAAGCTTTGGTTTGTACCATAGAGCAATTCAGTATCAAGTCTGGCCTAATTGATTTTTTTTTTTTTTTTGGGTGGGGGAAGGCAGAGAGAATTTCTATCATTTGGTTCTAAAAATTTGTTGCAAAATTCCGAGGAGAAATTCACTGGATGCTCCTTTCAAGACACAAAGTTTTCTTTGATACCACACTCCAAGCATTAGATGTTGTTGACATCTTTATTGCTTCTTTTTAGTCCTCTCATGTCAGGTTGTCTCTTGTAATCTCACTAAATCTAGCAGTACAATATTCACTGAAACCTGTGATGAAATATCCATGCATACTAATGAAATATGATATCCATCCTTAACAGTGCAGTCTCACAATTCTGAAAAGCTTCCACAACAGGCTACTTGACAATTACTATGTAGAGCAGGGGTATGCAACCTTTCCCCTTTAAGGGCCGAGGGACTTCAGCTCCCAGAATCCCAGGAGCTATTGGCCAACATGGGACTATTGGCCAACATGGCTGAGGCTTCTGGGAGCTGAAGTCCCTTGGCCCTTAAAGGGGAAAGGTTGCCTACCCCTGATGTAGAGGAAATGTATAAAGTGGATCAGCACTATATGAATACATTCCCACTGCAGTTTCTGTGATTATGTTTGTCTTGGGTGTGTGTTGTATGCACAGCCTTCCCCAGTCCAGTACTGAGTTGGGCTACAAATCCTACCATGCCCATGGGTGTATGGTGTACTGGCCTAGTGGGATTTAAAATCCAACAAATTTGGAAGATACAGGTTGGAGAAAGCTGCTATAAAGTAAGTATAAGCAAAGTTAATTTATGGCTCTAAACACACAGGTCCTTTGGAGCAACATAAAGACCCAAGGTCTCTCCACACCCTTCAGTTTAGACATTTTGCTGCAGAATGAATAATGGACATGGTGCAAACGGATCTTGTACCAACTTTGAGACTAACTGTGAGAAAGAAAGAAGTTGGTAGTTGGTCTCAAAGTTGCTACAAGTTCCCTTTGCATACTGATCCAGATTAACATAGCTGCATTTTTGAATTCTACCTTAATGCATATGATGTCAGTGGAATGAATTGGATGTCTCACAACTTATTATTTGCTGCTTCTCCAAGACTGAATCTCATTTGTTTTTTGAACTTTGGAGATGGGTAAAACAGGAAGAACAGAAGAAAATATTAAAAACAGAAATCTTAAGGAACCATTATATTAACACTTGTGTTGAAAATCCTGCACTTTTTGGATTCTTATTTCATTTCTGGCTAAAAGTAATAAATACACAAAAAGAC
The DNA here is from genome assembly GCA_020142125.1 of Phrynosoma platyrhinos. NCBI lineage: Eukaryota > Metazoa > Chordata > Lepidosauria > Squamata > Phrynosomatidae > Phrynosoma > Phrynosoma platyrhinos. The sequence continues at coordinate 158,695,596 of JAIPUX010001232.1, read as the reverse complement.
AACTTGACATGGATGTGATAATGCTATTGCCTTAAGGACATGCTTGTTTTGTAGCAAAATATGTTTCCCATTTAATGTACTAGAGAAGTAATGCATCAGTCACTTTTTGGCTTTTACCAAAGCCACTAATGGTGTTTTGTAACTTTGAAGACATATAGAGCCATTACCTACTTTGCTTATTACTAAGCATTCCTTTATCACATGGAATTGTTACAATAATTAATATATTGGTGTCTTAGGCTTTATAGACAGAAAACCAGTCAGTACTACTATATGTTATGTTTGTGGTTAGTTTTTGAACACTTGGTTTGTGTGTGGGTTTTGCAACAATGAATGGCCTTTTTAGGCCACAAAATGACTTTTTCTGAAGACTCATACACAATTCTTATTACACATAGAATCATAGAATCATAGAATCATAGAGTTGGAAGAGACCACAAGGGCCATCCAGTCCAACCCCCTGCCATGCAGGAATTCCCAATCAAAGCATCCCTGACAGATGGCCATCCAGCCTCTGCTTAAAGACCTCCAAGGAAGGAGACTCCACTACTCTCCGAGGGAGTGTGTTCCACTGTCGAACCGCTCTTACTGTCAGGAAGTTCCTCCTAATGTTGAGGTGGAATCTCTTTTCTTGCAGCTTGCATCCATTGTTTCGGGTCCTAGTCTCTGGAGCAGCAGAAAACAAGCTTGTTCCCTCCTCGATATGACATCCCTTCAAATATTTAAACACAGCTATCATATCACCTCTCAGCCTTCTCTTCTCCAGGCTAAACATCCCCAGCTCCCTAAGTCGTTCCTTATAGGGCTTGGTTTCCAGACCCTTCACCATTTTAGTTGCCCTCCTTTGGACACGCTCCAGTTTCTCCACATCCCTTTTGAATTGTGGTGCCCAGAACTGGACACAGTATTCCAGGTGAGGCCGGACCAAAGCAGAATAGAGTGGCACTATGACTTCTCTTGATCTAGACTCTATACTTCTACTGATGCAGCCCAAAATTGCATTGGCCTTTTTAGCTGCTGCATCGCACTGTTGACTCATGTTCAACTTGTGGTCCACCTGGATTCCTAGATCCCTTTCACACATATATGGAGGGAACAGGAATTTCTAAAAGACCTACATCTTCCCAACAATCAAATAGTCTGATTTACAAGGAGGTATCGTAAAGTTTTAATTATCACTTTAAAAAAAATTGACTGAAAGTTTGTTTAGATTTGTAGTTGGTAACTTATCTCTACGTAGTGACCATCCAGATTTACACATTTTCCCCAGCATCTCTTGACCCTCCAAATACTGTTATTGTAGAAATCTGCAGATTGTGCCTTAAACCACTCTTCCACTCCATAAAAAGGCTGTTAAGATGGATCTCTTCTATCAGGCCTTTCCTGAATATATACCCCAGCCATCAAAAGACAGCCCAGTTTACTCCCCTGCTGCAGTTACTGTTTATTTGTATTAGCATTTTAAGTGTATTTTAAATTATCATTGCTTAATAGCATTTTAAGGAGGGGTGGGATTGTGGGATACGAAATGTATATTTTAATGTTGTAAGCCACCCTGGTTGCGTTACGCAGAGGGGCAGGATAAAAAAATAAATCATCATCATCATCATCATCATCATCATCATCATCATCATCATCTGTGTTGTCAAATCAGCAACCCCGCAGCAGATTTTTCATTTTTGGGAAAAGAAAAAGTTACTTGGTGATGATGACACTGACAAAATTTCATCAATATACTATAATAAAGTCCGGGTGATAATTATTACTTTACAATACCCCATCATACTTCTCCATCTTACACTTTAGTCACTTCTGGCACAACCTGTAACAAAAATAAAAGACACAGTGAGCTGACTTCCTCAACATCATGCACTTAGGGACCATCTGAGTGATAATTATTACTTTACAACACCCCCTCAAAGAGCTATGAAATGAGAATATTCTCTAGCAATTGACTATTCTCTGAAATTTTGGAGAATTTTAATTTTCACTACCCAAGTCATATATTGTATTTAACTTTTGGATAATTCCTGACTATTATAGAATATACATTTGCACTTCAGATGGTTTGAGAATTTTATAGACCATTGCAGAATGTTGTAGACTTTTTACTGCCACTATAAAATGCTTTGGTCCTTCTCCATGACCTTTGTTCTCTATCATCCTCCCTCCATCTTGGAAGGAGAAACGTGGTAAAAATAATATAATATTGTTGGAAATTGATGTTGATGAAGTGTTGTAAACAGTCTTTTAAAATCAAACTCCAAAAACTGGAACTTCCAGTAAACTTCTTTTATTGAAAAACAGCAAAAGCAAAAACAAATAATAATAATAAGAAGAATAGCTTCACTTTAGCCAGAAGGCTAAACAGGAATAATGCCTAAATGCTATATGATGCAAAATTGGTGAGTAGCATCATCAGGAGAAAAGTTTAATTAGTTCATTACAGTTCAAAAGTTAAAAAGCAAGTGAGTAGCTTTCTAATTCCCAGCTCTCAGCCCCCCAATTCTCCACCCTTTTGGGTGTAGCCTTTACAACCTGATTGGGTGATAATACATGACGTGCTTTAGCCCAACCTTTAATTACCATAATAAATCATGTGACTACATTTCCCATAACAATTCCATGTTGACAAAAACCTCAATGTAAACACAATCTCTTTCTCACAGAATAGAGTCTTGTTAGCTCCTTGTTTGGGCTAAGAATACACCTGGGCTGATAACTGAGTCTAGCTTCAGCAAAAACAACTTTTTTACAGCAAGGAAAAATACAGACACACATCTTTTACATTTCAACATTGACTCTATATCCCATTTAAACCTAACAATCCCCTCCTGAAATGTAAGATGTGTGTATGTTGTACACTAGACTAAAACTGTTATAAAACTAACTTAGCTCAATGGCTAGGCCTAAACTTAAGACATGCCAAGTAGACATGACATCTGTTCGTGTCTATCAATGGTCAATGCCTTTGTCAAGATGTCTGCTTGATTATGGATTGACTCAATGTATTGCAGACTCACAATTCTATTCTGTACTATTTTTTTGACATTCTGAATTTTCCTCTGTTGACTCAACAAACAACTCCCGTCTTCACTACATTCAACATCTATTCCTAGATAAGACCTTAAAACTCCAAGATCTTTGACACTAAATTTCTGTGACAATTCTTTTCTTACTGTCTGAATCTCTTGTTTTGAATTTGTTGCTATACACAAGTCATCTACATAAATCACCAAGATCACATCTCCTTTTGTGTAAACACATGCATCAGCTACACTGCATCTGTAGCCTAGCTTCACCAACTCATCATGAATGCAAAGATTTCAGCTTCTGGCACTCTGCTTCAAACCATACAATGCTTTCTTCAACTTGTACACCTTTTTGTCACTATTTTGCTGAAAACCCAAAGGTTGTTCCATGAAAACAGTTTCCTCAAGACTTGCATTCAAGTATGCAGTCTCAAAATCAAAATGATGCACTACCTGACCCCTCCTTGCAGCTAAAGCCAACACTAACCTCAAACTCTCAGGCTTTGCTGTTGGAGAAAAAGTTTTGTCATACCTTTCAAACCTCTGTTGTGCAAACCCTTTAGCTACCAATCTGGCCTTGTATCTCTGACTACCATCCAGCATCAGCTTTCTCTTGTAAACCCATTTGCAACCTATCACCTTGTGATTTGCAGGTCTGTCAACAATTTCAAACACCTTTTTGTCTACCAAAGACTTGAACTCCTGCTCCATTGCAGACTCCCATTTTAACCTCTCTTCATCACAACACTCCTGTACTTCCTTGTAGCTCTCAGGCTCCTCTACCATGACTACACAAGCTTTAGCTTCCTGTACTTTAAAACGATCTGGAGGTTTCCTAACTCTAGTTGTCCTCCTCAAAACAATTGTCCTCGTTTTTCCCTGTTCATCTTCAGAATCTGTACTTGAATGTGTCTCTTTGTCTGTGTGTCTCTTATAATATATAATATTCTCTCCTACTGTCACTGCCCTCCTTGATGCCCCTTCTTGCCACCGACATACTCAACATCTGTTTCCTTTCTATGCATGTTCCCCACATCCACCTTCCTTCCTTCCTTCCTTCCTTGACAAAGGAAAGGAGATAAAATACACCAGCCAAAGATGCTCCCAAATTTATTTATTCATCACACTCAAAACTCTTCCGGCTTGTGCATGTTCACTGAGTCTAAGGAGGGATGACTTAAGAAACCTAATACTCAAAAACTTCTCTCATTTCTTTTTAACAATGGAAAGTCTCAGAATTTTTAAAATTATTTAGTCATCTTACTGTAGCATGGCTAGTGAAAACTAGAAACTTTCAAGTTAAATTGAAGTACATTAATAAATAGTAAAATTATTTGATTATATTTATAATATAATTATTTTAAGAAAGTTGTGGTGTAGCAAGGCCATGAATAGCTTAGCCATGAATAAGAGGGAATAGAAACCAGTAAAGGGATTTGAGAAAGACTTCAAGTGTTCACAATAATGAGAGAAATGAGTAATTTTAAATAAGCACTTTTGCATAGAAATGGGAATCCTAAGGTATATAAGAACCAAGACAAGAAGACTGTATAGTACAAGAAAGCTAGCGCTTAAATGTAGTAGACAGAGTAGGCAGAAGCCATCCACTCCAACCCCTGCCAGGCAAGAACTCAAAATCGAAGCATCCTCAGCAGATGGCCATCCAGCCTCTGTTTAAAGAACTCCAAAGAAGGAGACTTCACCACTCTCTGAGGGAGTGTGTTCCACTCTTGAACAGCTCTCACTGTCAGGAAGTTCCTCCCAATGCTCTGGTGGAATCTCTTTTCCTGCAGCTTGCATCCATTGTTCCATGTTCTAGGATCTGAAGCAGCAGAAAACAAGCTTGCTCCATCCTCAATGTGACACTCCTTCAAATACTTAAACAGGGCTATCATATCACCCATTAACCATCTCTAAACATACCCAGTTCCTAAACCTTTCCTCATAAGGCATGGTTTCCAGACCTTTCACCATTTTGGTCTTCCTCCTCTGGATACACTCCAATTTGTCAACATCCTTTTTTGAATTGTGGTGACACAGTATTCCAGATGAGGCCTGACCAAAGCAGAATAGAGTGGCACTATTACTGCCCTTGATCTAGACACTATACTTCCATTGATGCAGCCTAAAATTGCATTGGCCTTTTTCACTGCCACATCACACTGTTGATTCATGTTCAACTTGTGGTCTACTAGTATGCCTAGATCCCTTTCACAATTCTTATTAAGCCAGGTGTCCCCCATCTTATATCTGTGCATTTCATTTTTCTGCCCTAAGTGTAGTATATTACATTTCTCCATGTTGAAATTCATTTTGTTAGCTTTGGCCAGCTTTCTAATCTTTTTAAGCCTTCTTGAATTTTGATCTGTTAGTGTGGTTACGCAGCGCGTGATGATTCACGTCAACGTGCAGCACCAGGGTCAACACCTTCTCAGATGCAGGCAGTAGCTAGTGAGCTGAAGGAGCACCTCTCCTCTTCCAGAAAGAGTAAAGAGACTCTACAGGCAGACGTCTCTCAGATGAGGCTTTGATCTTGGTTCTTCTATGTACAAAGCTATATACACAATCCACAGCACCAACTCCCAATGACATCAACAACCCACACTACCAACAACCCATGTGTCCTGAGGCAACTCCCTTATATACCCAGTATTCCATGTGGCCTTCCAGCACTGCCTCTTCTTCTGGACGCCTGTCATTTATCCATGGTGACTTGGCATTTTTTCAGCCTTTTTGGTGCTTTCCAGCACCTTGTGACCATCAGCCGATGTCACTTCCTATGACACAGCACCTGGTGGAAAGTGCTGTGTCATTATGGTTGCCAGTGACCCTTTCATGCCTGGTCACTTGTGCATAAATCCACATTGGACATTTCCCTTGAGACACTGTCTCCACATGATCCTGTCCTCTGGGGTATTAGCTAATCCTCCTAATTTAGTGTCACCTGCAAATTTGGTAAGCATGCATTCTATTCTTTCATCCAAGACATTGATAAGGATGTTGAATAGCACTGGGCCCAGGACAGAACCCTGTGGCACCCCACTGGTCACTTCTTTCCAGGATGATGAGGAGCCATTGCTGAGCACTCTTTGGGTTTAGTCAGTCAACCAGTTACTAATCCACCTAACAGTTGTAATATTTGGCCCACATTTTACTATCTTGTTTGCAAGAACATTGTGGGGGACCTTGTCAAAAGCCT
>JAIPUX010001232.1:158672416-158689265 GCA_020142125.1 Phrynosoma platyrhinos | reverse complement strand
CCTCTTTTTTCCCCTTTTTGAAGATGGGGACAATGTTTGCCCTCTTCCCATCTGCTGGGGCTTTTCCTGTTCTCCAGTTCTCAAAGATTATTGCCAGTGGCTCTGAGATTACATTTGCCAGTTCTTTTAATGTCTGTCCCCTGTTCCAAAAGCAGACCATGATTTTCCAGTTTCATATAAGGAATGTCATTTTATTATGCCATTGTATATAATGGGACTTGAACATCCATGGATGCTGGTATTCCTGGGGGGTCCTGGAATCACACTCAAGCGGATAGTGAGGGCCCACTGTATTCAAACAACAACAATTCATCAAACAGTATGTAGAGAGATCTTGTAGCACCTCTGAGACTAATCTAAAGAAAGAAATTGACAGCATGAGCTTTTGTAGACTTAAGTTTACTCTTTCAGATGCATTTTGTAGCATGGAAAGCCAGGGACAGACCTGTATATGCCATTATTGCATAAGAATGTTGATTCAAATTCAAAATCCTTTGTGTATGGAAATGAAGCGGCAAGTCCAGTTTTAACCATGGTCATTGGTGGACAAAGATAGATGAAACTAGCCCAAGGTGAGGAGAACAGATTAGTGTGGGATACAGAGAGTTATGTGCTCAAGAACCACTGTTCTGAAGTCTGAGATGGAATGCTAAGGGGGATTGAAATGTTCTGTTAGCGGGTTTTGTGTACTCCCATTCCTAATGTCTGATTTATGTCCATTTATCCTCTGGCCCAGGACTGGCCTGTTTGCCCAATGTAGAGTGCTGAAGGGCATTGCTGACATAGTATCAACCCTCTACAGCAGGGAAACAGGCCAGTTCCTGTGCTAGAGGATTAATGGACATAAATCAGACATTAGGAGTCTCCCTGGGCATTCCATTTCAGACCTCAGAACAGCAGTTAGTGAACAAAAGAACTACAAAGGAAGATTGGAAAGAGATACAGCAGAATTGGAATTCATACACAAACTACAGTCCATCAGCAATGGGTTGAATAAAGATAATGGTTTCTTGGTACACTACACACATTTCAAGATTATCTAACCCCCATCCTCATGGGAAAGCCCTTGACCTGTTCATCACATCACTTTCTGTCTCCCACACTAATCTGTTGTCCTCATCTTGGGCTAGTTTCCTCTGGTCTTTGTCCACCAACAACCATCAATAAAACTGGACTTGCCACTTCATTTCCATATACAAAGGATTTTGATTTTGAATTTACATTCCCACACACTAATGGCATATTAGTGGCTTTCCACTCCACCGATCTGAGGAAGTAGACTGAAGTCTAAGAAAGCTTATGCTGCAAACTTCTTTCTTTCAGTTAGTCTCAAAGGTGCTACAAGATCTCTCTACATATTGATATCTACAGACTAAGATGGCCATATCTTTAAATTCGTAAAACAGAATTTATAAAGATTGAAAAATATTGTACTTCATTGACATTAAAAATCATAAACCCAAAACAGATGGGCCAAAAAAAGCAACTTTCAGCCTCTGAGGGTGTGGCATTCAGATGATGCATGCCCTCAACGCAGCCAGAAGCTGCTTTGAGGACACCAAAGTCAGCCCAAAGCCACCGGAAAAAAGAGTGGCAAAAACTGCTCCTGATGGCAGCCCATTTGGGACAGTGAGAGTGACTCATTTTGATAGCGAGCCATGCAGTCGCCACAGTCCTGGGCCAATTGCAGCCTGATTGCCACCTGTCTGCTTTACCCCAAAAGCTCACATAATGATTTCATTAGTTTTAATAGCTTAAGGTAAGGTTTTAGAAATTCAGTGGAATTGTATATTGTGGATTTTTTTGATTTTTTGATTTTTGGTTTCTTTGATGGATTCATAAATGTTCAGTTCAGTTCATCTTTATTACGGTCATAGACCCTCAAAGGATTCTTATATAAATGATCTCAGCTGCTGTTTGTCTCTTTATATCTATATACTGATTTATTTATTTTTTACCATTTCATTTATGTTTTGTAAAGTAGTATTACACTATATGATTTTTACAAAGAAATAAAATTGGAGTCACAGTTATTGTGAATTAGTGCAGGAGTGATTGATGTGGTAGTATAATCCTGTTTAAATCAGTTTGCTTTTACTACTATTTCCTTAAAGCTAATGCCAAAGACATAGGGGTTGGTCACTTAAAACAGCTTGGATAGAATAATTTTAATTCTAATTCATCATCATCATTTTTTGCCACCCCAACCCCGTATCTTGCTACTTAGACACGGAATAATTTTGAAAGCACGAGGCAGGAAGTAGAACGGCTTATGCAGAGAATGAAGTCAGCTAGTCAGGATTACAGACCACCAAGCCAGTGGACAATGGAAGGCTATCTTTACGTTCAAGAGAAACGTGAGTAGTAGATGTAGATCGGCTCTCAACTATGCATGCAGGAATGTGGTACTGAATAATACATTGTATTACAAAATAGTAATTTCATGTCCTCTTCCTTCATTTTGTTGCTGTCAATTTTTGTATAAGGTTTGATTGGCAGGAAACAATAAAGGATTCTCATAAGTTCTAATAGCAAGTTTGTTCTGCATAGAGGCTAAAAATCTGAAATGAAGAACCTTTTCCGTATGTGGAGAATGCAATAGAGGATGCTGGAAAATCGGGATTCAGAATTATATTGAATATCTCTGCACAGAGATGAAGCTCTCTTCTTCAGATCATTGCTCTAAATATTAGGAGTGTAACAGTATCTTAGAGCTGATCTCTATTTTACAGTCATCAGGGGGGCTCTGCTAGTGTATGTTAGTGTCAAATATATCCTCAGTGATAATAGTTTTTTAATGAGCTCTAATACAAGTGGTGAGATATCATTATAGAATTGTAGATTTGAAAGATTCTCCAAGGGCATGTAGCCCAGCCCTCTGCTGGATTAATTTCAACTGAAGCATGCCTGACAGGTGCTAATCCAGCATTATTTTATGAGTATGAGTAGGAGCTTCTGTTGACTAGAACTGTGAATGAGAAACCTCCCAACATGTTGTTGTCATGGTATTCAGTGATGAGAACTTGAAAATGTTACACCTGGAGCAATGTTAATAACTGTAGGGTCCCATTTTTGTTTTCATTTTATTACAACACTTTTATAACAACTTTAATGCAGACCTGGTTCCAAGATGTTTCTTCTGGAGCTCATAGGATCAAATTCTAAAATTATGAATGCAATAACAATGCAGTTTGAGATGAAATTTGACTTTCTTGCTATTGTGTTTTACTGTGTGCTTCTATTAAGAAGCATATGAGTCAAAGAAGAGTCAGTCCCTCCTGGTTCAGTTTCTCCCTCCCTTCTCCCTGTGTTTTTCAGAGACAAACTTCCCTGCATTAGAAATGGTGGCAGATTGCTCTGAGCAGCTTTTGTACCCTTTAATTGACTGATAATAATAAAATGCTACCAAAAAAAATCCCCCTGTTAAGCGGAAATTACCTTGGGTGTTATTAACAGGAGAGCAAGGACAGAATGAAACGCTGGGCACATGGGGTGCTTCATTAAATAGTGAAAGGCCAACTTGACATGCTCTTGTTGAAGAGGAAAGGATTTGGTCATTTGTTTAGGCTAAGAGAGAGAATGACATAGACACAATTGTGATTTCAGAAAGGAAAGCAATTTTTTTACTAAAATAGTAGATTAGGCTGCTGATTGTTGAGAATATGCTCAGGAAAAACTCTACATGATGGTTTTGTCACTGTAAAAAGCAATGATGGGTGAACATACTGTACCCAAAGTAGAGAACTAGATTCATTTGCCACACCTGTAACAATGTCAGCATAAAATACATCATTATGCTCACTGATAACTCATTCTCTCTACTCTGGATGTAGATTCTATCATATCACTTACCGTAACTATCCTTGTTTGTATGACAAATAAGAGAAGGAAATATGAGATGAAACATCTATCTATCCTTTAACATTTTATTTTCTCTTTGTGAGTGAATATTCTTCTCTATAGGTGATGCTGAATACATCTTTACAGGTGAATATAGTTGTCTGCACCAGCTAAATTGATTACTATGGGACATTGACAGGATTACATAAATGCATTTGGGCATGCTACATAATTACTATGTGCTAATATTTTAACAGGACCTAGGCTGCCCCTGAACTGCAGACATAGTCCAGTTTGACACCACTTTAACTGCCATGGCTCAATGCTATAGATTTCTGGGAATTGTATTTTGTGAATTGTATTTATCTCGGCTCTGTGCCACAACAAACTTCACTTCCAAGAATTCCACACCATTGAGCCATGACAGTTAAAGTGGTGTCAAACTAGTTTATTTCTGCAGTGTGGATGCAGCCCTAGATCATCCAAAATTAAATTCCTAGCATATAATAATAATAATAATAATAATAATAATAATAATAATAATAATAATAAAATTTATTTTTATCCCGCCCTTTGGGAACCCAATCAGGGCGGCTTACAACAGTTTAAAAGATAACAGTTTAAAATCTGTTCTGTGAAAAGATATTTTTTGACATGTGTATGGCATGATTATACACAAAGCAGTGAAATCTCCAATGTGGAGCATTGTGGAAAATGCACTGATAGTAACTCTGTGACAAAACAAATAGCTTCTATATTTTACTGTGATTATTTTTTTAGCAGGCAGCTTTTGTTCTAATAAACAGAATGATTTTCTTTTCTTTTCTTTCTCTCTTTAGGACCTCTGGGATTCACTTGGATAAAACATTACTGTACTTATGACAAGGGATCAAAAGCATTTACAATGAGCATTACTGAACCAAAGTCTGGAGGGAAAGTGGTAAGCATTACCCCTTATTGGAGAGGGAGGAGTACACATGGGCTTTCATCCACTGATAAAAATTGGGTTACAGGAAAAGAGTTAGCTATGTCCAGACCAGTAAAGTTTATAGTGTGGTTAGGTATATCCAAACCAGTGAGGTTGTGTAGTCAGTTAAAAAAAACAACCTAGACCTCATGTTGGTCATAGTTAGAACCAAATGCTCTTCTTTGGATGATACAAGAATCCAGGGAAATTTGGGGAAGTGGCTCCTTGTTGTGAAGAATTTGCTTGTAGCCTGAGTGGCTAAACAAACCATGAAACTTTGCTTTGTGGTTTTTGTTTTTGTTTTTACATCATGTCATCCAAACACAATTTCTTTTCTCTTTTTTATGGTTTGTTTCTCTCCCAGCAAATCAGAGAATCAGAATTCTTTCTCCTTTTTGTTTGGAAAGAAACTAACCACAGAAGGGAGAGTGCTCACATTCAGACGATATAGTAAGCGATGGAGCAAAGCTCTGTTTAAGCCATTATTGGTACAAGCAGGAACAATCAGGCTTACTGCTTGTAACTGTTAAGCAATGATTCCTGCAGACTTCTTGTGTTGTCTGAACTGGCATTTGCACAACTTTTCCCATAGAAAAATGTCTACCTCCAATATTCTTTTAAAAATACAGTCCTTGTATACACTCTTGGTCTGGATATGGTTGCCTGAACTTCTTAATCTTATCACTCTATTGCCTTTTTCTATAATCTTTTTTAATGAATTAGTGTAATTGTACCTAGGCCTTCAATTCATCTAGACTAGCAATTCTCAAACTTTGTCCTCAAGGTGTTTTGGACTATTTTGGACTAAAATTGATATGATCAATGGAATATTTATTTTTAAATTTGGTGGCACTCCTGACATATGTATGATGTTGAACTAATATTTTGATGACTGATCAGCCCACTTTCTCTGTTTCTGTTGCTTTGTAGAATGGTCTTGTCCCAAGTACACCAGAAGTGTTCAAGTTGAAGTCCTGCATACGAAGAAAAACAGATTCAATTGACAAACGCTTCTGTTTTGATATTGAAGTTGTTGAAAGGTTTGAGACTTTAGAAATGCCTGGTCACTGGATACTGGTCAACATGTACTGGGAACTGCATGGGGTACTGGGAACTGTAGTCCCAAAACATAAATTTTCCAAGCTCAGGTTACCATCTAAAAAGCCCTATAAGCAGGATTTTGCTTATTCAGCAAAAGTGGATTTTGCATTTTAGGAAAAATGCAGATGATACTATATGAAAGCTGTTAGTGGCATAGCAACTAAAGTAAAAACTATGTCACTAACATAAAATACTATAATGAAATTTTAAATAAAATAATAAATCTAGTTACATTAACTTATCAGGGCATAATAGAAAGTGAATGATTAGCATTAAATTTTAAACCTGAATGGGGTGTATCATCCACTTTTGATTAATAATTTCAACCATTTCAAATTCCAAACTCATGCCAGGAGAAACATGGGAAACAAATCTATTAAAAAGCATGGGGAGAGATGTAAAGAAACCAAAACACTCTCCAGATTTTTAAAAGTGCATACACATCTACAATATGGAGAAGAATTTTAAAAGAAAAAAATGTGTCTTAGACCCAGCTTCAGGAAGGAAAGTTAGAGTAGACAAAAAAATAAAATAAAAATAATATTTAGAGAGCAAAATGACCTGTATCTTCATTTTGAGAGCAGGCCTCAGGCTTGTAACAGAATTAGTTACTTACATGAAAATGATAACCAATACCAAACAGCTATTTTCCTTGGTTTCAAGCAAAGACATCTAAAACTGTTTGCTCATAGTAATACTTATAAGGGGAGGAGGGAGAGTCCACCCAAACATTAGGAAAGAATTTACTGATTGTAAGTGCTGTTCAAGAATGGAATGGATTGCCTTAGAGTGTGATGGAGTCTTCTTTTTGGGAGGTTTTAAAACAGGCTGGATGGCCATCTTTGAAGAGTGTCTTTTATAATGGTTATTTCTGCATGACCTGGACTTAAAACAAGATACATTTTGGGCTCCCTTCCAATTCTGTTATTCTGCATGTCATGATTAGTTGTTGCTTTCCTCCAATTAAAACTACAGTGGGCACTTGGTATCCACTGTAGCTTGGTTCCAGGGAAACCCCCCCCATGGGTACCCAAATCCATGGATATTCAAGTCCCATTATATACAGTGGCATAGTAAAATGATATAAAATGGCAAAATCAAAGTTTGTTTTTGAGAATTTATATCTTTTTAAAAATATTTTCAAGCCCTAGATGGTTAAATCAGTGGATATAGAGGGACATCTGTACTTCCATATTCACTGTTGTGCCAAAATGTACAAACCCTTTTTGATGTTTACTTTTTCATTGTGACAATCATTTAGACCTCTGTTATCAGAATTTAGGACCAAAACAGACTGGCCAGAAAAGCCAACTTCCAGGTGGCTTAGAGGCATGGCGCTTTGATGGCGCACACCCCCAAGAGGGCCAGAAGCCACCCGCCCAATCAGATGGGAGCAGCTTCAAGCCACCCTGGGAGCATGGCCTTTGGCTGACACATGCCCCTGGAGCACCTGGAACAGATCTTTTCTGATCCTATTTGGGCTGCAGGAACAGATCTTTTCTGATCCTATTTGGACTGGCAGCAGAGGGTGCCTTCAGGCCCACTGCATGTGTTTGCCACAGTCCTGAGGGATCTTTGCTGAGAGTGACTTCAAGCCACTCCTTCATGGCCATCTGTTTCGGCCCCAAGAAGACATGAATATATGTATTTAAAAACTCTCAGTATGCAGTCATTTTACCATAAATCTGTCATCTGAGTTTTAATTAAAGCAAAAACCATTGATTTTAGCATTAAACATGAGATTCCAATAGTATACAACATCATATCAGACAAATACATAATAGGACCAATACTGATTGACATCACTTTAAAAATAAAAAGTAACATTGATTTTTTTAAAAAAAAATACTCTGTGATAGCCTTGTGACATTGTGTGAGAAAATCAGCAAACAAGAAATAAAACAATTAATGAAAGAAACATTTTAAAAGATAATTTCTTAACTGCTTCACTTATTTTTTATTATTTCATATCAAAAGAGGCATTTGACATTCTGCCCACTGATAATCCCACTTATGACATAGATTTGCTAAGTGGGTGGTAAAAACAGTCACCTTAGTTTAGCTAATCCAGGGCCAGGATTGGGCTGGATCTCATGGATCTGGCCCAATCCCAAGGTAAACAACCCTTAGCATAGGGCAGTTTTACCCCTGGTTTGCAATAGTGTTTCCTGGAAACTCCTCAGCAAACCTCAGCTATTTAAACACACACACACACACACACACACACACACACCATATGCACCTTACCTTTCTGTACTGTTGCTCCTACTGGGGAAACCCCATTGCCATGTCTGACATGGAAACAGGGTGTTTGATGTTTTTGTGTCAGACATGACAATGGGGGTTTTCCACTAGGAGCGACAGTGAAGAAAGATATCAAGCACACATCAGTAGCGGCTCCCCAAGTTGACGCTGTCCCAAGGACCAACCTGGGGGATCATCCAGGTCAGAATAGCATGGGCTCAGCCTGTGCTTTCTTGGGTCATCTACTCAGGGCCTAAAGTGCCTCTACCAGTCCATGTCCTCTGTCACTTTGTGAGATCTACTGCTACTTCTCCTAACTTGTCAAGAAGTATGGCTTTTCTAGAATTTTGCAGAGCAATTATAAAGCCACCAATAATTTTTCTGCACTATTTCCTTGATGTCTGTGCCACTCTGCTGTATGGGACATAGTCTTAGTGCCTCTCCACCTGCTTTACCTGGTCAACTTACTGCTTCTCCACCTGTTTTACCTGGTCAATTTACCATTCTCTCCTCATATATGTGGGATACAGTGAACATGACAATGAGGAACAGATTATTTACCTGTAACTGAGGTTCTTCAGGTACTCACCTGTGCATTCACGTAATCACTGTGGTAAACAAAGTAAGACTGAGCAGAGACTAGTGTAAGAATGTACATAAGAGGAGTAAGCAGAGTCACTGTAAACATCTCAAGTTTCCAGAAGACTCGCAGCCTGTTCTCCAATGTGATGGTAAAATTTCCCCACATGCTTGTTGACAAATAACTTTCCCACCAGCTGTTTGAAGAGCAGCTTGAAATGAATGGGGATGTTTTCATGCACTGTACTCATCTTAACAGAAGTCATTTTCTTTTTATTTATTTTGAATTTGGTTTTCTTGAAAAGACCTTGTTAACACTGCAGCATATGCCTTCATTAGAATTTGAGGGTTGTTGTTTTTGATAGTTATTTCATTTACTCTGCCATTGTATTTAATTCATTCTGCTTTTGGCCTTAGAGAATGCCACTTGATGACTTCTCATCATGAGAGAGATAACACCTTGTATAAAGAAAAAAGAATCATTCAATTTAATTCTAGTACCTAACAGCTTTTCAGCTTTCCCATTTTGCACTTTCATATTAAGATACATGTTCAAATTTTGTGAAAAGTAAATAAATAGGATGCTCTTCTGTGTGTGTTTTCTTTTCTAAATAGACATGGAATCATTACACTGCAGGCTTTTTCTGAATCCAACAGGAAGCTCTGGCTGGAAGCTATGGATGGAAAAGAACCAGTAAGGAGACTGTTATATAGAATTGTAGTTGCTCTTAGAACAAATAATAAATATACTATTTAAAACCTTTAACATGATTTAGTTCAACCTGACCCCTTAAAAAGTACAAACCTACATTGTTATATCTATGTGTAGCAGTAAATACTTGATTTCCTTTGAGTGTGTATGTTTGTTTATGGAAAGCAGTAGGGCTAAATTACTTGATTTCCTTTGAGTGTGTATGTTTGTTTATGGAAAGCAGTAGGGCTAAATTAGAGCTGGAAATTGTGTAGCCCACCAGATGTTGCTGGACTATACCTCCCAGCAGACCTAGCAAACATAGTTAATGCTAGTGAATGCTAAATGATCTTGGAAGCCAAGCAGGGTCAACCCTGGTTAGTACTTGGATGGGAGACTGCGAATGTACACCAGAGACAGTAGGCTATATTTTGGAGGAAGTAACTGGAAAGTCCACCACTGAGTATTTCTTGCCTGAGTAAATCCTATGAAATTCATGAGGTCACCACAAGTCAACAGGTGACTTGAACGCACACACGCGCGCGCACACACACACACACACACACTTCAACAATACTTGTAGAGCCACACAATTTCCACCCATAGCCTAAATTCACCATTAGTCCTGTCCACAGTAGACATGCTGATATGATGAAATCATAGAATCATAGAGTTGGAAGAGACCACAAGGGCCATCCAGTCCAACCCCCAGTTAGTCCCAGAAAGTGTAATGAGGCTGCTTTAGGTAGGGCTGACACTGGACATTTAGCCTGGAAAGGCAGAGATACATACAGTCAGTAGAATCAGTATCTAGAGAGATCTTGTAGCACCTTTGTGACAAAGGACTGGACAAGGAAAGGCTATGTGAGAGCAGAATCCAAAGGCTTGTGGCCATCATGCAAGGTTTGGGGCTTTCTTAGACTTGCCAGGGTCCAGAGAAGAGTATTGGATAACACAAACTGCTGCTGTGAGAAGAGATAATCTATAAACCTTACCACAATTCCCCAAAATTAGAGCAGCACTTTTACTATGCAAGCATGCATTTCTTTATACCTTGGTTATTATTTGACCTTTCTGTTGTCCTTATGCTGTATCAAGGGGATATAAAACTCATATTTATTCACAGTTCTTATACAGCCCTTCTTCCAAATCAGCAACACAGAATGGCTTAGAAATATTCATCAGGGAAATCTTGATAGTCACAGTAAAATCATGCGATTGCAATTGCAATTAAAACATAGCTATAACAAAAAAACTGGCATAGTGGTTTGGGTGCTGGACCCAGCAGACCAGGGTTTTATTCCCAGCTTGGCCATGGAAACCCACTGGGTGACCTAGGGCACATCACACTCTCTCAGCCTCAGGGGAAAGTAATGGCAAACCTCTGAACAAATCTTGCAGAGAAAACCCCATGATAGGTTTGCATTAGGGTTGCCATAGATGGAAATGACTTGAAGGCACACAACAACAACATGAAAACAACAATACTATCAAAGAAGCACATGGGCAAGCTATTCAGCAATCAGACGTGTCAGTAAATAAAAAGGTCATTAACTGAAGTTTTGAAATGTTATCATGGGAGGCATCATACCTCTCCTAAAAGAGAGGACCATAAATAGGATCCACCACTGAGAATGTTCTATCACACATTCTCAGCTTTTCTATCTTGAAGACAACAAATAAGGAATCTCTTGTAACTCACACCCTATTTTCTAGAAGTCCATGCTTGTAGTGCATGTAAAAAGTTCAGATTGCTTGTTTCCTAGAAAAAGACCATGGAGCTGGAGGTGAGGGAGGAGATTGGCAAAAGCTTATCTAAAATGGCCAGAAGGAGAAATCTTCTTTCTAATAAGGGGTAATCCATTTGAGGTTACCGTGAAGCAGGGGTAGGCAACCTAAGGCCCGGGGGCCAGATGCAGCCCCCTGAGGCCTTTGGACCAGCCCCAGGCTGGTCCTGCCGCCACCACCGCTGCCCACCATGATGATATTGATTATTGTTGTTATTACTTGTTCTTGGGGTTTTCTTGGCAAAATCTCCACAGGGGGTTTGCCATGGCTTTTCTGGGGCTGAGAGAGTGTGCATGCATATTTTTTATTTTTATTTTTTAAAAATTATTTATTTATTTATTTATTTATTTATGGTGCTTCGGCCCCCCAATTGTCTGAGGGACAGCAACCCAGTCCCTGGCTCAAAAAGGTTGCCTACCCCTGCCGTGAAAGGACATCACAAAGGTATCATACTGCAAGTTGTATGGAAAGAGAAGAAAAATGTTTTTGTCTCTTTTCACAATATTGTGGCACTGGATCACCAGAAGAAAATGGCTGTGAAGAAGTGCTTCACTGAACACAAAAAGGCAACTGCAGGATATGGTGATTTGCACTTGGTTAGATAAAATAAGTTTAGATGGGTTTTTAAAAATGTGACACAAATACCAGTGGGACTGATCATTTGGGCCCATCCCACACTTGTGTTATTTCCGTAGAGTTCTAAGGATAATAAAATCAGATTGCTCCACTTGAACTCCCTGGATATTAGAAAAACAACTGTGATAGACAAATATGAGCATGATGCAATTCACTTCTTTTCCTTTCCTTTTTTAGATTTATACTTTACCAGCTATTATTAGCAAGAAAGAAGAAAGTAAGTTTACTTTTAATTGTCTGAAATTTTTAAGCCTGAATTTTTATCCAGTGTTCCTTATATAGAGTCATGTTCAGAAGTTGGAAAGGTTGCTTTTTTTAGATTACAGCTGTCAGAAATCTTCAGCCACTGTGGCAGAACTTCTCCAAATCCTGGACATCATACTTTGTAACTTCATTTCCCCATTTCCCATTATTGCCAGCATCTTACTTGTCATTGTCAAAATGTCTTTATAAGTCACCATGTTTTTATGCTACTTCTGTGTATGCATTTTACCATGATCTGTTAAAAATAATGTAAGTCTAAGCTTTTGAATAACAGTGTCTGTAAAAGCGCCAGGCTCAATATAAGTGTTAATCTTACTTTGATAATGCAGTGTACATTTTTAAGGGAAATTATGCTCACAATTGTGTTATTTATGACAAAATGTGTGTGAGATAGAAAGAAAGAGAAAGAATGACAGAGAAGAATTTGTAAGTAGCAAACATCATGGTTTTATTGTTCACATGTTTTATTTTATTTTTTCTTCTGAGTATAAAATTATAGATCAATTGGAAAGGTTAAAGTGCTGGAAAGCCTGCTAACTCATGCCCAATTATTGCAATCATACCAAGAACGTTGTGTTTACATTTTGTTCTTCTTAATTGAGCCAGTTAGAAAAATCATCTATGGAGATAGTTTTAAACAATTCATAAAAAAATGCTTTATTGCACTAATTAAAGACCATAACAAATGTTGCTTCCCTGTCTTCATGCATTTTTAGTTGTTGTTGGTAATAACCTATTATGTTCATGCCCTCCTCTGAATGCTCAAAGATGTCATGTACAGTTTAACCTGACATGTTACCTATTCCAAGTAGCTCATCATGATGTAATTCTCAGCCTACAACTGAAAATCTGGGCAATAACAACCTCACTGCATCATTCCATTGTTGTTCTTCATTTCATCATCAGTATGTTTGTATTATCATCAAGGCTTCAAAGATCAGTTTTTAAATGTCCAGGCAGGCAGCATGATTTTTTAAAACAATGATGTGCACTGAAATCTGAGAAATATTGCACACAATTTAGCATTCACTTTCCAATTTTTTTTTCGACAATGCAGTTGGAAGAATGCTTAACTCCTTTGATGTTTTAGTCTTCAGAAAGTGCTTGTCTTTTGATTGTACCTTAAAGACTGTGAGAAACAACATTTGAGGGTCAGGATGCAGGACTTCACCTGTCCACTTTCATTTCATTTGCAGGGTTTCTTCCTTCTTGACCTTAATCCATCTAAACATTAGGAGGAAGTTAATAGAGCCTCAGAGAGTGGCAGAGACTCCTTCTTTGGAGGTTTTAAAACAGAGGCTGGATGGGCCATTTGTCAGGGGTGCTTTGTGTCTTGATGGCAGGATGTTGGACTGGGTGACCTTTGTGGTCTCTTCCAATTCTGTGATTCTATTATTCTAGTATCTTTGTTCATTTATTGTCTGATTTGATGATAATTATAATAATAATGAATAATGAAAAATGATGGCATATTTTTCACAATTAAACTCACAATTAAGCCACCTCCTAATATTCCCAGTGGGCTGTAGTGATTTGAATGTTTGACTAGGACTCTGGGAAACCAGGGTTCAGATCCCCACTCAGCCATGTAAACCATTGAGTGACCTTGGGCTATTCACATTCTCTTGGCCTCAGAAGAAGGAATGACAAGTCCCCTCTGAACAAATCTTGTCAAGAAAAACCCAGCTGTAAGGTCACCGTAAGTCAGAAGTGATTTGATGGCACACAACAAGCTGCATGCACACACTTAAAAATGAGCATTAGTGATACTTCAGGAAGAATTAGTAAATCAATAACAATAATATGGAAAGAGTTTTAGTGTGGTGTGCAGCTATCAGCAGTATAGGTTAAAGTTAACATGGATTTATAGCTAAATTAATTCGGAGAATCTGTAAATACCAAACTATGAGTAGCAGTGGGATTTATTTCTAAGTCGGAAACAAATAAACCTAAAATAATAATAATAAGTAATAAATTTTATTTCTTTCCTGCCTCTCCTCAAGGCTCGTGGTAGGGTACAACATGTTAAAACACAAAACATATTTTTTTTAAAAAAAAAAGAAAGAAAACACATAAAACCAACAGTTAACATACAGTGGTATAAAACCATTAAAATACACTCACATGAGTACATTCTTTAAAATATGCAAATTAAAAAGTCACGATTTAAAATTGACTGGATAGGCCTGCCAGAAGAGATGTGTCTTTAATTTAATTTTTTTAAAGAATAAGTTTTCAAAAAATAATAATTAAGATTGCATTTTTGAAAATTGTATTATTACTATTTTTTACATTTCCAGGGCTTTTAGGACTTCCATGGATAGAGGGCTACCATACAAAGGCCAGCCCTACTAGATTTCTAATATGAAGTCGTAGGCTTTCATGGCCAGCATCCAATGCTCTTCCATTTCAGTTTACTCTGAAGATGCCAGCCACAAATGCTGACGAAACGTCAGAAAGAAACTCTTTTAGAACATGGCCACACAGCCTGAAAAACCCACAAAAAAAAAAAAAAACTATAGATTTCTAATAGTTCAAGACATAGGCACTATATGATGGAATGAGCTCCCCATCACTAGTCCTAGGTTCGGCCAACCCAGCAGTTCGAAAGCATGTAAAAGTGCAAGTAGATAAATAGGTACCACTTTGATGGGAAGGTAACAGCGTTCTATGAAATCATGCTGGCCACATGACTATGGAGTTGTCTTTGACAACACTGGCTCTTCGTCTTAGTAACAGATATGAGCACTGCCCCTACAGTGAGACACGGCTAGACAATCTTTTCAAAAGGGAAACTTTTAACTTTTATTAGATTCCGACTTTCCTGATGCTCTGTTTTCCTATTGCTTTTAATTGAAAGAAATGCCTAAAGTTCGATAAATACAGTATAAATAATGATGGAGCTACATCTGTGATGCCAGTTCAGTTGATTAAATTGTGTAAAGGTGATTTACTTGTCAGATTTGTTAAAAATTGAAACATAAATTTAAGGCATAACTTCTGTCAGCAGGGATGGCAGAGGAAGCTGTGTCCATCTAATAAGCCTTGCAAAGTTCCTAAGTAGATGGGAAGCTGGCAAAGTATCTTTCTTTCCTTGGAGAGGGAGCTTTCGTTGCCCTCTTTTCAACCATAGTAGCAGGACTTAAAGGCATATTACCTTTGCCACTACCTCTACTGCCACCTACATAAGTGTTCTAACAAGAACATGGACAAAAAAAATGCTTTTTTCTTCTTATTTATTTATTTTATCATACTGAAATATTTTTATCCCACCCTATATTTGAAGATTGCAGGGTGGCTTACAATAAAATCAATTTAAAACAATAAGTGATAGCAATGATTTTAACAGATTAAACTTATATGAAAGCACTTATCAGTTAAAACCAGGCAATTTAAAATCAGTTAAACTAATTTAAAATAAGAATAATAATAAGAAGAATAAGAAGAATAAGAATAATAATAAGAATTTATATCCCGCCCCTCTGCAGAGCAATCGGGGTGGCTTACAACATTAAAATTTCCATACAGCTATATTAATACAATCTAAATAGAACATAAAAATCCCGAATCCCACACATCCTTTAAGACAGGGGTAGGCAGCCTTTCCCCTTTAAGGGCCGAGGGACATCAGCTCCCAGAAGCCTCAGCCATGTTGGCCAATAGTCCCATGTTGGCCAATAGCTCCTGGGATTCTGGGAGCTGAAGTCCCTCGGCCCTTAAAGGGGAAAGGTTGCCTACCCCTGCTTTAAGAAGTAAGGATTCTTCTTCTTATATCAGATGTGCAAACTGGATTAAATTAGTTAGGTCCTGGAGGCTTTAATAAAAATAAATGCTTTGACTTGGTCCCATAATGACATTAGCATTGGCACCAATCAGTCCTCCATGGGAGAGTATTCCATAACTAGGGTGCTACCTCAGAGAAGGCCCTTTCCCATGTCCTCCCACAATGTATTGCCACCATCAGTACATTGTTATCATATTTTGACACTTGAGATCATATTTTGACACTTGGGATCAAGCCAAAATATGAGAAATCTCTGTGTATTTGAGTGTGTGTATATATATTACACCCAGATTGATATTATTGTACCTAGGGATAATTTGATTGTTGTTTTTTACACTTGGGACAAAGAACTTTACATAGCAAAATGTGTGTGTGTGTGTGTGTGTGTGTGTGTGTGTCTGGGCCTTCAAGATGATGGTCAAGATCTTTAGGAGACATAGCTACAAGAATGGAACTTTGTTGTCATAGTTATGTCTCCTAATGCTACCACCAAAACCTACCTTTTCAGCAGCACCCACCTTGCTACCAGAGGGCTGGAGGCAGCATTGCACAGTACCCTACTCTCCAGTATCTTGGAAATTCTTCTATTGCAGGGCTGCACTGCAGACAAAGTAGGTTTAGGGGGAAACTTGCATTGTTGCAGGGGTGGAACAATCATAAAAATGGATTCCAAAATTTGTGATGTCGTATACTGAAGAAATACTTGCCACTGTTTTTTCTTGTACGTTAAAATGTCTTATTTCCTCTAGTTAATTTTCTTTATTTAATTCATTTTATTTCAACACAAATGTGGTCAACATTGAGATAACTTGGGTTGTGATGAATTTGGCATTCTGGTTTGCTTATTGAACTTTGATTAATATTGATAGTTCTGCATATTATTTTTGACTCTTTGATAGTGTTCCTAAATGAAGCTGGTTTCAATTTTGTGAGAAAATGCATTCACTCTGTAGAG
>JAIPUX010001232.1:158651391-158672316 GCA_020142125.1 Phrynosoma platyrhinos | reverse complement strand
GATCCCCCATGAATCTGGAGGGGCCACTTTATTATTAGTGATATAAGGGTACATTGCACAGATGACATTCTGTGTCAGGCCCAGGTACACTTCATTGAAGCAAGTTCCACCACTTATGTGATAGAAACTGGTAGATATTGATACAATGTGGCCTCAGATTTGAAGGTGTTGTAGAGTATGCACACACCCATTTAATGTGGTGCATGTTCAAGTTGTATAAACCATTAGTTCTCATCCTATGGTCCTTCAGAGGGTTTCAGGTCCTCAGAGTCCTAGACACCATGACCAGTGGTAAGGTGTTCTGGGAACTGAAATCCAGAACATCTAGAGGTCCAAATCACTTATTTAAACCAACATGCCTTGAAGCAATTTGTAAACACCTAGAAAACTGCTGTTCTTCTAACACCAGGGGTAGGCAACCTTTCCCCTTTAAGGGCCGAGGGACTTCAGCTCCCAGAAGCCTCAGTCATGTTGGCCAATAGTCCCATGTTGGCCAATAACTCCTGGGATTCTGGGAGCTGAAGTCCCTTGGCCCTTAAAGGGGAAAGGTTGCCTACCCCTGTTCTAACACAATATGCATATTTGAGGCTACACTTTTTGTGTACCTTTTGTATAGAGCCTAGATACCAGATCTGTCTGATCCTAGAAGCTAAGCAGGGTCAGGTCTGGTTAGTACTTAGATAAGACACCACCAATGAATCCCAGGTGGTATAAGCTATATTTCAGAGGAAGGAACTGACAAAACCACCTCTGAGTATTCCTTGGCTAAGAACACCCTATGGAATTCATGGCATCACACAAAGTAAATGGGTGGTGCAATCCAATACTTCAAGTATTATTTGCATTGTGGACTATTTGTGCTTAAATAACAATCTTTTGATGAGCAAGTTGACAGGCTACTTGAAGCCACAAACACACACACACACTTTTTGTATCATTTTTCAGTCAGTCCACAGTTCTGCAAATGTATTATCTCATACACTCCTCAGAAAGTTGCCACAGTCTGTTAGGTATACACTCAGCAACAAGCTGAGGTTTGCTCAGTAGCATGCTCAGTGTTTAGTAGATTACTTCCCAATTAAGTGTGTGTAAGATTGCCACCTTTACAGCATAGCTCCTTATGTGAGAAGCAGACAGGAAAGGGAAAATAGAGAAGCCTATGTTGACAATAGATGAGAAAGTTCCTGCAGAGGAGGAAACAGATGCAGATATTTCAAATGCATGAACTGAGAAACATAAACTGACATTCAGTGCAAAGTCTTATTACTTTATTGTCCTTTTTTGACATTCAATGCAAAGTCTCATTACCTTATTGTCCTTTTTTTGTCTTTGAAGGTATCACAATCTTGGGGTTGTACAGAATAGGTGGTGTGAATTCCAAAGTTCAGAAGCTGATGAATACTGTATTTTGTAAGTGTGCTGTGGCCCTTGGTGTTTTGTGAGTAATGCACAGAGAATTACTGTGCATTGCAATGTTTTAATCTTTTATGTGCAACTGAAAGTGCAATGTGAATTTTAAATGGGTCAAACTTTTCATTTTTAAGTGTGGGTGGGTGGGTGTTTCACAGTAAGCAACAACAACAGGGCCTTTTTCTGTTGTCGCCCCCAGGCTCTGGAACGACCTGCCTGATGAGATCTGTCAATTAACATCTTTGGACAGTTTTAAAAAGCCTGTCAAGACGGATCTCTTCCGGCAGGCCTTTCCAGACTAAATTGTCCCGGCCCCGGGCTGCCCCCTCTTCCCTCAGCAACATTATTTTGAACCACGGTTCCCCTGGAAGCATAAAAGCGGGGTATTGTGGAATGTTTTAATCATTTAATTACTATGATTTTATTCTGTTTTAATTGTTAATGGATTTTAATCATGTTATTTGTTTAATAATGTTTTAAGGGGGGGGATTGTGTTTTTTATTGTAATTGTGTTTTATGTTGTAAACTGCCCTGATTGGGCAACCATTGGGCGGTATATAAATAAATTTTTATTATTATTATTTTATTATTATTATTATTAACAAAAGGGCCAGGAATCCTGGCTTTGCATATAAGTCTTGTGGCCTGTTCACACTACACAGTTACAGCAATTTGATCCCACTTAAACTGCCATGGCAACATCCTATAGAATTCTGAGCTTTTTAGATTTGGTGAGGCATTAAAACTCTCTAGCTGATATTTCTAAATACTCCTCCCTTAACTCTTATCCCCATGACATTATAGGATGCTGTCATGGCAGTTAAAGTGGAATCATAGCATTATAATTGTGTAGTATGACAGGGCCCCACTCCTGTGCAAGAAGGGATTTAGCCAAAGATAGAGATGGAAGTCAAGTTCATTTTATTTTGTTTTTATAAGAGTCTACCAAAATTCACATATTTCTTTATATCTGGGATGAAAAGAATTTGACTCTTAAAACTTTTCAGTATGGGAGAAACAGAAACTGTCCCTCTAAGCCCAGAGCTATGAGTACTTAAATTCTGTGTCTATGTGTGAATCCCTGCCTATTGTATCATGTTGGTAGTGATGAATTTGGATTGACACTTCTTTTTTCTCCTGGAGAGAGGCCTCATTTTTACCATCTAGGCAACAGGAAATTATAACATGGTCCTCTGCATGCTGGAAATAATCATAGTTTGTCAGTTTGGACAGTACAAATGGTAGGGAATTTCAGTTCAATCCTTTTTCAAAGAATTTGCCAAAGTGCACAAATTTCTTCATATTTGTAACCAAAAAAACCTCGAGATTTTAAAAAAGTCCAAAGGTTAAAGGAAGCAAAAATACCAGATTTTGCAATCTGTTTGCTATAGGACTTTCTATACTTCTTCTGATGTAATGTGAATTTGGTAGACCCCTTCCATCTGTATACCTCTACTCCTCACTCTCCTTTCTTGTGTGCAAGTTAAGACTCAGGAAGGAGCAACCTATATGTATAAAAGAGTATTCATCAGAGCAGCAGTGGGAATTGTGTGGCCTTCCCATTGTTGCTGGACTGCAGTTTCAAGTGTTCGTCTTTTTGGGTTCTGTGAGGCCAGTTATAAATGGATCTACAAACACAATCACAATTTTAAGTCCTAAGTTTTTAAAATCATCACCACCACATAATGAGTTATATACTAAATTAAACACATATTCAGTGCCTCAAAGTTTTATGCACCCACTGAGGTGCTAGTGCCAGACTTTATTGTAAGATTCTTCTACCAGTGCTGCCTAACAGTATTACAGCCCTGAATGCAAAACTTAAAGCCCAAAATTAAACATTCAAAATAGGTGGAAATATATCATAAAAATCCCACTAGAAGGAATTTACCCTTTTGTTCCCACCTAACTACATAATTGAATAAAGGACCTAATCTTTGTCTCTGACAATTGTAGCTCTTCTCCAATTCTGCCTCTTTCTGAAATGAACTAGTAAGAACAGTTCCTTCTTCTGGGTCTCCCCAACCATTGGGCCACTCCATTGATCCATCAGGGTTTCATAAACAGTCCTTGCTAGCATAGCTTATGTTGAGGAATGCTGGGAGCTACAGTTCAGCAGCTTCTAGAGGGCTCTCTGATTTCCTCACTTGCATTAGAGGAATACTCAGTGAAAGCCTCAGTTGCATACAATGAGGGAAATGGAAGAGAAGTTTTGACTCATTCCTATTCACACTAGAGAAAATTATCCAAAGTGCATAAAAGGAGCCCTGAGGATCAGAACTATTCTAGCGACCATATGAGAAATACCTTGAAGCCCAATCAAACTCCTCCTCTCTAGCTTAAATGAACTCATCAGTAAAATGTTGTGGATTTAATTTGGTATTTACATGATTTAGGCATAACATAATCTAAAATACTGTATGAGATGTTGGAAAGCATGCATTTTTGCACACAATTGACATTTGACTGATAAGCTCCAATTATAATCAAAAGAATTCCCCTGCAATTATCATTTTAACACCTACCAAAAGTTCCAATAAAAACTATAGCAAGTATCCGTTTCATCTTTTTTATTTATTTTGTAGTCCTTTCATGTATATTTTTATATACGCCTAAGAGTTCATCAAAGAGTAGCAAGCACAGATATGATTCATTGGGCAAAACCAGTGGCAGCCACAGCTAACTAGAAACTGGGGTGCCCATATATGCTTCGTGAGTGACTTCCCCTGCTATCAAAAGGAAGCTGAACTAGTCCCAAGTGACGACAGACTTCTCTTTTCCAGCTCTGTTACCTCACGTTGCTCTGTCTAGAAATATGGGGAATGAGCTTAGAACCTTCACAATTGTAAAGAAAGTCCTCTAATATTCAAGTCACTAAAACTGTGCAAATACATTCCTAAAAGCTTGATGCTTTTGATAAACCATGCATAATGCATAGTCTTTCATTAATTACCAGGACAGTTATATTAGACATCATAATTTTGTGGCACATCCTACTCTTCTAATTTATTACTTTCTACAGAAAACAATTGAGTCATGCTGTAATGCAGTCTCTCTCAATCTTTCTCTCTCTCTGTCTGTCTGTCTTAATAGCTCCTAAATCTCCTCCTGACATGGACATTGATTTAGAAATTTGGGACAATAAAACTATAACAAGTGGACTAAAGAACTACCTCAGGTGAGTAAGTTGTGTCAGTTCCAAATTTCAGATTCCCTGCCTGTTTACCAGCATTCTGTCTTTTATTTTTTAAGCCCCACTATAATAAATATAACATTGTAAAATGCATAAGTAGCTATTTGTCTTTGTTATCATGCACCATAAAGCCCTCCATTTTGAATGTATATGTTTGATTTGTAAATTGATATCCAGTATTCACAGCACTGTAGAGTAAATCTCTTTAATAGACTAATTTCTTTTTATCAGAACTGTGCAGCATGGTTTTTTACATTTGTTATTATCAATATAAACACAACTATTACTCCTAGCATTCTTTTTATAAATTATGTAGTATAAATTGTTGCCTTTTTGTGGGTACAGAAAACTGAAGATGCATCTTCACTTGAAAAGCTCCTTGGAATTGCCAATATATTATAAAAATGAATTAAAAGCATTGACAATATGGCTGCATCCACATAGCAGAAATAATCCAGGTTGACATCACTTGACTGCAGTGGCTTAATGCTGTGGAGTTCTGGGAATTTTAGTTTGTAGTGGCTCAAGAGCTGTGACAGAGAAGGCTAAATGTCTCACAAAACTACAGTTCCTAGAACTCCATTGCAATGAGTCATGGCAGTTAAAGAGGTGTCAAACTGGATTATTTCTGCAGTTCGGATAGAGCCGTTGTTATACTTCAACAAACCCTTTCAATTAGAAAGCTTGATGGTCATTTTAATGTCCTTCCAACCTCCCATGGGTCTCACAATTGTGATTACCCAAAATAGTAAGTGATGTCATGGTCACTTGTGATCATTTTTCCCCTTTGATTTTTGATTGTTGGGGGTCATTCAGAGTTGTTGTTTTTTAACATTCAGGCAAGCATGGTTAAGACTGAAGCCTTAGCAAAGGAAACACTTCAATTTACCAGAAGTATGTGTAGCATAATACCTAATTTAATTAAGAGGTGACATATTGAGAAATAAGCTCCCTTTGTTCCTCATGTAATTAATGGAATGATTGTCTCTGTCACAAAAGGTGATTTCTGAAACTGATGCCAAAATTGCTCTTTTCTTATGCTATAGATTTAAATCCAATAGAGCATGTCAGGAAATCTTAATTTGCCATCTCTCCTTCATTGGTGATATTTTTAATTTACATCTCTATTAGTTGAGGGTGCAACTTTAGTGAGAGAATAAGTTAGGTAATGTTTACAAAATTGTACAAAGCAATATTACCATTTCCTTCCCTAATATTTCACCCAGGTGTCTTGCAGAGCCACTGATGACCTTCAAGTTGCACAAGGATTTTATTGTTGCAGTTAGTAAGTAAAAATGTTGTGGGAAAGAGTGAGTGCAAATCCTTGTCAAACTTGTGTTTACTGACTAAAGAAGTGCTACAGGAAGTCCCAGCAGCCTGAGGTATTCCCCATGCAGTGTATGTGGGTCTGCATTTGAAAAATGCTTGGAAGATACAACTGGACCAAAAAGCTGAAGGCAGCTTGTTAATCAGAGAGCATACAACTCCCAGTACAATTTAAAATGCTGATGATTAACTATAAAACCAATTATAGTTCTGGTCCAAGTTATCTGAAGGCCCATATTCTTCCATGTGAGCCTATATGTGGTTTAACATCTTTTGGGGGATGCCTTCACTCTGGGCTTGTCTACATGGGTTATTTCAGGGGTAGGCAACCTTTCCCCTTTAAGGGATGGGGGACTTTAGCTCCCGGAAGCCTCAGCCATGTTGGCCAATAGTCCCATGTTGGCCAATAGCTCCTGGGATTCTAGGAGCTGAAGTCCTTTGGCCCTTAAAGGGGAAAGGTTGCCTACCCCGGGGTTATTTAATTTGAATTCCCCCTGGGTTCGTGGTGTCCTGTTTACATGGTCAAAACCTTGAATTGGACTGTCCTGGTGAGATCCTCACCCAATTCAGCCTTTCATCCCTCAACCTGAATTTTGCTCTGGGTTTCTAAGCTCTCTCTGCAGTGATGACCCCTGTGAGTCACTCGGTGCAAGCATTGCAGGTGCATGTTGCTCTGAGATCAGAATAACATGGCTGGGCATCTCATCTCAGCAGCAACACTGAGAGACAAAAGCACTGGGTTACATGGGAAGGCTTCTGCCAATCAACACTGTGGGACGAGCACAAGAAGGGGGGGATTGGGGCCAAAGTATTCCAGGAGCAGTCCGAAGTATTCTGGCCAGTGAAAATAAACCCTCTGTCCAATCACCTTCATGGGTACATTTGGGGGTGAACATGGGACAAGCCTTCTTAGTGACTGCTCCCAAGTTATGAAACAGCCTTCTTAGAGAGGTTAGACTGGCTCCCTCCCATTACTGAATAAACTGGACCTCAGTTGTTTCAATCTATTTTAGAGAGGTCCTGTTTTTTACATCACATACAAAAAATGGTCTATTCTGTGTGTGTATATGTGTGTGTGTGTGTGTGTGTGTGTGTGTGTGTGTGTATATATATATATATATATATTCAATCTTCTCTTCCATATATAAATTACACATGCATTGGTATGTGCCATTTTAAAATTTAATAAGGATACACTTTGGTAGATAGCAGCAAACTTAAGATATCATAATACAGCTGTTTTTGTTGCAGCCTCTTTGGAAATGTCAACAATGGCAGACAGTCATTCCATTTTCCCTATTTTGTCACTAGAGTAACCATTTCATCATCAGTTTTACTGTTATTTTCCCATGAAATGTACAAGTGTATGTGTGTGTGAGAGAGAGAGAGAGACAGAGGGAGAGAACATACTTTGAATCTTCTCACCAATTGATATCAAGCAGGTTCTATTCAAGATATAACCTGCCTGAAGAAATTTAAGAGCAAAAAAGGTCTTCTCAGTGGTGGCACACAAAAAGTGAAATTATGCCACACTGAAAACTGTTGAGGGCAACCTTTGTGAAAGAAGAGTTTTATTTAGCTTGGATTTCAAGTTTCTACTTATATTCTGGTGTTTCAATATGAGTCTGATACAATTCAATATAAAGGTACTTTGGCGAGCTTTCTTAAGATACCTAAATTTCTGAAAATTTTGATTATTTCTGAACACTGGCATAAATGAAATTTGATGGTAGACTTGGGAATTCACAGGTAGGATGGATTATTGGAATTCATTTCAGCTTCTGGTGACTTTTGCTGTGGGTGATGTATTATGCTTTGTTTATGTTTTTCAGTTGTTTGTAGCTACAGTGTGTTTTCATCAGTGCCTATAGGGTTTCTTATAAAAGTGCATATTACATACAGCACGACTGCTGACAGTCTAAGGAGACTGTAACTGATATAAGGCTCTAAATTCTCCTGTACAATTATAGTGTATTAGGACTCTAGTTATGTGTGAGAACTGTGGTGCTGGAAACAGATTTCATAGCTTAGTGCTGGCATTAATCATTGGCACACCCAGGATTGCTGCTACAGAGATAATATAGAATGAATAGAATGGTGATTTGAGGCTGAGGTAGTCAACAATCTGTAAGTTTAAAGTTTAGGATGGCACATGCATATAGAACAACTTTCCCAGAACAGGAAGCTATATTTTGAGCTACAGTTTCCATCACCATCAGCCATTATGGTCAGTGGTTAATGCAAGTTATAGTCCATATCATCTGGTGGGCATTAGATAGATAGAAAAGAGTGGGTGAATCTGGTTCTAATTCTGAATATTGACATGTGACTGGGGAGAATATAGGGATTTTGTATCATTGTCTATGCACCCCTTTTGCTGTTTTCCTTTATTTATGCTACATTTTATTTGCTTGTGTGATTGTTTTATTGATTTTTGTTTTAATGTTTTATTATGTTGTATCTTGTCTTTATTGGATACTTTTTGAATTTCTGCAGCTAAAGGAGACAGGGTACAAATGCTCAAAATAAAACATATTGTTGCACACTAGCTTTCAGGAGCCTACCTTAATGAAATTCTTCATCCATAGGGGTAAAGGTTGAGGAAGACTAGAGGAATGGATCCTTTCAAAGATCAGTTAGGGCATTTAATTTAAACTAAGGAAAAATGCAACTGCTGAAATAACAAGAAGAAACAACTATTGTGTTATGTTTTTAGGAAGTCAATAGGGAATGTGGAATGAATGCTAAAGGGATAAGGGGAAGGGGTTTAGATAGTATGTAAGGGGAGAATGGTTAACTTAAAGAGGTGGTGAGGTAAGACAGTGTAATTTTATTAGTAGTTGAAAAAATTTACTAAGTAGAACATGATTATAAAAATTATCAATAAAAATTTTCCTCATCCATGAATGTTTGTTGAAGCATGCCCTTAGAATAAAAACACAACCTTCTTGCATTTCTAGTAATGTAAAAAAACAAAACAAAAATAATGCAATATGTTTGTTGCTGTTGTTTTTCTCTCATAATAATTGTTTTTTATTGTTAATGTTATTTTAATAGAGTCTGATGACCAGAATTATAGAGTGGAAGCAGTCCATGCACTTGTACACAAACTGCCTGAGAAAAACCGAGAGATGCTGGACATCCTAATCAAGCACTTGGTCAAGTAAGAATTATTTTGTTTTGCTATTGGTGGTAATGAAGGTCTGAAGAAGGAAAGTATCACAAAGAAAGAAAGGAGGTGATGCTGTGTAGCTTTTTTCTCTCTCTCTTTTCCTAATTGCTTTGTATCAATGAGATGAGAAGATGGTCCCCTTCTGATGGGCTGTGAGCAAGGAATTGATGACTGAAAATGTGTTTTGCTACTGAAGCCCTAGAGGTCCTAAGTGGTGTTAATTAAATAATTCCATTAATTAGAATTCTCCTCTGTTTCTTCCAGGGAATGATCATATAGTATGAGAAGCTCAGGCTTGTGTCTGTCTAGTTACTGTACTCCTGCTAGGTTTGTTTTTTTCTGCAGTATAATCTTTCTTCCATGTCTTTCTAAAAAGTACTACATTAAATATCTTTCATATACTTAGGTTATAGCACTCACTGTCTTAACAACACTTAAGAGGTTTTATTATAGTAAGCATATGGACCACAAATAACAGCTATCTAGTGTAGTTAAAGTGTGTGTGTGTGTGAGAGAGAGAGAGAATATGTCAGCAAGGTATACTGGTTTTACTGTTGGGCTAGGACATTGGAAGATCAGGGTTTGATACTCTGTTTAGCTATGGAAACCCAATGGGTGACTTAGGCAAGTCATACTTTCAGCTTTAGAGAAAAGCAATGCCAGACTCAGGCCAAGAAAATCTTTCCAAGAAACCCCTGTGACAAGTTTTCCTTAAAGTCACCATAAGTTAAAAAAAGACTGAAGACACAAGGCAACACTCTATGTGTATGTATGATAGCTCATCTCACCAAAACTCCAAGACTGTGAAGTATAGATCCCTGAAACTTGTGTGCATACCAGGAGACTCTAAGGATGTGTATCTTTCTTTTAAAAAAACAGATTAATTTTATAGCCTGAAATATCACAAGGAGCCAGCTGGTGACATTGAGTCACTGGACTACAAGCTTGTGTTTGTTTGTTTGTTTGTTTGTTTGTTTGTTTGTTTGTTTGTTGGATTTATATCCCACCTTTCTTCCAAAATGGGATTCAGGGTGGCTTACAATAATTAAGAAGGATAAAACTAAAACATTAATTACAAGACTTAGAAATAATTAAATAACGCTAATATTAAAACATAAGTTAAAAAATAGCATAGTTAAAACATTTTTAAAGTAAAAAACATTAAAGCATTAAAAACACACACCACACTACATAAGTAAAATTCACTCATCAAAAGCCTGCCTAATTAAGGTTCCGATAGTCTGTATTCACATGCATTGGGTGGGCCACTCCCACAAGAAGATGCTGCCAGGTCTCAAACACCACTTTGATCACCAGTAGCTCTTTCTCCCAGATGGTGTAATTCTGCTCCAGAGGAATGAGCTGCCAGGAGTTAAAAGCACAAGGTAATAGGTGCGCCGGAGGCCCTATCGGGTGGAGTAACAAAGGGCATCCACGAGTCCGGATGCTGCAGGATAGGTGTCGAAGTGAAGCGCACCTTCAAGGCCTCAAAAGAGTGATGTGCAGCCTCCATCCACTGAAAGCATGCCATTCCTCGCAACAGTTGGGAGATAGGGGCTGTTAGGGTTGTGTAGTCCTCGATGAAATTCCAGTAAAAGTTCGCAAACCCTAGGAACCACTGGATGTCCTTCCTGCTGCAAAGTCCAAGAAGTCCATCTCTCAGAGGTCAAAGGCGCACATCTTGAGCTTGGCATAGAGCCAGTGCTCCCAGAGCCTCTGGAGAACAGCATGGATGTGGCTGGCTAGGAGAGTAAATCAGGAAGTCATCTAAATAAATGATAACTAAGCAGTCTAGGTAGTCCCAGAATACATAGATATGTCCAAGGTAGAAGCGGTCATGCCCTTTGGTCTGTACAATGCTCCAGCCGTCTTCCAACATTTTGTAAAGGATGTTTTTTGGGACTACCTAGACCTCTTAATTATCATTTATTTGGATGACTTCCTGATTTACTCTCCTAGCCGGGCAGCCCATGACACCCACATCCTTGCTGTTCTCCAGAGGCTCCAGGAGCACCGGCTCTATGCCAAGCTCAAGAAGTGCACCTTTGCCCTCTGAGAGGTGAACATTTTGGGCTACCGGATCTCGGCTCAGGGTGCCGGAGGCCCACCCTTTTGGCTCTATGCTGATTGAAGGTAGGCACAGTCCCCTGATCCTCATCCATGTCCAACGGCTCTGTCGTTGGAAGGCTTTACTGCGGAGCCTCTTGAGAAGCCACTCAAGAGGCTCTGCAGATAGTCTAGACCAGGGGTAGGCAACCTTTCCTCCGCTGGAGACTCTGGACCCAGATGAGTCTTTGTCAAGGCAGGGTATGAAATTATTGTACTTCTGGTAGATTTCAGTAGCTCTTTTTACCTGGTAGAATTCTACTAAGGCATAAGGAACATATGGCTTCCTTGCTGAAAGAGCTTTACTGGCTATCAGCCTATTTCTGGGCACAGTTCAAAGTAGTTTATGACTTATAAAAGCCCTGTTTAGCTTAGGTCTAGACCAGGGATAGGCAACCTTTCCCCTTTAAGGGCCGAGGGACTTCAGCTCCCAGAAGCCTCAGCCATGTTGGCCAATAGTCCCATGTTGGCCAATAGCTCCTGGGATTCTGGGAGCTGAAGTCCCTCGGCCCTTAAAGGGGAAAGGTTGCCTACCCCTGGTCTAGACTATCTGAAAGCCCATACCTCCTAATATGACCCTGTCCAGATCTTGCTACCTTTGAAAGAGGGTGAAATTCCCAGGCTTGTCTGATGAGGACATGGGAGACAGCATTCTTGGTGCCTGCTTCTAGACTATAGATCAGTGATGGTGAAACTTTTAGTGGCTGAATGCCCAAACTAAAATATGTCATGGCACTGGATATTACCCGGGATTGGGACTTCTGGGGGGGGGGGAGGACTTCCAGGGTGAGAATTCTTCCCCTTGCCCTCCCAGGTCTTCAGCTGCCTTTCTGGAGACAGCTGAAGGCCTGAGATGGCCATGAAGAGGAGGAACAGACACATCCTCCACGTGCCAGGGAAAATGACTTCACGTGCCATCTCTGGCACATGTACCGTAGTTTCACCACCATGGCTATAGATGATCCTGAGGAAATCTCAGTTGGCCCCATCTCTACTCTGTTTTTCTTGGCAGGCAAAGGCCATCCTATTTAAAGAAGACCTCAGTTTGATTAGAATAAAGGAATATGTGATGAGTGTGTTCTTTTTAATATTTAAATTATTTTAAAGTTAAAATTGGATTGATTAATGTTAAATGAATAGACTTCTAAGCACTTCACCAAACTACAAATCAGGATTCCTTAGGCTGAGGAATCAATGTGGCATAAAACTTAACAACTGTAGTGCAGATATACCTTACACATCAGTCCTTGGTAGAAGCTGAGATATGGGGCAAAATGTGCAGTCAATGATCAATTCTTGTGCAAGAAATGCACCTGCTAGTGCCTTTCAGTTTGTTTAGCCAATGAGTGAAGCCAAACATTACATTATGGTCCTTAGAAATTTAAAATTGTATTGTGACTCATTAAATTCTACACTACTATGTCTATGCTGGCTGGAAGATTCCTCTGAGTGCAGTCCAAAACAATAAATTTCTAAGCTATATTGTGAGCATACAAAGCACTTTGTCTACATTAGCTTGGCAGTGCATGCAATAACATTAAGTTTTTCTCAGTATGATTGTTCCCATTGTGCAGTCAGTATGTGACGGAATTTGAGGCTGAGGATAGGTATAGTTCAGCATTTTTAGATGCCTCAAGCAGAATTCCAAACTTTATAGAATCCTCATTCCTGTAAAAACTGTACCAACTGAATGCCTATAGGGGGTTGCAGACTGCCAGAAATAGTGCAAATTGAGTCCACTTTTAGGGTTAGGGTTAGTGCTAGGGAATCATGGGAATTGTTCTTTTTCCTGAGACATTGAGCCTTCTCTGTCAGAAAGCTCTGGTGCCACAATAAAATATAGTTCCCATGATTCCCTAACCCTAACCCTAAAAGTGGACTCAATTTGCACTATTTCTGGCAGTCTGCAACCCCCCTATGTCTCCTGAAGCTGTTAAAGGCACAAGAGCTCAGTGAGGAGGAACAGTGGTAAAGAGAATTAATGTTGCAGACATCAGGGCATGAATGTGCATTTGTGAACTGTATGAACGCCGTTGTACTCTTTAAAACATGATAGATAGATAGATAGATAGATAGATAGATAGATAGATAGATAGATAGATAGATAGATAGATAGATAGATCTAAATTCTGAACTTGAAAAATCAAGGATGTTGTGTGCTAAAAGTAGAGATGCTGAACAAAAGGGTGTCCAGACATATAGATCTGGTATTTTATTTTTTGACCATGGAAGTTCTGCTTACTTGCTGCACCATCTTAATACAGAAAGGGAGGGGGAATCACTCCATAACTCACATCTTTGTAATAAAAGAAGACTACAGTCTGCAAATTGGCCACGTCCAAAATTTCACAATGACCATGGAAAGAGAGTTTTGGGAGACAGCAATTTTTCTCTTTATAGAATAAAACATATTGCCATATTTCAATGCCTGATTAGCTGAGTATATACCTGTTCATTCTCCGAAGAGAAAAGTAGTGTAGACCTAAAGGAAAATTGGCTATTTATAAAGTTTCATATTATTAACATTCTAAAAAGCAATTTTCTATAACTTCTGAAAGAACTAGAGACTTTGCCAAACCTGCTTCCAAATTTGTGCTTAGTCATTACATGTCAAGACAGTATGAAACTCCATTTTCTATTGTAGTACTTAAGAGATCCAATTTGTCACCAAGGCAACTAAGCAATGATCATTGCTGGGAATAGTAAATTATAGTGATATGGAAACTTTGGTATTCTTATCTCTGTATGGATCTTACCACTTCAAAATTCTTTTATCAACACAAAACTTTTAAAATCTTAACACTGCCCTCTAGTTATGTACAGAGTATTTGTCTGGCTTAGACAAAGATGAGCCAAGGAAGTTCACTGTTTTAGCTAAATAATTATTTCTATAGTGTTAGATCCTTACGTTTGAAACTACTTTTTACAAAGTGGGCTGCTACCACTAGTGGCAGCCTGTGTATAAGTCCTCTGTAATGTGTAATACAACTCCATGCCCTAATGTAAATGGGTGGTGTATTTCCCCATTCCCACTATCTGGTAGACCAGGGGTAGGCAACCTTTTTGAGCCAGGGGCCGGGTTGCTGTCCCTCAGACAATTGGGGGGCCGAAGCACCAAAAATAAATAAATAAATGAATATTTCTTTTAAAAAAAATTAAAAATTAGAAAAATATGCATGTACACTCTCTCGGCCCCAGAAAAACCATGGCAAAACCCCTGTGGAGATTTTGCCAAGAAAACCCCAAGAAAAAGTAATAACAACAATAATCAATATAGCTGCCCTTGAGTCAACCCCAACTCATGGTGACTCTGTAGCTGAGACACCTCCAAGACTCCCTTACCCCACTGCTTTGCTTAGGACCTGCAAACCCATGCCTGTGACCCTCTCCCCACCCCATGATTGCATCCATTCATCTGGCATGTGGTCTACCCCTCCTTCTAGTACTTTCTATCTTTCCTAGCATTATTGTTTTCTCTACTGATCCATGCCTTCTTATTCTGTGGCCAAAGTATGACCGTCTCGATTTTATCATCTTGGCTTCCAAGGATGGATCTGGTTTGATCTGTTCAAGGACCCATTTGTTTGTCTTTTTGCTGTCCACAGTATCCTAAGCACTTTTCTCCGGCATCACATCTCAAATGAGTTGTTTTAATCTTTCTGTCTGCTGCTTTTACTGTCCATCTCTCGCTTCTGTATATGACATTAGGGAATACAGCAGTCTAGCCGATTCTGACTTTAGAACTCAGTTGTATATCTTTACTCTTCAGGGTCTTTTCTAATTCCTTCAGAGATACCCCTACCCATTACTAAAGCATACATAGAATCATAGAATCATAGAATCATAGAGTTGGAAGAGACCACAAGGGCCATCCAGTCCAACCCCCTGCCATGCAGGAACTCCCAATCAAAGCATCCCCGACAGATGACCATCCAGCCTCTGCATAACTAGCAAGATAACCCATTTCCAGGAAAAAGTGCTCCTGGCACACTAATGAAAGCTGGCACAAGGTACTTCATCCTACAGAAGCAAATGTGTTGCCTCCAGATGTTGCTTGACAGCTCCTCCCATTAGTGCTAGCCAGCATAGCCAGTGGCACAGTTCAACAACATTTGGAGGGCCGCACCTTCCTCATCCCTGTTCTAATGAATAGAAAGAGGCTGAAGTCTGAGCCTGCCCCAACCACCTTTGAAAAATACTAAGATCCTTGTTCTGAATATGCCAAAAGAGTAAAAAATAAAGTATTCTTCAGTTTAACCTTCCCAGTCTAGTTGGCTCCATTTTTGTGATTTTCCCCCATCTATTCTTTCTCAGTATCTCAATGCAGCATGCATCCATTCTCTCAAAAGCTGTGACCAAGATTTCTGCTACTTGAGACTTGTGCAGTGGAGGGGAGGGACGGCAAGAGACCATCACTACAAAACCCAGAAAGTGCTAGTGTGTTGCCTCCTGGTGACCTCCTCTAGTTGAGGATCGGAATAATGACTGTTGCTGCAGCCCCCTGTTTCTTGCAAAATATAGTCCAAACTATTTTGTCATCTTTCTGTTGGCAATAGAAAATTATGAGAGATATGATATGTGGCTGAGCCCCTTGATATATTTTTAAATCTACTTGCTGTTTGTTGGAATAGATGAGCAACATTTTTCAGAAGCATCCCTGCAAATGAAGCACTGAATTCTTCCAGCTGAAATTAAAATGCCATGATTTATGTAGAGATGGACTGGTTATGCCCTTTGAATGGCATTATCCATTCACCAATATGTCACTCTGACTTCATAACAAAATGAAAAGAATAGCTTTCTATTCAACTTCCATTTCTGACTGTGGCTCAGTTCTAACCTCTGCCTCTCTGGCAGCACTTTTAAATTGATGACCTGTAGAAATGGACTGAACATTTTTGCAAGAAAGTTTCATGTGCCATAGAATCCCATAGAATTCTGAGATCTATAGTTTGATGAGGGCCATAGAATTTTCTGTTAGTTCAGAGAAAAGCACTAGAGCTCTATGATGGAAAATTATAAGTACTATTCCTCAGGATTCCATAGGATGGAGCTATGGTGGTTAAAGTGGTATCAAACTGCTTTAAATATGTAGTATAGGTACACTCCAGGATAGTAGAGGATTACTGCCTCCTGCTGATGGGATTGTCCTGTAAAACAATACCACCTTTTTATGACATTTGCTTAAAATAGTCTCTCTTAGAGTAAATGGGTAATATGATGTACTGTACCCAATCAATTTTCTGATCCTGAGTGGAAAAAAAATAATATGATTGGATGAGCTGCTGTGTGGCCATGAGCTACCTAACAGATGAGTTCATGAAACTCACAATTTAAAAATAGTCCAGCTTTTATGAAGAAAATGAGAGGTTACTGTGGGTGGGATACAGGAAGGTTAAACTCATACATCTAATATAAGATGAGAGGAACTGTGCACTAAGATGGTGATAGTTTGTGCAGATGAGGAAGTAAAGGACCTAGTAGCAGGAGCAGAATAGCAGGAGACTAGGGAATTGCAGGAAGAGTAGCCAAAAGCCTTGTAGAAATTTTGAGTTTAAAAGGATCAATGGTGAATAGACTTTAAAAAAAACAGGCTAATGAGATTGGAAAGTAGAAAAAGCCTCAGGGGCAACAGGTGAGTCAGGCTGTATGCTACTGAGCAGAATGGAAAAGAAAATGCTGTGCTAACATGGAGGATAGGTTACCAAGAGTCAGGATGGCTAAAGGAGATGAGGTAGGTTAGGTACTGAATTGCAAAGACAGTGATCTGAGGAAAAATGAGTGATGGGGCCACAGGGTTGAAGGAAAGAGTTGCCAGGAAGAAAATGGAGTACATATTAATGTGTCATACAACTAAAGCTATGCATGTTTTAGTCAAGCTGAAGTAAACAAAGGGACTTTGAATGGTAGCTGTATACCAAGGAGTTATAATAGCAATGGGTTGTCTGATCCAAAACCTGTGAGGTTTTCTGTGCTATACAGGGGAGAATAAGGCTACATGTCATTTCTCTTTTCATCATTGTATTATGAGTTGGCAACACAATGCAGGTGGCATAACGCTGGAAGCAGTAGATTGAAACGGGGGATGGATTTAATAAATGGATTTAAATCTCCCTACCCATTCTATGGCAAGAAGCCTTTAGTTCCATCAGCATTTAAAAAGAAAGAGAGAGCTTATTTACACTGATTTCAGCTATATATTGCTAACTTTAATTGCTCATGGTTCGTTTTAATAGGGAAAAAACAGGAGTTTAATCTTTAAACTAATTGAAACACATTTTAATCCATAAGTGAGGTGGTTAGCTTTTAAAAAAAATGATACTCTATCACAAGAGTTAATTATCAAAGCATATTAAACCTTGGAGTTCTACTTGAAGTGAATTTGTTTCTTGAAACAGTGAGAACGGTTTCCGAAATTCCTCCAGTAGATGTTGTTTATCACCCTGTCTAATGTGTATGAAAGCATATCATATGTAAAGCAATATTAGACTTGGAGGAAACATCACCAATTTAAGATATGCAGATGACACCATACTACTAGCAGAAAATAGACTTGGAATAATTACTGAAGACAGTTAAGAAAGAAAGGCAAGTTTACTTAATGTTCACATTAAGAAAACAAAAATAATGACCATGGAGGATTTAGATAACTTTAAAATAGATGGTGAAAGCATTGAAATGGAAAGATTTTCTTTATCTTGGCTCAGTCATTAATCAGAA
Source organism: Phrynosoma platyrhinos (assembly GCA_020142125.1). Classification (NCBI taxonomy): domain Eukaryota; kingdom Metazoa; phylum Chordata; class Lepidosauria; order Squamata; family Phrynosomatidae; genus Phrynosoma; species Phrynosoma platyrhinos. Next base: position 158,654,389 of record JAIPUX010001232.1, on the reverse strand, counting down.
TGGAGACTGTAGTCAAGAAATCAGAAGAATGCTAGGGTAGGACTTGGAAGAAAAGCTATGAAGGAACTGGACAAGAACCTGAAGTGTAACGATATATCATTGAGTACTAAAGCTAGGATTGCCCATGCCATCATATTTTCCATTTCTGTATATAGTTGTGGAAGCAGTACAGTGAAGAAAGTGGATAGGAAGATAATTAACTCCTTTGAGATGTGGCGCAGGTAAAGAGTTCTGTGGATACCATGGACTGCTAAAAAGACAAATAAATGAGTCCTAGGGCAAATCAAATCTGAACTCTCCCTAGAAGCCAAGATGACTAAACTGAGACTGTTGTACTTTGGGTATATCATGAGACATGACTCACTAGAAAATACCATAATGCTTGGTAAGTGAGAAGGCAGTATTAAAAGAGAAAAACCACATTTCAGATGGATAGACAATCAAGGAAGCCAAAAGCCTTGAATCTTCAAGACCTGGGCAGGTCTGTTGATAATAGATTGACTTAGGGCTCTGAAAACCAGCACTAAACCCTGGCCTCAGGGTGGACTGGGGGCATGGTGACCGCATGCCCCAATGCCGTTATCACGCCGACTGACTGCATGGTGGCATTTCTGTGTTTCTGCGGTGCAATGTTTAGACATGCTGCACCGCAAAAACTAAAAAAAATTCCACAGCAAAGGCATCTTTTTGCCACTTTTAAAAGGAACCATGGTTTCTGTGGCCCCAATCCAGTGCTCCTAGGGGTGGCATGGAGCTGCCCCTTTTAGGTGGTCTGTTGAGCCCCTTAGAGGCCTATCATTCATGGGGTTATATTTGCTCAAAGTTGACTTGACGACAATTAACAACAACAAATTTTGTTTGCTACAAGAGAAATTTGTCTCCATCTTTCTGGGATATATATTAAATCAAAATTACAAGTGGCTTCTTACAATATAAGTGGACAATATTTAACTTCTTTCTTTTCTTTTCACCATTTTTCAGAGTGTCATTACATAGTCAGCAAAATCTCATGACCGTATCCAACCTTGGAGTTATTTTTGGTCCCACACTGATGAGAGCCCAGGAAGAAACGGTAGCTGCTATGATGAACATCAAATTTCAAAATATTGTGGTTGAGATTCTTATTGAGCACTATGAAAAGGTAGAGCAATGGAATCTTTTCAGCTTACACAAAAGATAAAAAACATACTTTAAAAAAATAACATTCCAGAGACCAATATTTCACACAAACCCCAGAATCCCTTTCCACAGCCTTGGTCCCATTCATGCTTGAGAAACACAACATGGTCTGCCTGTTCCTTGGTTCTCTTGTTATTTATATTAGAACAAAATGACTAAGATTACCTGGGATAGTGCAAAAAAAGAAAGAAAAGGTATTTAGATTAGCCCACCAGATTAATTGTGCTGCAACTGCCATGTTCGCCATCCCTTCAACCCCAGGTCAAAGCAGCATGATGTATATAGTGACATAAGCTATGGGCCAGAGCATGATCATGTTGGATTTTTTTTAACTTTGTTAACTTTAACTTTGTACTTTCATTATTGCTAAGTGTTTAGTCAGGCACCAGAAGGATATAATAAGATTATTGCTTCCCAGAAAATTGCAGCCCAAGAAAATGGCAGCCATTCATCTGGCTTTCCATTGTCCCTCACTGAGTCTAATGGTATACATCAGTGTCATGATGGTTCTGCATTTCTCGTTTCCCACTCCATACTATAGAGGCTAAGCACATTCTGACCTGGTTAGTTGGGGACTTGGATGGTAACAACCAAGAAATACCAAGTGCTGTATTTCAGAGAATGGCAGTGGGAAACCACTACCTGGTTTTCCTTGCCTAAGAAAAGCCAGTGAAATTCATTGACTCATCATAAGTCAACAAGTGACTTGAAAGAGTGTGTTTGTGTGTGTACAAAGGAGATAGGGTCCACATGCTGCTCAATTGTTTATTCTTTTTAAAAGCCCTACACATTTTGGTCAATACAGAAGCATTCAAGAGCACTCCCAGAAATACTTTTCAAAGGTCTGGACCAATTATTATTATTAGCAAGCTAATAGTTATTGGCCTTGTCCTTTGGAGAATGTTATCAACTTCTCCAGTGATTTTTGCTGAATGTCCTTGAAGAAGAATAAAATGTTGCCCATCTAGCAGCATGTGAACCTTGTCTCATTTCTATTTTCTGCACATAAACACACATGTTATGGTAGGACAGGTAAATGCAGACCATCATGACATTAGTAAGTATTACTGAAGGAGGGAGCTGCTCAGTTGCAATTGTGTAAAACCAAAGAAACAGGACAAAACCCAATGGAAATCCATAGTGCCATAGTCGGGTGATTATACCCATTGCAAGCTTTAGTCCCTCTTTTAAATTGCTTATTGTTTAATAACCTCTGAAACAAAAGTAATGTCTTTCTGAAGATTAAAAAAATTGGATTAAGTTTTACATCTCTAAAATAGGTGTATATATAGAGTGCTTTACGTAGTTATCATGTATTGGGGGCAACAGTGTAATCCAAACAATATGACAAAACTCTAATTTATAAAAGAATTCCCTAATTACATTAAAGAGAAAAAAAGTTTGTAAAGTTTTTCATTTTCATTTCCCACCAGATCTGCAATTTTTATACACAGTATGGGGGGGGGGGGAATTATAGGAGTGGATGGGGAGAGGACTGTCTTTCCTGGTATCTTTTAAGGATACATATACCCAATCCTAGGCTTTACTCATAATGTCTCTAGCCAGTGGCAGCTAAAGACAACATTCCTTATAGTAGTGTAAGTCCTTTTTATTGCAGTCAAGGAACTTTTAGCATTAACAATGTTCCCTGTGTACTTCACAGACCATCAAGCTCACTTATATATTGCAAAGCACAAATGAGATGTTCATATACATATATATATATATGTCATTGTGTCTGTTCTTAATTGTCTGCATGATAAGTATGTAGAAAAGTACCGTATTTTTCGGCATATAAGACGCTCCGGCATATAAGATG
>JAIPUX010001232.1:158627420-158647964 GCA_020142125.1 Phrynosoma platyrhinos | reverse complement strand
CAAAACCAGGGTAATGTGGTCCCTCCTAGATGTTCCCGAGACAAGCCTTCCCGAGACAAGCCTAGATGTTCCTGAGACAAGCCCGAAGACATTCATTGAGAGAGGAGATGCCATCGGAATTCGAGGCCAATGAACGAGACACAGAGAAATAGATTTGGGTGTCATCTGCATACATTTTAAAAATTACTTGTGGGAATTAGAGGACAATCATTAAAGAGTAAATGATTACAATATTTGCAATGGTTATATACATTTATAGAATTTGAATGTCACTAATGCTTTCTATTACAGATCTTTTAATGTATAAAACCTTTTAAGGGGGAGTTTATAGATAAAAAGAAAGATGGCAAAACACCAAAAACTGAATAAAATATGGAATGAAACAGCAGATTTAAGTCACTGAAAGATGTAGTGCCAGTAATTTCTTCTTGGCTAATGAGTCATATCTAGATGTTTTACAGCAGGTCTAAGAAACTTTTACCCATATATGTTCTTTTAAAAAAAAAAACTTTATCCTTACTGGTGTTTACAGTACAGTGTCTTTTTGCCAGTGATGAAATAGCAAGCTGTTCCATTGTTCTGCATCATTGTTTCCATATTTTGTGATAACAATCATCCAATAAAATTCAGCATCTGCTTTTGTCTTTCCATTCTTACCATTCTTAGAATTAACTGTTGCTGATACTTTCAAAGAGTTGATTAAAAGAGAAACTGCTATGATGCATGTTTTGCTTATCTAGTCTAGATTGAGGTAAGCAGCAAATGCAGATCCTTGAACCACTGCTTCTGCTCTAATGCAATAGTCTGGGAGGGAAAGATATTTGCAAGGCAGAAAAAGTAAGAGAGTTATTCCTTCCTCTCCCTGTAACACCCTCATCAACTTGTTTTCAAACTGTTTTCTTCATTTGGACAAAACAAATTATTTGAACCAAATAATGGGTATCTATGTAATCTCTCCTGCAAATACCTACCTCTTGCGTGGTAATTTAATTAAGTGGTAACTCAAGTTCCCATGCTTCTTTTTCCCACCACTTATTCAGGACTGAACTAAGGGATGTGCAAGGTGATTTCATGTGACCCTTTAAGAGCTATATTGGATCAGACCAAAGGCTTAGCTCAGAGATGGAAATCTGTGGTTTCCAAGATGTTGTTGGACTTCAACTCCCAGCATTCTTTACCACTGATTTCTCTAGCTAGGTCTACAGTACAACACACAGATGACAACATTTTCTCCCATTCATAACCTGGTCCAACAACCTGTTCACACAGGAAGCTAACTAGTTGCCTATGATAAGATCCCCAGGAGGACATAAGAATAACTCACTCTGTCTCTCTGTTGTGTTCCTGAACAACTAATATACAGAGGTGTACCATCTTTGATACTGGAGGTGATATACAGCCATTCTAACTAATGACTAGTGATTATCCTAACCTCCATGAATTTATCTAATTTCACTTTAAATCTAATTAATTAGCCACCACAAGATCTTGGGACAGTGAATTCCATAGTTTTATTTATTGTTTTATGCATTGACAATTCTAGCCCGATTTATATTTTTATTGAAATATTTTTATTAAAACACAACTTTGAGTAAGATAAAGCAACATATATGGGGGAAATTATGACATCTACACATCTACTTCTATACAAAATACACAAAACACTACTTACTCTAACATACTGCATGTATTAACAATACAGTGACAAAAATGAAACAACAAGGAAAAAACAAAAATGAATGCATGTGACATCTAACTTATTAAATTATGGTTATAGTTATTAAATTCTTCTAAACAAATATGTCTCATTTATTTTTTATTTCTATTTTAAAATAAATGTCTTATTAATCCAAGCTACCATTTTTGAAATCCTAAAATTGCTATTTTCGCCCCAGTATTTTCTCATAAAGTCACTTATCAATTCCCATTCTTTTTAAGTTACTGATCTTTCTTTAATCAAATTCATCACTTTATCCATTTCTGCAGTTTTAAAATCATACAGTTTTAAAACACATTCATCTTGTGAGCGAGTATCAACATCCTTCAATTTCTCTGCATACAGAATCTTGCTGCAGTAAGGATACTTAGAATAATTATTTCACATTTCTTCTCTATCTATTCTTCCAGTATTCCCAATAAATAAAGTTCTGATTTCAATTGAAATTTGACATTCAGGATGTCACAGTGTACCTGAACCTAGAATTTTCTTGCTTTCTCACAAGTCCATCACATGATAAAAAGCCCGCACTTTTTGCTTTTATTTCCAACATATTTTCATGGAACCTTTGTACATCTTCAAGTATTTCAGATGTTAAATACCAGTGGTATGTCCTTTTATTGAAAAATTATTTCAGATCATAACTCAGAATTATCTTTAGAACATCGAAAAGTGAAGAAGATGACATGCTCCCTCGACCCCTGCCCATCTTGGCTGGTCATCCAGGGGGGCGATGCCTTGATGGCTTTTCTTTAAAAGATCATCAATGCATCCCTTAGGGAAGGAATTGTTACAACATGTTTAAAGGAAGCGGTTGTTAGAGCGCTCCTGGAGAAACCTTTTTGAGCAAGGTGATCAAGCCAGCTGTCACCTTTCAACTTCAAGTGATCTTGGATGAAACTGATTTTCTAGATCCATTTCAAATGGCTTCACACTGGGATATGGGATGGAGACTGCCATGGTCAGTCTGGCAGATGACCTGCGTCTAGGCATTGACAGGGGAAGCGTGACCCAGTTGGGGCTTTTGGACCTTTCAGAGGCTTTTGATACGATAGACGATGACATCCTCTTGGAACACCTGAGAGAGTTAAGAATGGGAGGCACTGTACTTCAGTGGTTCCGTTCCTTCCTCTTGGGCAGATTCCAAAGGGTGTTGCTTGGGGACAGTTGCTCTTCAAAAACAGAGCTTAAATGTGGCATCCCACAGGGTGCTATCCTGTCCCCGATGCTGTTTAATATCTATATGAAGCTGCTGGGGGAGATCATCCATAGACAAGGGGCGGAGTGTTATCAATATGCTGATGACACCCAAATATATTTCTCCATGTCCGGTCAGCAGCTATGACGACAGATGGCAGTTATTCCCTCAGTCAGTGTCTCGAGGCAGTAATGGACTAGATGAGGAAAAACTGACTCAAGCTGAATCCAGATAAAACGGAGGTATTCACAGTAGGATCCCCCAAACCAGGTATTGGGTCACAACCTCCAGTCTTGAATGGGGTCATGCTCTCTGCTAAGGACTATGTTCGCAGTTTGGGGGTGCTCCTAGACTCGTTGCGTCACATGACAGATCAGGTGAATGTGACAGTCAAGAGTGCCTGTTATCAGCTTCGGCTGTTATGCCAGCTGTGCCCTTTCCTGGAAGTTAAGGACCTAGAAACGGTAGTGCATGCACTGGTAACCTCACGACTCGACTTCTGCAATGCACTCTACATGGGGCTACCCTTATATCTAGTCTGGAAACTACAATTAGTACAAAGTATGGCAGCCAGGTTGATCACAGGAAAATCTAAGAGTGATCATATTACAGCTGTTCTGAAATCACTCCACTGGGAGCCTATTAGTTTCTGAGCAAAAGCAAGCAAAGCAGCTTCATTTATATACCACTTATATTGCAATATGGGATGTCTAAGTGGTTTACAACTGTAAGCTCATTGCCCCCCAACAGTTGGGTACTCATTTTACCGACCTTGGAAGGATGCAGGCCTGAATCTAGCCTGAGCCCTCGCTGGTATTGAACTCACAACCTTGTGGTCTATGAGTGAGTGGCTGCAGTACAGGCATATTTAACCACTGCGTAAACCGCTTAGACATCCCATAGCGCGATATGAAGCGATATATAAATGAAGCTGCTTTGCTTTGCTTTAATCCGATGATTTTATTTTTGTATTTTTTATTTTATATATATTTTAAAAGGGGGTTAACTGTCATTTATTCGTATTGTTTAGTATTGTTTTTTGGGGGGCATGTTTTACTTAAATTTAATTTTATATGTAAGCCGCCCTGATTGCCAAGACAAAAGGCGGGATATAAAAATAAAGTTTATTATTATTATTATTATTATTATTATTATTATTATTATATTCTCCTGCATTGATTCATTTGGATATTATAATCTTTATTTTGAGCCCTTTTTAGCATGCATTTTAACCTATTCTTCCTCCATTTCCATTCTTAACACAAATGTGTACGATTTTGTAATTATATGTTCATCATCTGTACACAATTGAATTTCAATTTCTGTATTTGGTATTTCCTTACCATGTCAATCTCTCAAATATTTGTCTATAAAAAGACAGATGAAACTCATATTCCCCTATTTTCAATTCTTCATTTATTTTCATTCTATAATTATCCCCATCAAACATTAAAAGATCTTGGCAGGTTACCCATTTATCTCTAAATACTGTTTCTCTTCTATACAAAGCTTCATGTGGGGAGACCCACAAAAGTATTTTGAGATTTAATCATATTTTATATTTGTTCTATATTCTTAACAAAGAACTTCTATAATCAATAATAATCAATGGTCATTAAAACCATATTTGCCTTAATTTTGCCTTAATTTTGTCATACCTGAGAAAGTCATGCCAACCAAATCTCAAATCACACCCCTCCAACCTTTTTCTTTTTCTCCATCTGATTCATTTTCTAGAATTTACTTCCTCAAAAAATCTTTGGCCTTCTGGACAGTGTTCTTCCAGTTTCTCCCACCTAAATGGAATCTCATGGCACTTCAATTTGTAAATAAAAAATAATAATAATAATAATATTTTCTCTTCTTCAAAATCTTAGTTAGAATATCCTTAAAAACTTGAATTATCTTCTCATCCATCTTCATTACTTTCAGATAACTTTGCTATAAAACTTAATCTTTTTCTTATCCTCTCACAAAATAAATGATAGCAACTCTGGGTAGATTTCTCAGTCTTGGCATCCAAGAATCCAATCTATATGCTTTGTCCAATTCCCATTTGAGATCTTCCTTCTGTATTTCCAAGAGACCTACCAGAACATTCACTGTCCTTTCATATATGTCTTCATTTTTCAGTAATCTCTTCCAAATGTTATGTCTTGTCTTCTAGAATCATTAATTTTTCATTCATTTTCTGCATTTCTGTGTTAATCTGAACCAAAGCGTTCCTTATACTCTTCAATTCAGACTTAAGATCTTTCTTAAATTCAGACCTTAAATCAGATCACATTTGGGTCATCTCAGCTCTCATCAGATGTACTTTTTCAAGTACTATTGGCATCCACCATCTTGTTAATTTGATCAACAGATGTCCCTCTTGCTACTTGAGAATGTGCTCTTCGTCCCTTTTGCTTATATCTGAGCCCTAAAGCCACATCTGACAGCTGTCAAAATAAAAAGTACATTTGTTGGGTTTAGAGGTGCAGGCCCCCATGAAAGTGGAAAAACCACACATTTAATAAGCTACCTTTTTTTAACCTAAGAGAATACCTTATCTAGGAATTTCTAGTCCTTCCAAAATAACTTCTTGCAAAAGTTGACCACAGAGTTCCACTGGAGGACCAAGAGATTATTCCTATAGATAATATATTAATAAAATCTATGAACAGTTGAATCGCAAAAGTCATAGCCTCAAATGCAGAGGGCCGACTGTAATAATTCCTTTTCTCTTGTTGTAGTTAGTTCACTTCACCATTAGATGTCCCTGCTTTGTTTCTCCATTCATCAGGTTAACTTGTATTCTGCTCACTATGAACTGGAAGGTTATCTTCTCCATTCTTTTATACTGCAATTTATGGCAACCCTGTCATAGGATTTTCTTAGCAAGATGTATTTGTGAGAGAGCATAAATTGGCCATGGTCATTCAGTGGGTTTCTATTATAGAGTACGGATTAGAACCCTAGTCTCCCAGAATCCTAGTCCAGCATTCAGATCACTGCACCCTTCTAGCTTGATTACATGTCTTGTGGGAAAAGTATTAATTTATCTGGTTCAATTTTGCTATCTTTGTTGTTTGTTTAGGTAATAAAAGCTGCAGTGGTTCAGTACAGAGTTTAGCTTCTTTGGCTTCTTTGGATGCTAAAGAATCAACAAAGACCCCAGAAAACCCAGACCTACCTCCAAAAATGTGCAGAAGACTGCGGTTGGATACAACATCGAGTAATGGCTATCAGAGACCAGGTTCTGTGTAAGTTGACCCAGTTGTTTTTGTCTGTTGGTATGTTTTTCTAAAAAAAAATTACATTTGAAAGAATGTCTCTAAACTTGAAATATTTTCATATGTTTCAGGGTAGCAGCAAGAGCCCAGCTATTTGAAAGTGGCTGTTCACTTAAACAAACATCCTCAGGAAGGTAAGATGTACTTCACAATATATACCCTACCAATATGCCATACAATGTTTTGAATATTAAATACTCTTTTCTACTGTGCAGTCATGAGAGTTGGTTACTGCTTTTGAAAAAATCATACTTTAAATTCTACCTAGCTATAGCCATGAATTTTAACTATGATACTGGAAGTTGTAACAGTAGTAGTAAATAGGGAGAATTCAGAATGCAAAATTGGAAGTGTTTCATCCCATTTCAAGCTGAAGCCAGAGTACTCCACATTCAGGTTTGCTATCCAGATGTTCTTTCTGCAAACCTTCCTGCCTTTCCTCAATGTTTGAGAGAGGGGAAAAGAGATAGAACACTAATTTGGAAGGGAGCATCACAAGTGGTAGGAGAAGTCTGAATGGGTCTTTTTCTTCATTGGAACTAGGTGTCTGTGAAGACCAGAAAACATAGGTATAGTGGTGTTTTGTATATGTGTTTCTGAACACCATCACCCTGTCAATTTTTCATCACAGTGATTATGTAAGTTAGGCTGAGCCAGGATTGGCCTGGAGTCATCAAGAGCTTCTGTATGGGATTTGTATGGCATTCTTTCCTTTCCTAGCCTGATACTGTAACCCTGAGATGTGTAAACCACTGCCCCTGGGCCAGTTACAGCTCTGGCCCCCATTACTTTCCTCTCAGATTACTCCTCTGTGTGGATGTGGATGAAAACACTGTTCCAGCTAGGACAGCAGTCTCATTCTGAGTCGCTATGGGCTGAAAGAAATAAAAGTCTCTCCCAATGCCCTCAATCCCAACTCTGAGATTGCAGTTTTCCTACCAAAAGTAGCAGCTAAGGAACAGCAGCCCTGGAGAATATTATTGGAAGAAGAGCTTTCTCTCCCTCTGCAATTCTTAGCAAGAAGGAAGGGGACTTATAAACCTTGTCTCACTGAAGACTGAAATGTGGGAAGCATGTAGTATGTGCAGAGCTGTCCACATGGGCTGAAAGGCCTGTGTTCCCCCAACCTCATGATGTCCTGTTCAGACATTGCAAGCCAATATCCCTGGGCTGGGGTTGGGCAGACTGGATGCCAATCTGGTGGTCCCAGACTAATCTCAGGGCAAAAGGGCTGAGACCCACTGTTTGTTATGGAGTTTCTAGGAAATTCTGCGACAGCACCCAACATACCAGATGGTTCCATGCATCAACTCTACTGAGAAGACCCCATCACCATATCTGACATGAAAGTGCACCTGGCCACATAGGTTAAACTATGTGCCCCATTCCCACATCAGATGCAGTGACAGGGATCTTTTCAATAAGGGTGGCAATGTAAGATGGAAAGGGGTGTGTGAAGGTAGCAGGTCCATGGCGCAGTACCACATATCCCTACAACCAGCCCAGGGACTGACATGGGTTAGGACCTGGCCATTGGCTCAGCCCCTGTGTTGCACAATTTATGAGTCTGAGGCATGGGGAGATTGCATGAGATGAAATTCAGGTAGTGCTGTGCCCCTAGACCCCACCTAATACTGAATTAACTACTTTGGTCCAAAATAGCAATGTTCACCTGATCTAATCACTACATCACAGTGGAAATAAAAATCCATGTGTTCATTCTACATCAGATCTCCCTTCTCCCTCCTACTCTCCCTTCCACTCTTATTATTTCACTTAATGGCTCTGTAACTCAGACTGCCTGTGCCTTCTTCTGCTTTTGAGGAAAGTATTGACAAGTGAGAAGTGTGCCTTTTTTCCAGTGATAATGCCGGCAAAGTTGGCAGGGTTAACAGATGTTCCGCCTTCACCTTTGTCAGAAGACTGTATGGTAATAACAAGTAGAATGAGTGAGAGCTGGCAAGAAATGAGGAAGAAATCAGCCAGACTTCCTTTTGCAGCAGAGAAACATTCAGACAAGGCTGTACAACTAGCTCTATCACTTTGTCCCAGGGGTAACAACTGCATGGGCATCCTATGGAAATAACTTTTGGTGGCTCGTTTTAGACCTATGAGCAGGCTGTGCTTTCGTCAGCCTTAAGATTATTGTTTTAAATAGCTATGGCATCTGCTACATTTTGGCAATTTGTACTACACTGAACAACTCCCTCTCTTTAAATAATGAACTGTATGTGTGGGAGATGACAAACAATAGAAAACTAATAATATTCACTGCTTTTTCCTTCAGTTTCTTACCTTCTTTTGCTTCTCTTTGCCTATTCTGAAAGAAGATATTTCAGATGCATTGTGTACCTCTGATGCTATCCACTTTGGAGTGAAGGGGTAGCATGTTGGATTTTGAGCTCGGAAAACTCAAAGTCATGAAGATTGCAGGATAACATTGAGCTAGCCCAAAATTCACTGAGATCAGCTCCCAACACAGATTACAGTTAAAATTCAATGACAGATAACAATATAATAAGGGGGTACACTGGTGAGTGGTAAGGGTGATCTCCTGTCAGTCTAGATTGGTCACAATCAGAGTTTGGAAAATTATTTTTGGCCTACAACTTCCAGAATCCTCCATATTCTGGTCCTGAAAATGAAACAAAATAAAACTTAATGAAATCTTCACTTTATTTCTTGGTGGAATGACAATCTTTAGTTTCAGAGCATGGTTTTGAAATTGCTTACAGACTGCTTTAAGCTGACTTTCAAAACCAGAATTTAGCAGTGTATGTCAATACACTAGTTGCTCAAAATTAAAGGGGTAGGGGATGAATAATCTTGCAATACCTTATATTTTAGCACTGCTGAAACTTGACAGATGCTGACCTGACTGATGTCTGGATTGAGTGCTGTTAGTCTCTTCTTATAGGCCACTATAAATTTTAAGGAATAAATACAATGAAAGCAAAAACTATTAATTTCTCAAGAACCAAAGATCATCATTCATAGGGCTATGCTATTTTATCCTTGCAACAGTTCTGAGATTTCAGATAGGTCTCAGGGTGACTTTAGATTTCCCAGGGCACCTAGTGAACTGGATAGCTGTTTGAATATATGTGATGGATTTAACAGCACTGCAGTTACTGTAATAGTGAGAGAATCATAGTTGTGAAGTTCTTTAACACAGTAAACAAAAATAAAATACTAGAGGTTTGATCAACAGCCATTTGTGAATTACAAGATCTCTGCAATAAGATGTCAACATAGCTTTAAAAAATGCTGTATTGGTGAGGTTCCCCCCCCCCCTTGTAAGCGGTTTTAGATTATCTTGTTATTTTACTTTAACCTCCTTGAGCAATTCTAAAGTTGGGGAGGGGTTGCTTTTTGCAGGCTATGTACATTTTTGATAAATAAATAAATTCAGTTAGTTGGCTAAGTACAAATGTCCATTCCTTAATTAAGACTAAGAGGTCAGGAGTAGTGTCTATATGAATCCCTATACACACTACACAACAACTAGCACTGACAATTATAATAATGCGAGCAAGTCATTCTTAATGCAGTATTGGAAACTAATTTCAATTCTGATTAGGAACAAATGCTCAAAAAGTGAGCATCAGGACTATCAGAATCTTTACACATAGTTAAGACTAGTAGGAGAAAAGTAGGGGAAACTGGTATGTGATGGAGAAGGACTGAGATCTTAAGACAAGGGCAGTATGTGCTATGTAGATTACTTACAGAAACATTTCATTAAAACCATTTTTAGTACCAGTAGATTTACTAGAATGTCCTTCTTGTCATGGACTGTAATTTTCCTTTTGTCTATATTAATCCAAGCTATGCTTTTTTCAGGCAAGCCAAGGCCATGTATTCCTGTAAAGCTGAACATAGTCATGAGCTCTCTTTCCCACAGGGAGCAATATTTTCCAATGGTAAGATGTAGTAAGTTTCATTATTGTTGTTGTAGCAAAAACAGTCGTCTTGTGACATTTTACAATCCAATTACATCTTATATCTCTTTGTTGCATTTGATGCAACATACTTAACACAGCAACCCCGTGGTAGTGATTCTAGTTGTGTTGGTGCATATGTGTTTTAAGTGTTTGCATCTGAGCCTGCCTGAGCTTCAAGATCTTCAAGGGAGGTAATTTTCTCTAACCCACAGCCTTCATAGGCATATTTGGTAGGAACATGGAGAAGGGCTTCTCTGTAGTACTCCCACAATTTCAAACTCCCTATCTAGGGAAGCTAAGATGGCACCTTCTTTGTTGTCCTTTTGGCAGCATGTTAAGCCCTTTCTTTTCCAGCAAGCCTTTGGGAATTGTTTTCTAACAAGAAAAGAGATGTTGTTTTTTAGTAAGATTTTAAATGTTTTTAATTTTAATCATGTGCTCAACTATACACAACTATAAGTCAACTTTATGTATAAGTTGAGGTTAGTTTTGGCAGTGAAAATTATGGATTTTGATATAACTTGATTTTGGATAACTTGACAGTAAAATGTATGGGCATGTAACAAAGGATCTAAAGAATGACGCAAAGGAAAACAATGCCAAAGAACTTACAAAATTCCATCAAACATAACTGTTTGTGTTCACACTAAGGGCTGGATGGATGAGAGAGCAGAGGGACATCAGTGCTTACAAGACAGATTATGCTCTTGCCTTTTACCAGGGGATGGTTCTTTTTAAATAAAAGATACAGTACTTATATTGACCCATAGATTAGACAACTCAGTTTTTTTGTGTCAATTTTTTCACTAACATTTCTAGACTTATACATGAGGGTAAGCAATATACATATTATTATTGTCCATTTTGCCTTTTTATAAACTGCATAGAGTCCAGTTTGGGAGAATGGCAAAATATAAATTGAGATGGACGGATGGGTGGATGGATGCAAACATACATATGCATGGTTCAAGAAGGCAGATATGTGGATGAATAGACCCACACATATATTTGTTGTTTTCTTCTTGTTCATCCTATTGTTACTGGTATTTTTTTAAAAAAAATGCATCCAAGAGAGAGTACAAATATTAGGTGAAAGTAATACACACTCATTCTATTTCCTTACAGTGTATCCATCTGTGGAGCCAGGATGGCTAAAAGCAACATATGAAGGCAAAACAGGACTCGTCCCGGAGAATTACGTTGTCTTTCTCTAGTACTAGTTAACAGACAGCAGTATCTTCATGGTATCCATGGTAACAAGCAATAAGCACTATGATTTTTTTTAATCTGACACAGATATGAGGATTTGCCAGGTAGCCCTGCATGTGGTAGATTTCCTTCGACTTCTGCAACTGCAGATTATGTAGCTTTTTACAAGTGGAACAGAATCTAATGAAAATAGTCAACAGGGTTTGTCTTTTGTTTGGTTTTTGTTTTTTGTTTTTAAATCTGAGTTTTGAAACTGAACATGGTACTTTTTTTCTGTTTTCCACTACTAGTAACTAGAAATTCTTTCTTAAAAGAAGTCCTATCAGCTGACAATAAGAAACTGAAAATAAAAGATTGGCAAATTGGCTTTTCTCTCAGCTGCCAATTGATTCTCGATTGGTCCCAACCATTTCAAGGAAGTTTTTGCTTTAAATAGCTACCCAAATGTTTTGGAAATGGTCATAATTTGCAAATGCAATGTATATCACTTGTAGGGCTGCAACTCCCATTAATTTGAACACTGTTTAATTAATGTATGTGATTTTTGTTTTAAAATTCATTTTTATGCAGTATGTGTCTGTGTTCATTGTTTTCCTTCACTACTTTGTGCTTTATCCCTATAATTATTAATAAATTATATTTATACCATTGTTCACCCAGAAATATTGTACTCCTAAATCAGACGCCAACCACGTAGGTTATGGCTTTGTATTTTATTTATAGCTTTTACCTTTGGCCTTCACAATGGACACCAGTGGAATAATTAATTCCAAATAAAATAACAGGAGCTTGAAATTTCAGGGATCCAAAAGTGACAAGGCATTAATGATGTTAAGCCTTAAATAAGAGCTATTACTTATCTGCCAATTGTTTGGAACGTGCAACTGTATTTAAGCTCTTGATCTTTCTTTGGCAAATTTGTCCAGTAGCTTATGAAAAAGGTAATTTTAAGTTAACCCACCTCCTCCTCCCATTAAGCATGTGTTATTTCATTCCATTCAAAATGTAACAAGCCAGCCTTGCTGCTTTTGGAGCACTGTTTCTTCTGCTAAATGGGGACCTGGCCTTCTGCCCTTGAGTTCTAGCCTACTAGTCACATGTCTTGTTTTGTAAGCTATGTATTCTGAAAGCTCTTTTCATCATTAATATGATAGGAGTGTCTGTGAAATTAAAAAAAATTGGTCATTCTATTATTGAGCTTTTGGCAGTGAATGTAAGGTGTGCTGATATTACTTGAGTACTTTTTTTTTGCCTTAACAGATCTCTTTTAGGAGGTGCCAGTCTGTCATTCACCTACAGTACTAATGATGCTTTCAAATAGGGGTGCACACCATTTTTTCTCATAGTATAGATGCATACATCCACCACCAGCAATTAAATGTAGAGCAATTGTGTTGTATATAGGTGCACAAGGACAGTCTCTCCATATGAAGTAACTTAGACAAATCTGCCATGGTGCTACCACTTAGGAAATGCAGACTGCTCTGTCTGTGTTTAACTCTGCACCCATCCTGTCCCACCCTGCAGGAACCGCAAGAGAGCAAAACAGTTTGAGATCAGGGCTGGTTTGGGCTTGTAGGTTTACTGAATGAAGTAATCCACCCCACCTTTTAAAAAAGACCTAATTAAATGTTTTCCTGGCTCAACTTCTTATACTCCATGATGAGGCAACAACACCTGGCAAAAAATGTTCTCAGATCATAATTGCACCCATTCCCATGCTATATTTCTTAACCTGGTTGCTGCTGGGACCACAAATAGTTTCCTGTGCTGTATAGCATAGCACAGCTGTCTTGCCCACACAAAAAAAGGGCTCTGAACCATGCAAGGCACCCCTTCACCAACACATCACCCTGCACTGTTTTGAAATTCACAGGGCAACAGCTTTGTGGCAGTCATTAAAATAAAATGATTAAGGCCATTATAGTTTGCAGCCAAATAGAAAGACACCAAATAGAAGACAGGGTGTAATCTGAATTTGGAAAACTATTTTTGGACTGTGACTGACATACAGTATTTCCCAGTTTATGGCTGTGCTCACTGAGGGATTTGGGGAGCTATAGTCAAAAGAAGTAACTTTCCCAAACTGTGTCCATAATTTAGCATTATGGCATATGTTTTGTAGTTTTAATCCCATAATTTTGGGGTGGGAGTTGTCCCCTTTCTGAGACCCTGAGAGTTCCTGCCAATATATCAAGTAGATATTATATTTTGAATTAATACTGTGCAGTCTAAGCTGGATGATCAGACTCCATAGAATTCTTGTTTTTATAAGAGGGTTCATTAACCTTATACTATAAAAGTAGAGGAATTTTTTTAGAGCATTTGGCAGGTGCCTACCAAATTCATTACGTATTTCCCATTTCCATCCAACTTTCATCAAGAATACAATGATCATCAAGTATTCTTGCTTATGTTTTCTGGATTTCCTAAAATTTTCTGAAGGAATATGGTGATGTCCTGTTATCTGTAGTTATAGTAAATGAAGAGTAGATCTTATGGTTAGTTATGATGAGTTTTATTCCAGAGATAAGTGTTGATGGTGCTGAGCCAACAAGTACAACTGTTAACGCATTTCCTATACCTCACTTAATATCATACCAGCAAAACATTTGGTCAAGACAAAAGAACTGCTAGGCAGCTGATATTAACAAATCACCTTTGGCTGATAAGCTCGGGGCTCTTAGTAAAAATGCAAAGTGATGGGTAGCAAATCTGTCTTGCATATCTTTGACATCTGTTGAAAGTACTCTGTAGCAAGGATTCACCATCTTATGAACATCCATCTGTTTTGTTAAGGTGAGCTCAATTTTTAAAGGCATTTTGGTGGGAGTAGCATTTACATTCTAATTTTCAATTAATGGTTGGGTTTAGAGCTCTTTGATCTGCCATCACATAAGGTATGTGTAGCAGGGAGTTGTGATTAACCTTCAACAGCCCCCTTTGATTTCCCTCTAATCAAAGTTTGGGTTCTATTTGCAATAGTTCCAGGTAAATGTAAAAGTTGAAAAAATAATTATAGGTCTCTGTATTTAACATTGTTGTAACTGTACAGATGAAAGAAAACAGGGTCAGACAGAATTTTGCATGTGCAACATGGTATGTGTCACGTGTCATCAGTTTATCAGTATAGATGCAATGTTTTGAAACTTGTCTCACCTACTTATGTCTTTGAAGGTTTGAAGGAAATCCTTTATAGCAGGATTGAAGGGAAAAGGCTACAAAGCCCCACCTTTTTTCCATTGGCACTTTTTAATGAAGTTTATGATACCCCACAATATTGTTATTCCCACATGATAGGGAGGTCTCTGGGATGAATTTTGTAAGGGCCATATGTTTAAAATGTACCCCATTGTCTTGTCTTACCTAACATGATTTTGTAGAGAGATGTTGTACCACTTTTGAGACTAACTGAAAGAAATTGGCAGCATGAGCTTTCGTAGACTTCAGTCAGCTTCCTCAGATGCCAATTTCTTTTTTTCATTTAGTCTCAAAGGTGCTCTCTCTACATTCTGATTCTACAGATTAATATGGCTATATCTTTGAATTCTAACATGGTTTTGTTTGTGTAACTGATTCAGTGGTGCACAATTGGCTTATTTCAACAATGCCAAATAGACTGAACAACTACCTCCCTTTCTTTTCCTTGTGAGAAACAATGAATATGCTAATATTAATCACTTTCTTCCAAAACTGAGTTCCTTTTTTTAAAAAAAATGGGATGGATTCAAACTTAAATCTCATTGATTTCAGTGGATCTACTGTAAGCATGGCCAAAGCCCTGCTCAAGCATTCTATTACCCGCATTATGGCCTCATGGACAGAGGACAGGATTGTTATATGTAGTCCTATACATATGCCATGCACAGAATGTTGCTCTGTTCCCAGTATCCATACATACAGTATTGCAGGTGGATCATATAACATGCATGATCCTTTTGAAGGTGGCACAGGAGCTACCCTGCTTCTATTAGCATATTCAGCAAAGTGAGTAGACAAATACTCAAATGTAGCTTAAATACTGTGTTTTAAATACATACTTTGTGGATAACATATAATTAGCACTTAATGCTAGAGATAGTCAATTATTTTAATGGATGATAATACAATTTGAGATGGCCTTGCTTTCCATGGTGTGCACAGACGGTTTCCATTGCCTCATGTGAAGCAGAATTTGTAGGGTTTGGAAGTACTATCAAAACCCATATATGTAGCCCGTCTTTCAGAATATTGAAAACAATATTGTATTACTGTATAGAAACTGATTCTGAATGCTGTATTTTGATTTTTGATTATGTTTGGATAGAACATGGTAGTTACAGGAAAAGCAAAGGGGAAGATGGTAGGAGGATATAGAAAGCTGGTGTATGACTAAAACATTATGTGTTTTGAGTCAAATCTACTGAGCATACTTCAACCAGTAAACAGAAAACAACCCACACATCTGTGTTCACATGATTTCTTGCACATGCAGAATTCCACAGTCATTCTAGACAGAAGTGAGATCAGTGGTAGCAAAATGCTTGTATGGGTCATCCTCCTCTATTGGGGAATGAATGGGAAATTGTCACTGGCAAAAACATTTTCCCAACATTCCTAGATTTCTGCTAGATTAAGGCAATGTTTAAACCAGGTAGTCAGCACACTTAAAGATGCAGCATTTTCAAATTGGATCCCACTAACATCAAAATCCTTAACTTTTGTTGTTGCTGCTCTTGCTTCTGTGTTTGATTTCAGGGAAATTCTTTTGCATTTCTTCCTTCTCCCAAAAGTCACATTTCCTTCCCCAGTTGCCATTAAATATGACCACTGCTGTTGCTTGGCCTGGCTTCTCTTATTAATGAGAGATATTCAGCTTATTCTTACTATCTGTGGACATGAATCCATTATTTTCCACCGAAGGTGGAAAGAGGGTTATTGCAAACAAGCGCACACATGTACCCTTAATATGCATATGTTTTCTAGCTGGCTTGCAAAAAAGTATACTTGAATTTATTGACGAACTTTCAGTTAAACGTTAAATGGTGGCACAGACTGGCTATGGTTCTCCTAACCAACGTGTTGGGTCCCCTTGTCCAGCCACTTTCCCCCTGTTATCATTCCTGCCAGCTACTAAAAAGGAAGATATAAAATGGCCGTGTGCGTGTCAACATTTCATAGTTTTTATAACTCTTAATAGCTGGTGCTTTTTGTTTTGTCTTGCATTGTTTGGTTGTCCTGGATGGCAAACAAAAACTTTTGGTCAAAATTTCAAAATGCCAACACTAACTTCCAACCTCCCAATTTAATGAAGATTTAGCAGGTGACATCTGTGGATTTAATTTAATTAAAATAATTAAATAAATCTGGTACTAACGTTATATATTATGTTTGGATATTATTTTGTTACTTTAAAACTGAGGATCTGCATTCAGTAACACCACACAGTGAAATATATTTAAGAAGATATGGTAAATAAATTATAGAATTTTTGTAGTATCTTCTTTTGTTAATTATCTGCATCTGTACATATATGTATGTAAATAATAACCGGTTTGGAATTTCTGGTGAATTTTGCTACTACCAGTTAACTGTGCATTAATTTTACACTAAAGAATGTAAAATATTTGAAAGAATTAAACTTACTTATTGTTCCTTTTGGTATTTGCATTCATTTATTTTATAAGTGTAAGAAATTTACTGCTCTTATTTTATTCTAACTTCATTGGAAGTTATGGATTCAAACTATAGGAAAAGAGATTCCACCTAAACATTAGAAAGAACCTCCTGACAGTAAGATCTGTTCGACAGTGGAATACACTGCCTTAGAGTGGTGGAGTTTCCTTCTTTGGAGGTTTTTAAACATAAACTGCATCTGCAGTGCAGAAATAATCCAGCCTGAGACCACTTTAACTGCCCTGGCTCAATGCTATAGAATTCTGGGAACTGTAGTTCATGAGATATTTAGCCTTCTCTGTCAAAGATCTCTGGTGTCACAACAAACGATAGTTACCAGAATTTCATAGCACTGAGCTAAGGCAGTTAAACTGGATTATTTCCGCAGTGTGGTTGCAGCCATAGGGATGATGGTTATCTGTTGGGAGTGCTTTGATTGTGTCTTTCTGCATGGCAGGAGATTGGACTGGATGGCCCTTCTGGTCTCTTTCAACTCTATTTATTCTACCAATGCAACATTGCAGTGAAAATACCTTAAATGCATGGGGAAGGGTGCTTCTGATGGGAAGAGACGTTACTAAATATACATTTATTTTTATGCTGCCTGAGGATACTACAGAATTCCCCCACTCACCCAGTTTTCTATGTGCATAATCTAACTGTAGTGTCAGTTCAATGCTGACTTTTAAGGGACAGCATGTGAGGACAGCAAGTTAGCATCAGAGACAAGATACAGGCTAGCTTTTAAGCTATTGTAAGAATATGGCTGAAGGAAGATTGAGCCTTCTAACTCAAATGGCAGCAATGACAATGAGGACCTCATAGACTGGGGAGGACAGAGTTATGAGATCTTTTAAGTATTGTTGAACTTCAGCTCCCATCAAGAATAGCTAGTACAGCCAATTGGGAGGTATGGTGGGTACTAGGAGATTCAGTTCAAGAATGTCTGGAGAACTGCAGTATTCCCAATCCTGTCATACATCATAAACCAACCAAAATAATAATAGCCAACGTACGCAAAAAAGAATAAATGCCACATGCTGCAACTTTTACCTGCTGCAACATATGCTGCTACTTTCCGAACTCCTGAAGCTTTATATTGAGTGAATTCCAGTAGTCCCTCTACTAGGTTTTCAAGGTAATGGGCAGTAATTCCAAGAAAGGCTATTATCTAGGTAGGGTTTCAGGCAATTATCAGATGTTGCTGGATCAGACTGTTAAAACAAGTTATTTATAAGGCCTTGTCTGGAAGAACTCCCAGACTGCAAGCCTGGGTCAAAATGTTAATGTTAGGCAAGGGTGGAACAGCTTTGTTATTCTCCAGACTGATTTAAGATGAGATAAGATTATCCATGAAAATTCTGTTAAAATTTTGTGTTCCATTCCAGATTGAATCTGCTGTTTGAATCTTCAGATGGAACCCATAACTACTAAGCAAGCCTTGCTGTGCATGCACACAAAACTCATGCACCTGGGCAAGAGGCTGCTAAGCATGAAGCAGTGTCTCTTTTGAACACTGAACAAAGACTATCACATGGGGTAAAATGCATATGAGAAGAGTATTTTTACTGTCTCTCTTGTGTGACTGGGAGAAAGCTTTTTGCATGACTTTGTCGATATATCATTCTTGAATGTCCTGCAAGTCGTTCAAGTTGAATAACTCATAGACGATAAAAAGGCATGAATAGGTTGTACAATCACAATTCATTAAACTGTAAATAGCTCATGTGATAATCTTCAATAATGTGGCAGATAAAACATTCTTGCGTCACCAAATTGACAAAGGTTGGGCTTTAAATGATGTGTAATTTAGATATTAAGATTTGTATAGAGTTTATAACACATTTTACATTTTGATGCATAGCTGTTTTAACTTTTAAAATTGTTTTTAAAATTTTATATTTATACATTTTAATGCTTTTGTGTTTTTAAATTGTATAGTTTTTTTGATAAAATATTTTTATTCAATAGGATTATTTAAATTGTATAGATTTAAATGTGCTGTTTGCTGCCTTGAATCCTATATTATTTATTTATTTATTTATTTATTTATTTATTTATTTATTTATTATTTAGTATTTATACCCCGCTCTCTTCAGCCAAAAGGCTATCAGGAGAAAGGTGGGATAAAAGTTGTTGTTATTATTATTCTGCAGAAAAAATTTATATCCATTGGCAGCAGCAATTCCCTTGTAAATTCCATAGATAACTCTCAAAATGGACCAATAGATTCATCTGCTTCTGTTCATGCAGAATACATGAACAAAGGTGGGGAAATACATAAACTCAGCAAAATCAGAAAAGCAAATTCAGTAGAGCAATTAGAGTGGAAACTGTAAAATATTGGGAAGGTTAAAGTTCCTTACCATTGTCTTTGGCCTCGCTGGGAAAACCCATGCCTAAATCCTATTATTCATCTCAGCTAAAGCAGACCTGCTAAATCAAGTGTTTAGTGGTAAGTAGTGTTCAATGGCTAAGTAGTTACAACTTAGGTAAATCCCATAGCATCAGTTGGTCTACTCTAGTGTGGACTACCAAAAGATTTCAAGCCTAACATTTAGCCTTGGTAACTTCACTAACAAGCACAGAATGTAGAAAATAGAACTTGGGTTTTGTCTAGAAAAATCTTGCTTACAATGATGAATGAAAAACTGTACAACATTGGGATTAGAGGCTTTATTGTTTGTTATATGTATTTATTGCAGTTCGCACAGGCTACATTCAGTGGACTGAAGTTTAGAAGTTTAGAACTTCACAAAATATCCAACTTGTCTATGATTGCCAAAAGCCGCATCACAGCTCAGTGGCAGATCATTTTCTTTTAAAGCATGAGGGCCCATCTTCAGTAAAATGTTTCTGAGCTAGCACATCACAATCCCAGGCTAGGTGCACGATTAATTTGACAAAAGGACAGATTTTTATGCTCTTCATATTCTAGGAAACTAGAATCCCTTGTTGTTCATAGATTATTGACAACATTCATAAATCTACTAGCCTATTTTATACTACTCTTCCGAACCTGGCATCTTCAAGGTGTGCTAATAATAATAATAATAATAATAATAATAATAATAATAATAATAATAAAATTTATTTATATCCTGCTTAATGAAATCAATCCAAGCAGCTTACAATAAAAGAAAATACATACATCAAATTCCCAAACATCCCACCTCCCAATAAAACAGTATTAAATAACATATAATTAAAATATCCATTAACAAATTTTAAAACCTACAACCTAAAAAATACGAACACCATAGCTAAAATAAATTACAGTGCCCCAGGTCAAACTCAAAAGTGCTCCTCATCCACCAACAAGTGGTGGGGCCACGGAAGGAACGCAGAGTCAGAAGACCCAAGGCCGGGACAAATTACTCTGGAAAAGCCTGCCGGAAGAGATCCGTCTTGACAGCTTTCTTAAAGCTGTCTAGAGATGTCAACTGACGGATCTCGTCCGGCAGGTCATTCCAGAGTTTAGAGGCGACAACAGAAAAAGCTCTCTGGGAGGTTGCCACGAGCCTAGATTTTTGAGGCTGCAGCAGG
>JAIPUX010001232.1:158609252-158627320 GCA_020142125.1 Phrynosoma platyrhinos | reverse complement strand
AGACATGGAGAAATAGATTTGGGTGTCATCAGCATACTGATAATTTCAATACAGCGTACTGCTGTATTGAAATTCCCACAATCCTCAGTCAACATGGCTAATGGCGATGCTAACCATAATTCACATCATTCCTAGCATGCTAGTGGCCATGCTGGATGAAGAAAACTAGGTTGGGGATGGTGGTTTAACACATTTTTCTATACTGCTGGTGTCTAGTGTTGAGTGTGGATACAAAAGGCCTGTAACAACTTCAAGAGGTGAGGAGCAGGTTTAAGTCCCTTAGTTGCCCACAGATGTTTCTTTTTGAGAACCAGATGGATGGTTTTTGAATTGATCATACTAAGTCTATGGACTGCTTTGCCAGATTCCATAAAAAGCAGGTGTAAGTGACTTGATTCTTTGCACTTTTCTGGAATATATGAAACATGCCTCACATTCTCTTTTCATGCACCTTTGGTTGTTCAGCATGCAGTTATCACAGGATACTAGAATCAGAGAATCAGAGTTGGAAGAGACCACAAGGGCCATTTAATCCAACATCCTGCCATGCAAGAATAGTTGATTCCACAATAGTTTAGATCTTTTTCTATGTACCAGCATTTGAGAGAGCCAGCATGGTGTAGTGGTTTGAGTGACTCTGCAGACCAGAGTTTGTATTCTGGCTCAGCCATGTAAACCACTGCAAGTCATACTCTCTCAGCCTTAGAGGGTAATGACAAACCCAGTCTGGAGAAACTTGCCAAGAAAACCCTATGAGAGGTTTGCCTTAGGATTGCCATAAGTTGGAAATGACTTGAAGGCACACAACAACAACACCAAAACCAGTATTTGATGAAAGGAATGTTCCGTGTGAAATAGCCTACAGAACATCGGGAGCTGGTTTATACCAAGTCACGCTATTGGAGTATCTAACCCAGCATTTTCTGGCTTCCATTATCTAATACCTGATCCATTTAGCTTGCTTTTCCTTAATCTGAGTACATATATTCTAGATGTTTTGACCACAGCCTCCATCACCCTTGCTGGCTGTGAATGATGGTGTTTGTAGATTAAAACATTTGAATGGGCCATAGTTGGGGGGCACAATTCTGACAAGTTGCTAGGGACTGAAACTGGGTGTCTTCTTCATGTGAATGTTGGTCCCTCTGTGTGTAAACATTCAGGAAAAACAACCACATGGGCTGACATCTTTCTGCAAGGTGCCTGGATTCCTATGGGAGCAACTAGAGAGACAGAGTGGCTTTGCTGCAGTGGGATTGTTCCGCTGCCTCCTTTTCACAGCGTGCTGATCTATGGGTCCACTACAAAAATGGCAGCTGGATTGTTCTCCAATTGAAATATTGCTTTAAATTCTTCAGTGGTGGTGTTAAAACTCCTGGCTTTCCATTGTCCTTACACTAACATAATTCAGATACATAACTAACCTAGCAGGAGACCCTTTGCCAAAGATCATGGTGTACTTTTTGATATATAAACAGCAAAGGGCTTCATGGGAGCTTTCAGTGACCTTCGCTGTCTGCACAGAAAGGAATCTTTTTATTCTCTCTGTCTCTCTTTTTTTAAAAAAAAAAATAAAATAAAAATAAAAATCTTCCAACGTAAGAGACATTCATTAATGAAGATTTACTGTGTTACAGTATACTTCACATGCCATTACTGGCAATGTATTTGGGTCTCCTTATAAGGGGCTGGAGTCCAGCTTGGAGCAAAGAAATACACACATATTCCTG
This sequence comes from Phrynosoma platyrhinos, assembly GCA_020142125.1. Lineage (NCBI taxonomy): Eukaryota > Metazoa > Chordata > Lepidosauria > Squamata > Phrynosomatidae > Phrynosoma > Phrynosoma platyrhinos. The sequence goes on along the minus strand of JAIPUX010001232.1, from coordinate 158,625,590 downwards.
CTGTTCTTATGGCCTCGCTTTTTTGGGGAGGGAGCCTCCCACATTAGATTCATAACTGAAGATGACATATTTTATCTCACAATGTTTTACAGGAGGAATTCCAAATAAGTATATATTCTGTATGCTGGGTTTTTTTCTTCTGGAAGTATATCAGCATCATAAAAAAAAAAATCTATGCAGGGAGCACAGCTGAAATGGCCAATGCAGTAAGCTAGTTGTCACTTCCAAGGACAGGAAAGAAGAGATCACAGAGAAAATGTGTGCTTCGGTGGAGTGGCACAACTGTCATTTTAAATCATCCCACTGGAGACAGAACATGATTCAGTTGTATGAGTTTCCCTTATTACAAGAGAGGGAGACATCCATGCTATCGAAAGATAATCATCATTCAAACTGGAATGTTTGGTCCTATTTTGCAAGATAAGACACTTCTGACGTCTTTATTAACTGGGCACAATGATGTAGGTTTGACAAGTTCATATCGCCTCTGCATTGTTTAAGAGTCCAGTGTAGCAAAAATAAATTGACACTTGCTCAGAAGTTGCATATTATTTTCTCAGATCTCATCCACTCAAGAAGGACATTTCAATCCCCCAGTCACATTTTGTTGCAGAATCCATACAGGACCAGGTCTTCAGTGGAGGCAGTTTACAATATTATCAGCTGAATAGTTATAAACAATGTCCCCAGGTTTTGGCCACTTCCTATGTACATTATTTTATTTTTTTAGGACCAAAAATGCCCCTGAGATCTTATTTTTGTGTCAGCCAATGTAATGTATTAGGACAAAAAATGTCCCATGTGGTTTTTTTTGTTTGTTTTGTTGTTGTTGTTGTTGTTGTTGTTTTAGGAAACCATGATGCTGAGAAAAACTGTAGTTGTCAGGTGGTTCTCCCCAGGTGGGCAGTTGTGGAGTGAAGAACACTGGAATTTCAGTGGATTCAAGAAATACAAGATGTGTACATCAAACCCCACTAGTAACTATAATATACAGCTAACCCTCGATACATTGGAATACTCATTGGAGTAAAAAAAAAAAAAATCCTATAAATCATTCAGTGGTTAATGGATAGATGGATGGAAAGACAGATGGACAGAAGGACACAATCATGCTATCAGAGGATTAAGGTGTTAAGGGCAATAGTGGCATATAGGGTGCTCAGTGTGGACCACTGTATAACTGTATGAGTTACAAACCACCTAACCGCTTGGAGGACAGGGATTGTACCATATCTGGCAATTTATTCACCTTTATGGGATGATCACAGCAAACCCAGGCAGGGATGCAGGCATGGCTGAGCATTTAGGGAGATCCAGGGCAGAAAGAATGAATGGCAAACACAAGCAAAGTGAATTGTCCTTCTTAATTTCAATGTAAAGGTTATTTCTTCCCACCACTACTCCTGATGGATAGATTTATTTAATTTTGGATGCTGAGAAATTATCACTGAAAAAGATCTTTGAATCTTACCCAGTTCCCAGGATTGCTCAAATGGGACCCCATGAAAGCATAGCCTGGGATAGCAAGAATCTTATCATCAAGAGAACACATCAGTGGACTGCCATAGTCACGTGCAAAGTGCCTGAATTCCAGTATTACATTTTTTGTGAGGCGAGAGGAGCGGATGGCTCAGTCATTACAATATGATAGTAGTTGTTTGGACAACAGGAGATGCCCAGTGTCTTTTGAACTTTGTCTAAATCTCACCTCCTTGCTAGATAGTAAGGTGACATGGGTGGAAAAGAAGACTGGACAGATGTTTTGGAGTGCATCCATGACCACACTTGTATAACTTCTATAACATACTGGTTTGGTTAAGTAGATAGAGAAACCCTAGAGAAGGGTCTGTACTTGCTAATGAGTTCAGGAACGAAATAGGTTGCTGGAGCTGAAGAACATCAGTTGCCAAGGATAAAGAGCAGCCCCTTTTTATCTCGAACAATGCAGTGGCATTTTCAGATATGCATTTAGGAGGGAATAAAAGGGGTGAATTCTTTGTGGTTTAATCTCTATATTTACATTTGACTACATATTTTGTATTCATTGCTTTAAGATTGCATCCAAACATTTCAATACAACTGAGTAGCTCAGACAGCAGAGTCCTGCCTTGGCATTTCATTGGGAACACAGAACTTTTGAGACAATGCATACATGTTGAATTTAATATACAATTTATTGTGTGTTGTTAAATAATATGTATTGAGACTTAAATTGTGATTGTGTTTGCCATATTCAATTATATTCAACAGAATGCAAACATTAACAGTAGTGCCATCCCACGTAGGACTTTAGGGTAGAAATTTTGGGACCCATTCAGTGGAATGAGCTGGGCTGCTGTAAGCAAGGTAATGCACACAACTATCTAAAGAGATGTAGAGAATAACTCAAAGACCATTAATGCCAGAGCCTTTTACTATTGCAGAAGGGAGTTATATCTACAATTGTACTGAATGCAGCTTTTTATATAGGGGTAACTGGAAAGACCTTGGTCAACAAGGAAATAAAGAATGTTTAACAGACAACCATAAAAATAAAATATGATCAAGATCACTGCTGTAGGATGAGATAAGCATGCTGGCAGATTGGTTGCAATAAGGATCTCTATTCTGGCAATTGATTCAATTCTTCACAGGAGGAAGGTCAAGGAGGAATTATGAATTGATCATTTGAAGCCAGATATTAACATTAAAGAAGAATTCAAACAAGCCATGTTCTTCGAGTGGAATGTAAAAGGGGATGTGCTCCAAACTGAGTTCCATGTTTTCCCTGCTCCTGTTATTAAGCCTGGCATGGCACCCACCTGTTTGATTAAAATGGGTGTTTTGCATGAAAACATTTCATGATTGGATTCATTATATTGCATTAATTTTTTATTCACACTTGCTCATTTTGGTTTGGGGTTGCTGTCCAGAGTCTATAAATAAATAGCTTCATTACTGAATGTTAAAAGAACAAGATGTAAAAAGGGCTAAAGCCAAGGATTGGCATCATTGGGCACCTGCTGAGGCCCATGTGCTGCTAATTTTTTTGGTAGCTGTTTTTCCTTATTTTCTGAGTTAAAGCAAGCAAGGAACAAGAGGATCAAGAAGGAACAGTAATCACAGCTTGCCTTGCCATCTCCCTCTGGGGAGACAGACTGACTGAATTTGAAGAGAGTGGCAAGCAGATAATCACAACAAGTTCCATGTCAGTGGACATTTCTAATAAAGTGTTCCTCTTCCTAAATTGATGAACCTCTGCCACTGTCAGGGAAAAGGAGCCTTGTAGCTTGTACCAAGTAACAGGGCCCAGCATTTCAATTTCCCATAATGCCACAGAATAACATTACACCAAGGACATTACCTTTTATTAAAAGGCCAGGTAACTTAAGAGGCCCAGCTATCTGGCATAGCATTGGCATCACCAGTAGGCTCTGCCTTTGTGCTGGGACTCTGGCAGCCACATGAAGATGCTATGAGTTGGCACCAGCTTTGACAAATGTAACTTTGTCAAGAAATTTGGTAATAACACAGTTAACAAAGAACAATATAGTGGTCCAGTTGCTGCATGTTGCTTAGTTTATGATTTGGGTTACTCTATAAATGATTACAGTGGGCCCTCCACATTTGATGGGATTAGGGACACAGGACCCCCATTAAAGTGGAAAAACCACATAAAAACAGGGTTTTTGTTGTTTTTTTAAATGAGAGAACACCTCTCTAGAAAACTGCCAGATGCTGACCATAGAATTGTGCTGCAGGATCTACAAAATGCCTGGAGAAATGTTCTCTAGGTCCTCCAGCATGGCTTTTGGCAGAAGAAGAGATTTCTAGGGAGAACATATTAATCAAATCTGTGATTCAAATAGAAATCTGAACAACTATTTGACATCATGCCTTTATGCATGGGCTTCCCAAAAGCTTTCATTTGTAATTCTGGAGGGTCTTCTATGGCCAAGTTAGTGAGTACACAAGCAAGTGTTCTTGGTTGTGAAACTCCCTTCTGAGGGAAGGCTGGTTGAACCTCCAGTGGGTAGACAAAATTGCACTGTTTTGTATTCCTCTTGGGTCTTAAAAACAGGATTTGCTGCTGTTTTAACTTTGAGTTTTTAAAAACCGTTTCAGATAATTGTTTTATATAATCTATGTTATTTTCCTGAGGGGAGGGGATGGCAGTCTGAGATGTGACATAAACAATCTAACATGGAGTAGGAATTGAAACTGATTGAGCAAAATATGCGCTTGCTCAAATTCTCATTGACTGAGTGATTGATTTTCACTTATATCCTGCCTTTCCTCCTAAATGGGATCCAAAGTGCCTCAAAGATGGACACCTTTGAAAACCAAAAAAGTTCAGTGAGTGAAAAATACTTGCAATACTACCTGCAACCTAGATGCCAAATCATCTTGATGGTCTACTGGTCTCTTCAAGGGGTACCACTGTTAAGGAATTCAATCAGCCTGTCATCTATCCAATACTCCCCTTTGGAAGCTATTTCCCCATTTGCCTGCAGTGCAAATGTACACAGACACAGGTCCATTCCCTTCATGACCAGGACAAAATGAGAATGTCCCATAGAGTAGCTGGGTAAGTTGTCAGTCACAGAACCTATTCATCTTGAAAATACTACCTTGGGATGTGATTTTGAGTGTAAATATCTATGCCTACACCCAGTAATTTGGTCTAGTTTGGAACTGGCAGACACTCTGTTCAATTCCAGCTGGGCATCTCAATAGCTGGTGAGCCCATGTTCTGTTGGCAGCTACTGAGTCACTTCCAATCTGACTGTCCTGAAATTGGAGCTACACCTCAGGAAAGGTGCAGTATCACCTCTAAGCAACCCTCAAAGTCACTATTCATTCCACCTTTGCTTCATTAGTTCTTGTGTGTGCGTTTGAAAGTGTTTGTGTGCATGTTGATTTTTTTTCCAATAATAAAACTAAAAACCTTATTCAGAATTGCCTCTGGAGTTCTGTGTGGTTTGGAACCATTATACAAGGGCTGAATACTGTCCACTGTCCAAGCCAAGGTATATAGTCAGCCTATCCATGTGGGATGTTTTGCCCCCCCCCAGGATGCCCCCCCCGGATACCAAAATTTACAAATGATCGAGTTCCATTGTCCCAAATGGTGACATGTGCATGAGACCATACTGTCATTCAAGACAATGGGACTTCAATGGCAGCACATGCACATGGCCACACCACCATTAGGGACAGCCCCCATTGTCCCAGTGGCAGAACATGCACGCAACTGAGTTGCCATTTGGGACAATGACACTCATCCCTAATGGCAGCATGGCCATGTGCACACACTGCCACTGTCCCTAATGGTGGCTGTCCCTAATGGTGGTGTAGCCACATGCACACGCCACCATTGGGGATGACATGGACTTGCCTGCCACAGATGCTTGAATCTGTGGATGGCAAGTCTGTGGGTACCAAGGACTGACTGTACTTTTAATTAAGCTATATAAATTCTCCTACTATAAATTTAAGGGTGCCATCTCTGTAGCCTAGCAATTTGGGTAACACCTGCCACTGCTACTATCTGCCTCCACATCACCAAAATGAAATATGATCTTGGCTGATAGGAGGGGCAAGGTATAGAAAATATATCCTGCATCATGCTAGTTTAGTGTAAGTCTACACACAAGTTGTTAAGTGGTGGCCGTGTTACACCACTCCTTGGCTGAATCCCAGCAGTGTGCAACCAATTGTATGTTTGTGAAGGTGTCTGTTTACTCTGCAATCCCAGTGAATCAAATGTTACACTGGGGGCAAGACTGAACAAAATAATCTTGTTAGAAGAGCCTTTCTTTCTGGTAGACTGCAACCCAAGTGGAACATCACCTTTACCTTTTAAAAAGAAAATTGAATTGTATAGTTAGATGTGCTAGGTAGTGTGCATGTGCTGCCACTGGGACAATGGGGGCTGTCCCTAATGGCAGCATGGTCATGTGCACATGCCGCCATTTGGGACAATGGAGCTCGAGCATTTGTGGATTTTGATATCGGAGGGGGGGAGAAACAGTTTTGCACCACCCAAGAATGCACAACAGCATGTGCAATTGTTACACTTGCACAACTGTGAACTGAATATGGGCATTGAGGAATAGCCAAAAAAGTATACTACATGTGCCAAGGAGCTTATGTGACTGTAATACACCAAGAGGGTGCCAATCATTACTTTTTCCAGCTTTGTTCTTTACAACCTAGCACATCTAACTCTATACAATTCAATTTTCTTTTTAAAAGGTAAAAGTGATGTTCCACTTGGGTTGCAGTCTACCAGGAAGAAAGGCTCTTCTTACAAGATTATTTTGTTGCCTTGCATGAGCTGAACTAGTTGAAATGGAGCTATTATGTGAAGATGGAATAATTTCTAGTTGAATTCATCTTCTAAGAGTCTTACAGAGGCAGAGAAATACAAAATCCTTTTTCAAAGACTAAATCCTATCAATAGCTAAAATGGCTTCTTAACAAAAAGTCTAGAAGATATACAAAGTGCTTTTTAGTATGAAAGAGACTTACCTGGATTACCTCAATCCCACCTACAAAACACACACCTCTAAAACAATGCTTTCCCTTTATCCTACTATTATTCATTACCCTATCTCCCATTTATTGGGAATAAGTAAATTGTTTTAATTACAGATCTATAATCGGGCATCACTCTCCACTCCTCTTAGCCACCATTGGCTGTCTATCTCAATGAAAGTGGCTGAATTATTCTGATTTGTTTTATGTAGCTGCCTTTGAAAAACATTCAGAAATTTTAGGTGATTCCAGACACAATAGCCATTTTTCTGAGGCCTACCAGAGCATAGACATGCAAAGCATCACAGCTAGAAAACAAAAGCCTCCAAAATTACACTTTCTCCTCATTGTAATGCCTTTAAGGCCCCTTTATCTTCCATCATTCTTGTGGCTCTCCTGTTCTTATATGGCAGAAACGCTGGAATTTCTTGTTGTCATTTAACAATTCACAATGAATTAGCCAAGTGTAATAATTAAATCCAGAAATAAAGGCCTGTATCATCCAAACAGTTATACTATTTCTTGATATACATCAGTTCTTTTTTTCTTCTCCATGTTACCTTATTGATGCTAGGGAACTCTGGTGTAATTTTTAAATCAACTCACCCACAAAATAAAAAAGGCAATAAAAAAAACCTCATAGATAAATGAATCAGCCTCTTCGGGGCAGAATGTGATGGATAGTCACATCACATAATTCAAAGGTTTGAGCCGTGTAGATCATTACACTTTGATGAAACAGTGGTTTCACATCAATTGGTTCAAAATCTTTAACTCAGTTAGCATTTTCAGCTTCTTTCAGTGCCAAATGGCAAGTCAGTTTCTTGTGTCATTATAAAATGATTAACTTTGGCATGCTCAAATTTGGACATGGCATATTTATTTCTGAAACAAATATGTTCTAAGCGATGTCTGCATAGACAGATATTTCATGAGGACTAAAAATTGCACAGAGTACCAGTGTGATATAGTGGTTTGAATATTAGACTAGGGCTCCAGGAGACCAGGTTTTGAATCCTCATGCAGCCATGGAATCCCACTGGGTGATCTTGGGCAGGCCACAGACTCTCAGCCTTTGAGAAAGGCAATGGCAAGCCTTCTCAGAGTAAGTCTTGCCTAGAAAACCCTATGAAAGGATTGGCATAAGCTAGCTTTGACTTGAAATGATATAACAACAATTTCATGATGAGACAGCCTTTACCAGCTGCTAGATTTCTACTTTGCAGGTTTCACTCTAGAAACATCTCATCAAATGACAAACTTCTGCTGGAAGAATAGTAGAATCCAGCAAAATGAGGAAGAGGGAAAATCCTCTCCATCACTCTGGTACATCCTGCATTTTCCCCAAAATATCATGGATTATCGCCATGTACTGATGTGAGAACTGGACAGTAAAAAAAAAAAAGCTGATAAGAAGAAAATCAAATCATTTAAGATGTGCAGCTGGAGAAGAGTGCTAAGGATGTGGTAGACAGCCAAAAAGACAAACAAATGGGTCCTTGAACAGATCGAGCCTAAACTCTCCCTGGAAGCCAAGATGATCAAATTGAGGCTGTTGTACTTTAGCCACATCATGAGAAAGCATGACTCACTAGAAAAGACAACAATGCTAGGAATGGTAGAAGATTAAAAAGAGAGGAAGACCACATGCCAGATGGACAGATTCAATCAGGGAAGTCATAGGACTGAATCTGCAGGATCTAAGCAGAAGAGTGGAGGATAGGGGGTCTTGGAAATGTCTCATCCACAGGATTGTCATGAGTAGGGGTTGACTCAAGGGCAGTTGACAACAACAATCACAGATTTTGGGAGCAGAAATCCTTCAGAATAGTTTACAAGTAATGTAGAGGGCTGGGGGGGAGAGAAGGAGTAAGATGCATTGCCACCATCAAGGCAAGCTTGGATTTAGGCAGAAGCAGCAGGTGGATCTATTGCTGTGAGGGTGGTGAATCCATGTTCAGTTTGTTTTTTCCAGAGCTGCTCTGGTTTGTACAGGAGCTATCCAGCTGTTGGATCCTATTTTAGCATTAGGAGTGTTCCCAAACAACCACCAGTGAGTGAATGTTACACATCCAAGTGGATTTACTGACCTAGGTTAGTGAATTTGCTGTCCCATAAACCTATAAGACCTGCTTTGTTGGAAGTGCTCAACCTTTTTTGAAGCTGGGATTCCAAAATAAAGTTTTACAGGGACCTTGCAGGGTGACTACTTGGCCCACATTTCCAGAGATTGAAGGCAATATAGGAAGGCATGGTGACAAATGTCTGGGTCAATATCTGGTTTAGTCCATAAACCCAGCAAAGCTTGAAAAAGTTAATGTTATGGAACACAGATTCTAGGGTCTTTGAGAATGCCCATTCATCCACTATACTAGCTGGGGGATTCAGAGTAACAGTTCTAAAACCAACCAACCAACCAACCAACCAACCAACCAACCAATCAACCAACCAAAAAAGAAATTTTCCCTGCTCTGTTTTTGTTCTATAACTCCCATCAAAGAGATATTAAAGTCTTCTAGTTTTATTTTCTCTTGCATTCACGTTCTTTAAGGCCACAAAGTCTTTCCATTCCAAATATGAAGACATCTATGAAATATGGAAAATGGTCAAAATGGGACATACATTATATTTGCACTAGCCAATAGGGGTCACTTTCATGTAACATCTTGACATATCTGTGTTAAAAATGAGGCGTGTGTCAGGAGAAAAACAGAAAAGAAAGAAAACACAGGCAGAAATACTAAATCAGCACTAATATGACGGAACTAAAGCCATAGGGATTCAAACCCAGACGTCTTGGGGTTTAAGCACTTAAGAGTCTTGGACAGAAGAATTTGATCAACTGCAGTCTCACTCATATTTGGATTTTGCTGTTTTTTTAAAGGCTCAGGTTCTTTCCATCCTTAATGTGGAAAAGCTGAACTGAAAATTAATTCTCGCTCATGTCTACTCACATCTTGTCTACATACGGGGGGGCCAGATATCTTCCTTTTTAAATACATGTCCTTCATTGCAACTTTCTGTCCAGGGGGAATTCCAAAATCTCCTCCATTTTGAGCACAACTAAGGAACATGAATTCATATTTATATTAGTGTTGTAGCATCCATTTTCTGTGGTCCTACATTTTTCTTGAATGTCCTACATTTCACAGTGTCTTGTCTTCCTTTGTGGTTAGGACATGTCTGGCAGCATTCTGGTCTGGAGGCATTCTATTTGGATGATGCATGGCTCAAACCCCTGGCTCTGGTTAAAGAGTCCGAATGACATCCAGCACGTTCAGCACCAGAACCAGGGTATAACACCCTTAACAGAGTATAACACTCAGACCTCTTTCAAAGACTTGGGTTCGACAGCAAAAACAAGTCAGCAGACTCAAGAAAATGAGTGAGTGTGTTTTAAGAAGACATCTTCTCTCTACCATACTTCCTTTTAATAATCTATACTATAGATCCAAATTCTATTCATTTTTGACCCCCAAGGCACCACATTTTTTGAATACACCTGGAAGAGACTTTAATCGCAAAAGGGCAAATAACAAGTTTCTTTTCTAAAAACATTTTAAAAATGTCCATCCCCACTTTTTGCCCTTTTCTATTACTCAAAAGGATAAGGAGGAGGATTGGGGAGGAAATTAAATTAAAAACAAACCCTGTGCTTGATACTAGGTCATCCTGACATAAAGCAGTAAAGGCCAATAAATCTAATAAGGCTGACAGATCAGACTGAGCCTAACAGTGTTTCCACAGGGTTCTGAGCTGTACAAAGCTGGGAAGGTTTTGGTGATTGAGTCAGTATTAAGAACCACCCCCTCCCTTCCACCATAGGAATGAGAAACTAGCAGGGTGCTCCAGGGAAGAACTCCTGTTTCTTAAGAAAAGCAAACTCCAGCCAGTTTAGTGTACTGAGAACCAGTTGGGTGTCACTGGTAGTGCTGGACTTGGAACAAAGGAGCAAGGTGGAACCTGTGATCTGCCAAGATTTTGTTATACTACAGCTACAAGCATCTCCAAATACTGGCCATGAATGCATGGGGTATGGAGTCTTATCAAGATCGGAATGGCCACAAATTTCTCACTCCCGTGATAAAGAGATGTGAACCAGGTTCTTCCTCAAGCATGAAGCTCACCCTGGGCCAATTTCAGTTTCTCAGCATTATCTACCTCACAGGATTATTGTGTGGTAGCAGGGAGATAACAGTACATAGCGTGCATCTACGCTGTAGAAATAATGAAATTTGACACTGCTTTAACTGCCATAGTTCCTTCCTACAGAATGCTAGAATTTATACTTTTGTGAGGCACCAGCATGGTTTGGCAGAGAAAGCTAAAGACTTTCTAAAACTACAAGACCCTGGATTCCATAGGATGTAGCTACAGCACTTAAAGAAGTATCAAACTGCACTATTCCTACAGTGTAGATGCACCCATACATTACCCCAAATTCCTTGAACAGGGTAAGAGTGATATTGGACAGAAACACAGAAGCAGATGTATTCATACAGGAGAGATCCTTGAAATATATATTCCCATGCAGAATCCATCTATCTCTGGAGGCATGATTCATTATTTAAGACACATTCCTTGACCCTGAGAGGCACTGGAGAAGTAATGCCTTTGAGAAAGTAATTTGTCACTCATTACATCTTTTCTTGGAAGATGGTATTTTGCCCATGCTCATTATGTAAAGGATAATTGATAACACATCACAAATGTGTTGGTAGCATGCCATCAATGCATTACTTTGGTCACATTTTACAGTTGCCCATCCATTCTCATAGACTTGAGGTCTGCGGTTACACATATTCATGAAGGGGCAACCTCCATTAAAATCAATGGGGCGTGCCCATGGGGTGCACCTCATTCAAGCCTATGGGCCTTGAATATTGGCAAGTCTCTGTTTTCGTGGGGGTGGGGGGTCCAGAACAGATCCCCTGCAAAAACAGAGGGCCGATTGTGTGTGTGTGTGTGTGTGTGTGTGTGTGTTTATATATATATATATTAAAAAAAACCACAACACACACTTAAAAACAAAAAAATGGCAAAAAAGGACCACCATCCTAGCAATAACAGAATAACAAATAAGTAACATTTGCTCCACTAAATATTACTAGCATTGCCAGCTGTGTTAGTTTGCAAAGGTAGGTCATTATGCCCTTTCTACTCCAAAAAGTAATGTATTATGTCCAAACTCCGAGCCTTCCAAAAAATAAAACATGAGAACCTTTATACCTCTGAAGTTCTCTCCTTGTTATGGGAGGCACCTCCTAATTCTTGAGATGGCACGACGGCGAGAAAGGTGGAGAGTAAAAGGAATATATTCTCAGTTTAGAAGACAATCTGCATTTTAATTTCACCATAATCTTTGATATTTATATACATATACACATATAGCCAAACACTCACACACACACACACACACAAATGTATTAAAAGCTATAGCTTTACTCCATTGCAGGGATTGAATAATGAAAAGAAAAATGAATAACATGAAAATGTACAAGGTAACTTCCTCTTCTTAAAAAACAAAAACAAAGTGATCTCTAATGTATTCCGCAGCAAAATCCAATCAGGCCTATTATAAAAACATTTCTTATGACAAATATTGGTCATGCTTGAAAGAAAAACTGTTGTAAAGGAATCATGGAGGACATGGTGCAGCATTTGAAGGTTTACAGACAAAATAGGTAGAATACAAACTTAATCACATTTAGAATGAGACGCATTAAAATAAGTAAGCCCTAATTTAGTCAAGACCAACTAAGGACTCATTGATTTTAATGGGGCTGGATCCAATCCATAAACCAGTACACATGTGAAGTGGAGCAGAGACTGTAAATATCTTGGCACAGCAAAATCCCAACCCCTCAAAAATCCCCAAGATATTTTTTTGTAAAAATGTACATTTTGGTTGTGTGTTATCTTTACAAACAAGAGAGCAGAGAAGAGGCATTTCACTTTTTGTGAAAGAGAAGAGGTTTCACCATTCCTGCTAGGATCTTGGGTAGTTGTGCGGCAATCACCTCCGACATCATCTCTGGAAATTCAACACTTAGTGTGCGGGACTGCAGAAATGTGTTCAGACAGTATAGATGGAGCTGTTTCACAAGCTGTATTTTGAAAGAAAACAAACACCAGGCATGATATACAAACCACACAAGGACAGACATCCTAAACTGCTCAGTGTAGTCTACCAAAGGAAAAATTTCTGTGTGGCTTCCTGCTCACTACTCTGGGACACCCAGTTTTGCTGTGATAGCTCTCCTGAACAACCACTGGATGGCTGGGGTAAAGCACGTGAGGGGAAATTGGAGAAGTGTCTGCCTGTGCTCCAGTCAGATATCAATTGATGACAAGATCCATCAAGATCCTCTGCTCTTCACCAGCCACACCATGGTTATAACCATAAATCTGGAGAGGGTGGGCTTTGATTGTTGTGACAGGTGGAAGAGAATGCCAACATCCACAATGACCCAAATGAGACATACACAGATATAAGTTGGACTTAGTTTGCATACATGACAAACAGGATGTCAGCCAAGGAGTGTTACAAGTAAATACATTTCCTGTAACAGTGCAGAGTCACACTGTTGTGAGCTGTGAAATAAATACATATATAAATTAATTGTTTATAGGCCACTGAGGAAGACAGGAGTCGAAACGCGTTTGGCCTTGATTTATGAATTTTCATTTTATCTTTTTTCTGCAATTGCAGATCCCTTAGTGGGGTAAATGCTACCCTTTTAGCAATTTGTCCTTGTTTGGAACTACAAGTGTTTTTTAAGGACATTGACATTCTTTTATATTTAGCCCTTGATTTTTTGTGCCTTTTATTTTATTTTCATTATTGGCACGAGATCTAGTGGGGTACTTTTTGGCCTTGTTTTATGAATTTTCATTTCACCTTGGTTCTGCATTTGCAGTTCCTTTAGTGGGGTAAATGCTACCCTTTTAGTAATTTGTCCTTGTTTTGAACTACAAGTGTTTTTTAAGGGAATTGTTATTCTTTTATAAATTTAACCCTTGATTTTTGGGCCTTTTATTTCATTTTCATTATTTGCACGAGATTTAGTGGGGAACTTTTACCCTTTTAATAATTATAGAGATATTTTTGCCCAGGGTTGTGTTATTTCTTACATTATTGTTTTTGAATTTAAAATTTAAAGACAGCCTTGGTTTATGAATTTTCATTTTACCTTTTTCTGCATTTGCAGTTTCTTCAGTGGGGTAAATGACACCCTTTTAGTTATTTGGCCTTGTTTTGAGCTATAAGTGCTTTTTAAGCACATTGTTATTCTTTTATAAATTCAGCCCTATATTTTTTGTGCCATTTATTTCATTTTTATCATTGGCACGTGATTCAGTGGGGTACTTTTACCCTTTTAATAATTATAGAGACTTTTCTGCTCCAGGGTTTGGTTATTTCTTATATTTTTGTCTTTGAAGTTAGGTGGGGCATTGTTCGATTTTATTCTTTTGACATAACCCCTTTCTTTGGTTTTTTGGTTTACATCTTGGTTTTTGCCTTGGGAACTTTTGTTGGTTTCTTATCATCATCATCATCATCATCATCATCATCCCTCCTTTCCCCCAAATTGGGACTCAAGGCAGCTAAGAATTTAAAAAACAACAGAGCTAAAAACATACAAAAAGTGAACATTAAAATAGAACTATTGACAGTATTAAAATGACTTAAAACTTCACTTCAAAAGATAAAATACCACTAAAAAGTAAAAACCACAACGTAATGACATTACTGTAACATTCTAGTTTGTTGTGTAATAAGAAACGAACCATGTTATTTTCAAAACTAATGTAATGACCATCAAAGTAACACACACACACACACACAAATATTGAGTATCATTTACTATCTGATTTACAGTGAGGTTTTTAGGGATCACTTTGGGGTGATTTGGGGCTGTTTTATCAATCCTTCTGAAATGTTTTTGAAAGCTTTCCTGTAAAAATAATGGCTGAGGTTATGCATCAGACACATAGCAATGCTATGGCTAGATCTGTCTCCTGACCTGACCTTTGAAATGCACCTTACATTCTTGCCAGCTGCACTTGAGAATGGAATTCTGCAATGCTGGCAAGCAGGGCATGGGAGGACGACACTTCAATGCCCTGCTTGCTAGCATCACAGACGTCTGAGCCTTGGTGCAGCTGGCTGGATTTTAAGGTGGGTTTCAGGGCCATGTACAATCATGGCAATGGTACCATGGCCATAAATGTAAACAGTTATGAAGCTGTCAGGCTAGCTAACTAATGTGATGCCAATCCATGTGTTTCATAACACATTACATAATGCATTGTGACGAAAGGGGGCAACAAGTAATGCTAATGATTTACTTTGTTAAAGTAGCAAGTAAGAAGTTTAAGTAATATATTACTTTAAGAAAGGAATGAGAAAAGTTCTGATTTCAAACTTGACATTTTCTCTAAACTCCTGCATCAGTGTGATGGAGCACACTGCATCCCTGCCCCAAGCCTTTTACAGATCACAGGATGGGTGGGGGAATGGCAGGGATAATCTTAATCCTTTTTCAGTGGCTGCCCCATAAGCCTAGAATTCCTTCCCTGAATTTTTGCACATTGATCCTTTCCTCACTGCTTTAAAATCCCAATCAAAGACTTTCTTGTTTTCCAGTTTTTGGGATTTTAGTTAATACTATTTTAGAATTTTGTATATTTTGATTATATATATCCATCAGTTTGCTTTCTACTATATTTTGTTAGTTTTTGAATTTCTATCAGGATAATTTGTTCTACAATTTATTGCATTAGTTTTATATTTGTATTCCCCTACACACACAAAAACACACACACACACGCATCCTTGCCCTACAAACACAAACACACACATTCACATATGTGTTGAGTCTCCCGTACCTGGAATGCTTGGGACCAGAAGTGTTTGGGATTTTGGATGCTTTTGAATTTTGGAATATTTGCATACACATAAAGAGATATCTTGGAGATGAGACCCAAGTTTAAACATGAAATTCATTTATGTTTCACATACACCTTACAAACATAGCTGGAAGGTAATTTTATTCATAATGTTTTTAATAATTTTGTGCATGAAACACACAAACATATATTAGACTATACGCTTTTGACAGGGCTGGCTGTTTTTTGTTGTTTTTTATTTCCTAAAGGTCCATGTTCACTGAGAGTGCCATATAAATGAATGATATTATTATTATTATTATTATTATTATTATTATTATTATTACCACTACTACACTGTTTTCTCAGTCTGAGACTCAGTGTATCTTACAAAGCTGTAAACAAATAAAAAATTAAAACAGAATTAGACTAACGGTAGAATTAAAAGTGCTAAATAACCATTAAAAAGGAAACAAGGAAACAACAAATAGACAACACAGAACATTGTGAAAGGTCCTTCTTACCTGGAGCAGTCAGCCCTCAAAGGCTAGGGAGGGGAAGGGTTGGTAGGTAAGTTGCATGAACACAGGTGTTATGTAAAGAATGTCCCTAATACCTCCCTCTACAATAACTTTAAAAAGGCATAGATGCGTGTGATAGGAATTTGTGCCTGTGTATGTCACCAACATAATTCCAGCCATTGTCTCAACATCTATCAGGAATCTGTCAGTAACTGCTGAAGGTAAACCCATGTAGTGAACCACATAACTACAGCATCTTGATACGACATCAGGAACTTAAACTAAACTCCTTCTGTCTGCAGATCTTTTTATTTCAACAAGCATTTGGAAACTTACTGGTAAGGTCTTTTAATGGGTTCTCTGTCTTATGCTTTTATTGTCATGGAACTTTATCACACGGGGCAAA
>JAIPUX010001232.1:158586488-158601193 GCA_020142125.1 Phrynosoma platyrhinos | reverse complement strand
AAAAAAAATCATTGCCTTTTAGCTGTCCTTTGTTTCATTCTATTCTGTAAACTGCTTTGGGCCCCATACTGAGCAAAAAGTGTGATATAAATACACACACACACACACACACACACACACATACATAGATCCAGAACTACTTTGGTTTATTTCATTTCTGCCATGAACAGACCAGGCTGTCATTTCAGCAGCAGCATCGCATTTATGGAAGTCATTCCTCACAGAAGTTATTTGATGCTGTTCTAACCTGATGAAAACCCTATGAAATTAATGAGGATGCCATGAAAATTATTTTAAGCTAATTTTAACAAGTTCAGGGAAATACTAGGTGGAATCCCATGCCTAGACATGCTAAAGGAAAAAGACACTCAGAAAGAGTGGGAGTTCCCAAAGAAGGAATTACAAAAAATACAATCACAAACAATCCCATGGAAGAGGAAAAATGGGAAACATGTGAAAAAGCCAATGTAGCTGCATAGCAAACTCAAAGAGGAGGTGAAAAGAAGACAGGAGCATGTACAAAGTATGTATGTGTAGTCTAAGCTTGCAAGAATAGTATAAAAAAGCTAAAGTTCAGAATGAGCCTACTGGTTAGGCAAGCAGGGCAGAACAAAGTCCCAACCCACCCCAGATACCTTCATAGTAAGAGAATGACCAAGGAGACATGAGGCTGCTTTTCAGTAACAGAAGTAGAATGCTAACACATCATAATGAAAATGAAAAACTATTCAATATCTATTTTGTTTCAATTTCCCTCAAACAAAGAATTGCGTGGGAAGCAGCAGACACCTTGCAAATTGGGATTGATAAGGAGTTAGTCCAGAATCACCTAACTAACCGAAATGAGTTCAAACATACAGGGGCCAGACAAACAGCATCCCAGAGTACTGAAGGAACTTGTGAATCATTTTCTGACCCACTTTTTTAGAAGTCTTGGAGAACTGGTGAGGTGCCAGAAGACTGGAGAAGGGAAGCATTATACCTCTCTTCAAAAAAGAAGATCCAGGAAACTACAGGCCAGTCCGTTTAACCTTAATACCAGGAAAAATATTAGAACATATTATACAGGAGTCTGATACTTATCTTGATGACAATGCAGTGATCAGTAGGAGCCAGCATAGGTTTGTCAAGAGCAAATCCTCCAAAGTACACTTCTATCTTTTTTAAAAAAAATCAGGACACTAGTTTAGTAGATGGTGGGGATGCTGTGGATGTCATTTGTCTGGATTTCAGCAAAGCATTTCATAAGATAGAATCATAGAATCATAGAGTTGGAAGAAACCACAAGGGCTATCCACTCCAGCTCCCTGTCATGCTGGTCTTCCATAATATTTTGATTAGCAAACTGATTAAATGTGGAATAGATGAGAACACTGCCACATGGATCCATAATTGGTTGGAAAACCATGCTCACAGAGCAGTCATCAAAGGATGCACTTCAATGGATGCACTTCAAATCTCAGGTGGAGCGCTGCCAGGTTCGGGCTGGGACTGACACTCTTCAATATTTTTATTTACATTTTACCCTTTTAGAACCCTGCTTTAAAAACTATGGACAGAATATGACCAATGCATAATGGCAGAAATAGTAAAACCACCTGTGTAAGGGAATGGACACAAGTGTATGATACCAGAAGCCTTCTAGCTCAGGCATTTTGTCTTCATTTAGATACTGAGGAAGGATATCCTTAAGTTACACAATAAGGCCCAGGGATGACCTTCCGCTGAAAGTTTCTTTGCTGTGTTTTTCTTAATAAAATTTTTAAAACATATTATATGAGTTTATTAATTTAAACATTTTACCTTACATTAAATAACCTTTCATTTCTTCTTTCTTTCTAATAATATTAGCCAGTGGTTCAATTGCCATTATAAATAAAACATTTATAAAACATTTTGCAATTACTCTCGACTACTTCCCATTTCCATTTATCTGTGCCTCATTACCTTTGTATAATTCTCTAATTGTATCCCCAAATTCTTTACATACTTTGTATAAATATGTATGATTTATTGAGTCAAAGGCTTTATACACATCCAGTTTCCGTATCCCAACTTTTCTGGGAGGGTTTGCTTTGCATAATAAATTACATGTATTACATTTCTAATTGGATCTCCAATTGCTCTTCCTTTAATGAACCCATATTGATTATCCTTTATCAATATTGGTTAAAAAAATCCAATCTGTTTGCCAAAATGTTTGACAACATTTTATAATCTTGATTAGCCAATGTTATTGGGCGGTATCCTTTTTATAATCTTGATTAGCCAATGTTATTGGGCAGCATCCTTCTGGATTTGTCTCATCCTTTTTGGGTTTTAGTATTGGGACTATTTCTGCTGCTTTCCAAAATTTAGGTATATCCTGGTTTTCTAAGACCTCATTGAAGATCCTTACCAAATGAGCACTTATTTCTTTCTTAAATCATTTATAAAAACTACCTGTGTGCCCACCTGGACCAGGAGATTTTAATCCTTTCAATTGGTCTATCCCTCTTTCAACTTCTTCTTTGCTTATTGGACCATTTAACTAATCCCTCTGCTTTTCAGTTAATTTATGACCAATTGCTATTTCTTGATCTTCTGTCTTCCTTTCTTTGTATAATTTTTCATAAAATTTTGCTATAATATCTCTTATCTTTTATTTTCTCTTCCTCTGTCACTATTTTCCCATTTTCTTCTCTGATTTTGTTTATTCTTTTATTCTCTTTCTTCCTTCTCAAATATCTAGCCAATCTTTTCATCCCTTGTATATCCCAGGCTTGGAATTCATTGTTTACATATAAATATTACTAACATTAGCTGGCCCATATCCTCTATTACTTTCTTCTCCCCATCCCTTCTTTATTTTAACATTCTTGTTTTTATTTTTCTGATTCTCTATTTGTAATTTTCCTACTTCTTCTGTTAATTTCTTCCTGTGTGAATATCTTTCTTTTTAAATCCCTGTTTCCACAGTAATACATTTCCTTCACCACTGCCATACTACACTTTCCTTAACTTCCCCATTAGCATTTATTTCAAAATATGTTTGAATTTCTTTATCTATTTCCTGTTCATATTTTTCATTCATTACTACAATTGGATCAAATCTCCATTTCCTAACTCTCTTACATAGTGTCATTTTTACTGTCATAATTAGTGGAGCATGATCAAGAATCCAAAAGCTTTCTGTGTAAACTGAGCTTATCTGAGTGTTATTTCCTTCTTTCACAAGAAAGAAATCAATACAATTGTACTTTTTTTATACCTGCCTGAGTAGAATGTTTCTTCATTTTCCTTATATCATTTTCCTTTACATACCCATCAACTAAATTCCATCTCTTCAGATTAAAATTATTTTTACCCCTTCTGCCCTTCATTACTTAAAAATTAATATTGTCTCCTCCTATATAAAGATTGCCTTCGGCAAAATCATCTAATTTGCTAAATACCTTATTTAAATAGTCAATCTGATTTTTGTTTGGACCATAAATACAAGCTAGGGTAGTTTTTACATTATATAATTTTCCTTTCACAAATACATATCTTCCTTTCTGATCTACTTCTTCTTTGATGTGTTATTCTTAGGTTCCTGATAAGTTTTAGTTAGATGATTCTTTGTTTTATTTTGAAAGCAACAGACTATTTCTGAACTTCTCTCAGCTTGGTTCTTTTTTAAAAAAAAACTACTGAATTGGAAACTGGAATTGGTTGTTTTTATTTAACCTTGCATCAGGTTTATATGAGCCATATTGCTTAGTAGGAAAATAAATCCACTCTGGCTGCATCCACACTACAGAAATAATCCAGTTTGACACCACTTAAACTGCCATGGCTCAATGCTACAGAATTTTGATAATCTGGTTTGGCACCACTTTAGACTTCCATGGCTCAATGATATGGAATTCTGGGAATTATAGTTTGTTCTTGCACCACAACAAACTACAAATTCCAAAGTTCCATGGCATTGAGTAATAGCTGTTAAACTGATGTCAAATCAGATTTTTTTCTGCAGTGCACATGCAGCCTTTTTGGCCATTCAGGTTTTCATATCATGCTCATTAGAACTTCCCTTTGCATAAGATGAAAAGGGAAAAAGCATAATATTGTATATTTCTAGGAAAGTGGAGGCTGTTAAACATTTTACAGATACCTGCCCCCAATTTCTGTTTTCTGCTGCTCCAGAGAACAGGACCCAGAACAATGAATGCAAGCTACAGGAAAAGCGATTCCAGCTCAACATTAGGAGGGACTTCCTGACAGTGAGAGCTGTTCGACAGCGTAAACAATATGAACATGTGAAATGAACCAACTAGGACAGGTAAGTCTTGCATGTGTATGCCAAAATAACAAACAAACAAAAACATCTTGAATCTTCTAAAAACCTATTAAAATCTTGAAAGCATCCAGGGATATTTTTCCCTTTCACCAGCCTCCACTTTTCTTTCCATTTTTTGTGGCGAAAGTTATAGATCTATACTTTTTGAACATGCTGAGGGCATTAGTTAGAGATTTACCTTATGCTCTTCTTTCTATTCAGCTATTCATTAATTTGCACTGCAGAAATAATGCAGTTTGTAACCGGTTTAACTACCATGGCTCAATGCTATGGAATTCTATAGTTTTGGGAGATATTTAATCTTCACAGTCAGAGAGTTCTGATGCCCCACCAAAACACAAATTACAGAATTGCACAGCACTGAGCCATGGCAGTTACAGCAGTGTCAAACTGCATTATTTCTGCAGTGCAGGTGCAGCCTATGTATACTCCATAAGAGATTCAGGAGGAAGCTGGTGTTTACCTTGTCTATTGTAGGCAGCATACACAGGTACAACAGAATCAGCTAGAGTAGCATCCCATCCTCTCCCTGGTCAAGCATTATTGCATTGTCTACTGCAAACACACTGCTGGAAACCAGCTCCAAAAGTCTGTATTTCTCCAGCCTTCCCTCACCATCCACCTTGTAGAGGATAAGGAGGAAAAGGAAGGTCTGGGCAAGTGTAAAAATACTTTGTAAAACAGGAGCTTTACTGTCAGAGGTTTTGTTAACTGAGATATGCCTGTACATGTACTAGTAAAATAGTGGGAAAGAAATTCTGGGTGTAGCTAAGCATTCTCATAGACCTGTATTCCCTAATATAGATGATAAGAAGTAATGTTCACACAGGGCAGCTTTTTCCTCTGGGGAAAAGACAAAATATGCTTGTAACATATCCATCTGACAGAATTAGAAATGCAAACCCAACTGTTTGCTACAGCTTGAAACTAGGGATGGCAAAAATATTTTTAAAGTGTTTGTAAAATAGTCAAAAATATTTTACAGGTAGCAAGAAACCCTGACAAGAAAAATCCTGGACGGACAAGAATCTTTGCAGTTTAGAACTTATTCTGCACAAAATTCGCAGTATTTTCTGAACAGAAAATTGTATTTTTACATGGAAATATTATTTCCCACACAGAAAAAGCTGTTCCCTATGCAGAAAATGCTTCAATGGAGTACTCGTACAGCACAAAAATTAGCAGATGGGTGATTTGTATAGAAAACATCATTTTCTGTGCAGGGGTCAGCATTTTTCGAGCAGAAAATAATATTTCTATACAAGAATAATATTCTCTATGTAGAAAGTGCTGTTTCCTGTTCAGAAAAATGCTTTGGAAAACAACTATGTGTGAAGTTTGCACAGAACAAACCCAAATTGCTAATAAGCTTCAAAAACTGTATGATTTTTGAGGACCTTCTTGCAGTGGGGAGAAAATTAGTGAAATTACTCATTGCTTCCTTCAAGAAGAACCTTAGTGAATAATTGCATTCCTTAGGGTTTTTTTTGTGGGTTTTTCGGGCTGTACGGCTATGTTCTAGAAGAGTTTCTTTCTGACGTTTCACCAGCATCTGTGGCTGGCATCTTCAGAGAAGATGTTAGTTTATCTACAATCCTATTGGTACATCCATATATTGGTCCATCTGCTGATGAAGAGTACAGGTAACTTTGACAGGCAGTCTTCCAAGATAGCCTTCCTAGAATGCCTTTAGCTTCATCTTTAGCTATATGGCAGACACTGAGGAAACTAGCAGATCAGCAGGAGGTAATTCCCCATCTCTATATGTCAAGATTTTCTCCACCTTCCCTGGCTGCCACCGTACCCATTATATTCTAGTGGGCATTACTGGAATACTTGGTTATTCCAGCCAATGGGATCTTCCCCTTAGTCTGCAAGTAGTCTATTCCTTCAAAAATGATACACACACTCCTCAGTCCAGTCCCCCAGATGTACTAATAGAGGAAGAGACATACATTCAGCCCCAACTAGACCCCCCCCCCCATCAATGGAAAATTGTTCTGTCAAAATTTACCATGACTCAACTGAGTCAATGCATCTATGCAAGTTGGGCCCGCATGATGTTGTGGTTTGAGCATTGGACTATGACTTTGGAGACAAGAGTTTGAATCCCCACTATGCAATGGAAACCCACTGGGTGACCTTGGACAAGTCACACTCTCTCAGCCTCAGATAAAGGCAAAGTAAACCCCCTCCAAACAAATCTTGCCAAGAAAACCTTGAGACAGGGTCACCATAGGTTAGAAATGACTTGAAGGCACACAACTACAACAGCCTGCAAGTTGGCTCTAACTGGATTTCAGAGAGATTTGCTCAATGACAATATAACAGATGCCAACTCCCTCCCAATTCATCTGTTGTTATGAGATGGATGGATCTGGGAAAAAGAGTAAGAAGCCAACACAGTCTTGTGTTTTGTCCAAGTCAGTTCCAAGATCAAGCTTTATCTGTAGTAAATATTGCCTTCCCATGCCCTGATCTCTCAGCAAAAATTAAACAGATGGGCCAGCACTTTCTGCAAGTCTCCCGCACAAAACAAGCATCAATCTCCCCAAAGGATCAGACATGCCATGACTCTGCAGAATTATGTGGGCAGCTCAGAGATTAAGGAATCTTTATTTGCTTAACCACCTGCCTTTTAAAGTGCAAATCTATACATGAGTACTCAGAAATAAGCCCCACAGAGTTCAGTTAGACCTACTGCCACGTATGCCATGTAGTTTACTAGCAGATTAAGCAAATTTGCATATTACCAAATGTTTGGTTTGGGTGAGTTTTTGACATATTGAAGGGCACATTAGATATTTTCAAATTACCAAAGGAGTGTTTAAAGACGGGAACCAAATCCCATTTCAGACATTTACATCTCCACCACTGTCCTTTGCATTGTTATGTTTTAAATATGTTAAAAACTCTCCTTGCCACAGGTAGTTGCAGAAAGGCACTCTTTAGCTTGTGGGCACCTATGGAAATAAGGCTAATTTGCTAAGGTAGTAAAAAAAATAACCACTGAGAAGTCAAAAGGCCATACAGATACAGTTATTCCAACTATGTATTTCCTTCTTACTTCTCAGGGCTTCCATTAATCAAACAGCAAACAATCCAGTTAATTAAGCTACACACTTTCTATTCTCCAAATA
Organism: Phrynosoma platyrhinos; assembly: GCA_020142125.1. Classification (NCBI taxonomy): domain Eukaryota; kingdom Metazoa; phylum Chordata; class Lepidosauria; order Squamata; family Phrynosomatidae; genus Phrynosoma; species Phrynosoma platyrhinos. Next base: position 158,593,732 of record JAIPUX010001232.1, on the reverse strand, counting down.
ATGTTATTGATGACCTGAGCTATCTTAGGATGCATCCACACTGCCAAAATTTAACAGCCTGATGCCACTTTAATTGCCATGAGTACATCTTATAGACTAGATTTGTAATTGGATGAGATGCCCCCTCCTGAACTACAGCACTAATGCTCTTTGGCAAAGATTTTTTGAGTATATTGTGAATCTGGGGGCTCATTACACTCACATTTTTGTACCGAGGAGATTCAGATTTCCTTAGGAAAGTGAAACCGAATCAAAGTTCACACTATGTTTTACCCAATCAAATCTTTCTGTGGCATTTTTACCCTTACCACTGTTCACTCTGCTGTTGTATCAATTTAAAATGCAGCCTCCATTTCTAACGTGTTCGATTGTTCTAGTTTTTTTCATCAAGTGATGCGCATCTTTGTCACTCTGCTTCCACTTTCACTGTTAGTGACATCACTCTGACTCCCACCTTCTATCAATGGTTCCTACTGCATCCTCTGTCCAGTGGGACAGAGGAGACACACTCTCTGACAGCCTCAGAGGATGGCCATGGCAAACCCCTCTGAAGAATCCTTGTCAAGAAAACCCCATGACAGGTTTGCCTTGGAGGAAGTCACTCTCTCTCAGCCTTAGAGGATGGTCATGGCAAGCCCCTCTGAAGAATCCTTGCCAATAAAACCCATGATACATTCGCCTTGGTGATAGTCACACTATCTCCTTGGGGGAGTCACTCTCTCTTAGCCTGAGAGGATAGCCATGGCAAACCCCTTCTGAAGAAACGTTGCCAAGAAAACCCCATTATACATTTGCCTTGGGGGGAATCACACTATCTTAGCCTTAGAGGATGGCCATGGAAAACCTTTTGCCAGGAGAACAGGGGAGAGGCCCCCAGGTAGGAGGGCAATATTTGGGTGGAATGTGTATGTTCAGCCCCTGCTTATTAAGCCCCTCCCTTCCTATTTGGGAACAACTGTTGCCGAGCGCTCCGAATGGATTCGATAGCGCATTCACATTTGCAGTGATGAGGATCTTTCAAAAAGACACAGGGGAAAACCCAGTATTGAATATACTGGGTTAAGTGGGTTTTTGGGTAGCCCCCCTGGGAAAGTGCACTGAGTGCAGCCTGGGGAAATGTGAATGTCAAGGAAATAACCCAGCTTCCACACCAGGTTATTTCGTAGTGTGAATGAACCCTACAAATCCCATGCATGGAACCATGGCAAATAAAGTGCTACAACTGTGTAATGTGGCTCCACCCTTAGTTTGTTTCTCGGTAAGGTACGAGAGTATTTTAAAGACTGGGTTACTTCCCTGACAGTACTGAATTTTTAAATATCATTTAGGTAGACAATATAATTTAATCTGTGTCACATCCAGAGAGTATGTAGATAGATGGGTGGGTGGGTGGATGGAAAGAAGGAAAAAATAAACCTCTACTTACTCATTCAATATTAAATCTGGTGCAAAATAGAGCATCTGAGCACTGACATGCTTATAAGACCTCCATCCCAGAGCAAACACCATTAGGCTCATCCATGAATACTGGATAAGGGTTATCTGATCATCGATATGTAAATTCCGGAATCCTGGAATCCAGACAACAGAAAGAGATTGACAAACAATCTGGGATAAGAATTTACAACACTTTTGGATTAATATATATGGTGGCTGGGTTGCATTCAGCTCTGTGCAGCTCTATCTGCATGCATTCGGTAAGTAAGGTGTCTTTCACTCTACACATATGGGTTACATTTGCACTGCAGAAATAATGCAGTTTAACACCACTGTAAATACCAAGGCTCAGTGCTATGGAATCTTGAGATTTGTAGTGTGTTATGTCTCCAGAACTCTCTGACAGAAAAGGCTAAGCTCACAAAACTACAAATCTCAGAATTCCATAGTACTGAGCCATGGCAGTTAAAGCAGTGTCAAAATGCATTATTTCTGCAGCCTTTGATTTTTTTTAACTGATAAGGCTGTATCCTACAAAATCCAGAGATTTGTAGTTTCATGCTGTACTCAAATTTTCTGCCGGAGAGATTTACTCCTGTAGTTCACGACTAATGTAGTTCAGCATCTGTTCTCGTGAAATGTGGTCTCCAGATAAGGTTTGGAAAATTAATTTTGGACTACATTTCCAAGAATTCCCCAGCAAATATGGCTACTGGAAGACGTTGGTTGAGGGATTCTTAAACTGAGGTGCCCAGAATTGAACACGTGCAGGTGAGATCTGACTAAAGTAGAATAAAGTTGCTATCTCTGAGTTAACATTATCATAAGTTGAAATCACTTGATAGCAATTAACAACAACATTATGTCTGGAGACTATAATAGTTCTGTACAGACAGCCCAGGACTTTCACACACACACACTTATTTTATACTACTGAATCACACTATGGACTCATGTTAATCTTGTGGTTCACTAAGATTACTAAAGCATTTTCACATGCTCTTCCAACTTATCTTCAAACTTAATGGACTACTGCACACAAATGATAAATTATTAACAAACAGGGGCAGTCCCTCTCCCAAGAAAAGAATTCCACAAGTTACCTTTTTACAACATGTAAATCAGTAATTAAATCTGCAAAATACACTGCTGTCACATCAAATGTTAGTCATCTTATATTTGCATATCTGATTTTTTTCCCCTGTTCAAATGTGGGAGTTGTATAATAAACAAAACTTCAAGCTCTATCTCCAAGGCCCTTGCTTGTTTTGCCATCATCCTTTGGACACACTCTGGTTTATCCATCCTACCCTGCAGTGCTCAAAACAGGACACAGTATTCCAGGTAAGTCTGACCAGAACAGACCACAGCAACATTATTACCCTAATGAAATGATCTCATTACCTGGTAATGACTTGGACCACTTGACTACACAAAGGAGCTGCCTCTCACACAGCTGATTAAGGCTGGTCATCAAAGCACTTGGAGTTTCGGGTTGTGTGTTGTCATAGCCTGCATAGACAACTTCTGGTTCGATGCCTTGTAAGACACTGATAAGTGGAGGGATAAACTGGATGTCTTGACTTGGAGAGAAAGAGAGCCTCTGTGCCAGCGCTTGACTTTCATTAGGGAGGGTTGCCGGCTGCTGGAGTGCGACGACATCTAACGCTCTCAGAACTTTGACCTTGTTAAACTTCTTGAACTTCCGACCTGCAATCCAACAGTATGATGACAGCTAAGAGAGACATATGCACAAATCAGAAAATACCATTACAGGGACAGCAGGAGCTGCCTTATACTAAGTGAAACCTTTGGTCCATTGGCTGGGAGCAACCTTCCATTGAATCAGCCAGGAATCTCAGCTCTGCTTGGAGGAAGTGAGATTGACACTAGGACCTTCTGGTTGAGACCCTCTATGGTTGCTGTAGTGTAACACTGTGAATGTGGAGCTTTGCTACAGTTCCTGTCACAAACCCCAGGACTCACTATGTCATTTGGATAGCACTCCCACCATAGCTCTCCCATGGCTGGTGGAGTGGGAGAAGCATCTGATTTCTTCAGGAGATCTTCCACCAATATCTCCTGGGGTCCTCCACAGATCTGAGCATATGATGTATCTGGCTATGGGAGCAATATAATGTATGAGAAGATGGCCAGACATTTCTCCAATCCTCTCTAGTCTCCACAACAATGGAATTACTGTTGAGGGAGGATGCAATAAGAATTTGGGGGGAATTTGACTGTCTTGAGGGAGGAAGAGAATATCAAACTCTACAACATTTTTTTTTTAAAAGTACATGTGCATGCATCAAGTGGAATTGCATATATCACTAACAAGATGCCAGACTGTGTGAAAATACCATTGAGCTATGGACCTTCTGTATGTGAACTCTACTGAGCTGTGTATGCTCCTAGTGATATAGCACCTTGCTGGTTGAATGTATGACTGAATAGCCTTTGACCTCCACCATCTTGCTAGTGATGGCTTGTGGCTTCCATGACAGTGGGTGAGGGGATCGTCTGTGGATTTTAGTTCAAACTTAAAAGGTGTTGATTAAGTGGTAGGACTCAGCACTTTGGACAGTTCTTTGAAAGTATGGACTAAGGGCCTTTGCAGACTGCCAGAAATATTGCAAATTGAGTCCACTTTAAGAGTTAGGGTTAGGGAATCATGGGAACTGTATTTTATTGTGGCACCAGAGCTCTCTGACAGAGACGGCTCAATGTCTCAGGAAAAAAAAAATTCCCATGATTCCCTAGCACTAAGTCTAACCCTTAAAGTGGACTCAATTTGCACTATTTCTGACAGTCTGCAAAGGCCCTATGACCAGAAGGCGATTCGCCGCCCCACTGACATGGAAGCTGCCAGCCACGACTGCATGTTGCCCCCTCCTGCTTGGTGCTCACTGGTGCCACAAAGTAGATGTCTTATTCCTTGGCTGCCTCCACTAAACTGTTCTTCAACCCCAGCTACTCTGCTTTGGGTAGACTGGCATGGCACTTGGATGCAAAGAGAGCAATGAGTCCTCTTTCAAAGTTATTTAAAGGCAATTGCAGCATGGTGTATTGGTTTGAGCACTGGACTGTGGCTCTGGAGACCAGAGTTCATATCCCTGCTCAGCCATGGAAACCTACTAGATGACCTTGGGCAAGTCATATTCTCTCTGTCTCAGAGAAAGGCAATGGTATACCTCTTCTAAACAAGTCTTGTCAAGAAAACCCTGTGATAGGTTTGCCTTAAGATTCCCATAAGTCAGAAATGACTTGAAGGCACAGCACCACCAGAACAAATGCAGCATGTTAATTAGTTTCTCCAAGGATATTTCAGTTTGAACAGTTAAAGCCGAAGATCAAATAAAAAGAAAAAGGAATACACACATCCAGCTAAATATCATCTAGACATCTCCCCCATCCTAGCCAATGTTTACTGATGAGGAAGCATCCAACTTTCTCAATTCATCTTCTCTAGTCTGCATCAAGACTCCGTGCTCCTTTCTTTTTGCAGCAGTGCTTTAATTTCATGACTGCCTCTCCCATTCTTACCTCTTTCTTCTGCCTTGGCAACTCTTCAAATCTGTGTTGTGCTGTGTGCCTTCTAGTCATTTCTGACTCATACTGACCCTAAGGCGATCCTATCATTTCTTGGCAAGATTTGTTCAGAGGAAGTTTGCCATTGCCTTCCCCAAGGTTGAGAGCATGTGACTTGCCCAAGGTGGGTTTCATGGCCAAGCAAATTTAGTTTCCAGAGTTGTAGTCCAACACTCAAACCACTATGCCATGCTGGCTCCTCCTTCAAATTTTCCTAAACAATACTGCAGCTTCACTTATATAAAATCTTCACTCCTTCCCCCAACCATTTAGAACACTTACAAGGGGATTCTCAGACATGGATATTCATGGAGGATCTAGCTATCAGTGGTTACTAATCATGATGATTACATATTAGCTCCAGTGTTAGAGGCAGTGTGCCCCTCAGTACCCGTTGCTGATGAACACAATGAGAGTACAATTGCTCTCATGTCCACAGGCATCTAGTTGGCCATCATGGAAACAAAATGCTGGAGTACATCCAAATCTGGTCTGGTCCAGCAGACCTCTTCTAGCTATATTTCTGTTTCTCTTTAGTTGCCAAAATTCCAGTCTGAATTTTTGACCTTCCTGTAAATTCATTTCCCCTCTGATGGGCTCACGGGACACACTTTTGTCTTTCCTAATTAAATGCTAGATTCCTGGGATGATGTTTTAATCTTCCATGAACTTGAACTGTTCTCCCTCCCTGTCAGAAGAGCCTCTAAAGCAAAAACCATTTTACAGTTGTCCAGCATTCCAACACAAAATGGCTAAAGAACATTTCACTACTTCACATTCTTCAATGTCAAAGGCAAAAAACATGCTCTGAAATAATTGGAATAGCCAACTATTTCCAAATTCTGTAGAATGCAACAGTTGGGATGCGTTGGCCTTGCTAGCACTAATGGAGGATGGGGTGACAACAAGATGATTTATAATGTCTCTTAGTTATAATTATCTGCAAAATTAAATATACACAATTCTAGATTTATATTTATTTTTCCCTCCCTCCTTTCCTGTAAAAAGTTTGGAAGAAAGTTGGAAGTGAAGGTACCAAGTTACACCATGCAATTTATCCTGCAATTTATCCTAAGTGGACAAGCTTCTCAGAATGCCTCAATGTATGAGCAGGTGAAAAAAATGTTTGACAGTTTATTATTTCCTGACAGAAATATCATGATTCTGCCTTCAAGGTCACTTTGCCCTCTAGTTTTCTAAACCAGAGTGCTCTACATGCACTCCAGAAGGAGTTTACACAGCCTTAAGAGAAGAAAGAAGAGGTGATAAATCAAGATTTCAATGAAGAATTTGAAGCAACATCTGCTGACAAATCTAACTAGAAAACTTTTCAAGCACTCTCTTGCTCCAGGATGTGACATTGCTTGGACAGCTGTAGGCTATGAGAAAAGAAAACATGAAGGAGCTTCTTGCAGTAGATTACAAAGGGAGCACTGAACGCTAACCAGAAGAAGTTAAAAAATTTCTAAGGAATGCTGACATTGATTTTAAAGAAAGTTAAATAAGGGATGACACAATTCCCATATAAAATCAACAGCCCTGATAATTGCTTACCTTGCCTTAATTGTGATTTGTCTGGATTGTGGCTTTTTAAAAATTATTTTTTCAAATAAAGGGGGGAAATCTGGGGAAAATAAATAATTGCCATAGACTAAACAACAATTCTGCCTTTTCGCAGAAACAGGCTGTGGCATTCACCTGCATCCCCTCAAAATGCTGGAGCTTAGTGGAGGAGATGGAGTGAGTGGGGTGAGACTCAGTGGAACGAGAAAGGAGGGACCTCGGGGTTTTTAAAAAAATAAAAGTTGAAAGTTGAAAAAATTAAATGTAAATTTTTATGAAAAATGTCTTCTTAAATTGTCTTTAAAAACATCACATCTTACTGAATTTTCACTTTAACAACATGAAGCATAAGTGCATATAAATACATTTCGACTGTGCATATGATATTTGAATTGAAAACTATAATTTTAATTTTGCTATTTGTTTATGTCACAACTATTGCCATTGCATTCAGTGATATACAGGAATGACCATTTATGAGTAACATTAGTATACAAAACATTATTAAGAATTCTGTATGGTGTGGTATGTGAGGAGGTCAATATGGGGTTGGCACCATGATTTACCACATTAGGTGACACCACTGTATATGGAAACCCCATGGATACCAAAATCTGTGAACGCTCATTATGTGTACTGGTGTGGTCACCAAAGTG
>JAIPUX010001232.1:158527621-158542092 GCA_020142125.1 Phrynosoma platyrhinos | reverse complement strand
AGAGGGGATATGATAGCCCTCTTTAAATATTTGAAGGGATGTCATATATAGGAGGGAGTTAGCTTGTTTTCTGCTGCTCCAGAGAACAGGACTTGGAGTAACGGATGCAAGCTAAAGATTCCCCCTCAACATTAAGAGGAACTTCCTGACAGTGAGAGCTGTTCGAGTGGAACACACTCGGAGTGTGGTGGAGTCTCCTTCTTTGGAGGTCTTTAACAGAGGCCTGTCAGGGATGCTTTGATTTTGAATTCCTGCATGGCAGGGAATTGGACTGGATGGCCCTTGTGGTCTCTTCCAATTCTATGATTCTATGATTCTCAACATCCTTTTTTGAATATGGCCAGCAGCAAGATTCAGCTCATTAATACTAAAACCCTTAAATAGTTTGGAACCTATTTATTTAAAGGATTGCCTGCATCTGTACAAACCTGTCCTGTTTCTAAGGTTGCATTCACAGGTTGTTTATTTGTTATGGCACCAGAACACTCTGACAGAGAAGGCTAAATGTGTCACAAAACTACCATTCCCAGAATTCCATAGCATGGACCATGGCAGTTAAAGTGGTGTCAACCTGGATTGTTTCTGCAGTGTGGATGCAGCCTAAGAATGGCCCAGGAGGTTGGTAATCCTAGAGCACAGGTGGATATCATGTGCAGGCCACCAGGGGCTTTTTTGCACCTCCTCAGACTTTCCCAAGACTAAATCCAACCTCCTACACGACATAGTGAAACTAACCTGCCCTCACCCAAAAAAATACAAACCAGGCCATTTTCCACCCCCACCCCCGATGGCTAGAAAATGGCAATCTACCACAGCTGGAAAAGTAATTTAACCTCAACACAAACACACACACCCTCCTCCCAAATATGCCCAACCTACAAAAACATCCAAGTGCAGAGTGGAGTCCAGGAGCACACCCAAGAAGGACAGATGGCAAACCATCTTGGGAGTGTTAGTCCTACAAAACAGAATAATGCTGTTGAAATAAATGAATAAACAAGCAATTCTGATGGGCCACCACCTGCCAAAGAAATTTCAGAAATGAGGGCAGCTGAAATTACTGTACACCTATGTAGAAGTCAGATTCAACAACAATTTAGAATAACCAAGAGTATTTATTGTGGCACAGTCTTTCATGGACTTTATTCCACTTGGTCAGATTCTGGTCCATAACACCTTATGCGACAACATATTTTGAATCTTTAAAATGCTTTGCTGCTTTTGCTACAATAGACTAAAAGAGTTACTGGTACATCTCTGCAAACAGAAATCTAGAATCCTTCCACAGGGGTGTCCCCTGAAAAAATTACACAGTGCTTTTTTTCACCTAGACAAATTCTGACATAGCCAAGTTGATCACTTGGTTATGTCAGAATTTGTCCATGTGAAAAAAAAACCCAGGATGACAGGGTAAGATGAGCTCTGGTCCCTGAATACTAAAGATAGTACCAACAGTGAAAAATGTTTCTGCATAGCAGTGCTCCAGGCAAGAGCTATGCTGTTTGCACACTGGTTGTCACAACGACAGGGATGATTACATAGTGGGCCTTCCAGCCAATGCTTCACAAACCCAACAACCTTTCATCCTACTATGTGGAGACTGGCCATTTGGTATCCTTGAATAACGTGCCACACAGTTAATCCTGTGCAGTGCATCATGACGCATATGGATTTTTCAACACCACCTGAATCATTTCTAAGTAGTTCTACTTATGTTTTTCTGGCTCTTTAAAAATTCTTCATTCCCTCTTCTAAATCTTCCATCACCCACACAGTTCCCTTCTAAATTATATCCTTAATAGATTTGTAACTCATAAATTGGGAGGGACTGTCTCCCAAGGATCTTAGGAAATCTGTGATTTATGGTTCTACACTTAAGGGAAACAAAATCTGCAGATAATATTGATAAAGGGATTGGTAGATATCAGAAGCAAGGGTTTGGATACAGAGGCAGGCATCCTGTTAGTAATGTATGTCTTGCGGAGGTTGATGTGGCATTTAGCATTCTGTTCCTCCCTCCACACCAACAAAAGTCCCCTCTCAACATAGGACCTTATCCCACGGGGCCAAAAGCAGCAAGAATCCACTAAGAATCAGGCGCTATAGCGCTATACATTCCCGGGTGATCACACGACGTCGCTCAGAATCGGCTAAGAATCAGGCGCTATAGCGCTATAGTTTTCCGGGTGATCACATGACGTCGCTCAGAATCCGCTAAGAATCAGGCGCTATAGCGCTATAGTTTTCCGGGTGATTACACAACGTTGCTCAGAATCCAACAAGAAACCGCTCGGAATGCAGCATCATTCGGGTTCTTTTGAATGTCGGTTTCAGCGGGCATTGCAATAGCGCTAGCTTATCCATAGCGCTATTATAGCGCTAGCGCCATATTTATACTAGCGCTATAGTACTGCAATGATGCTCATATCGCTTTCTTGCCACTTTTGAGAGCAGCGTGGGATAAGGTCCATACTGTACAACCACTGCAGTGCCTTCCCCAGCCATTCTGACTGGTGGAAAGTGAGAGGATCTGGATAAGTATCTGGTTATGATCATGTAGGCAGATGTGAAATGACTACATCATCTGCTGAGATATCTGGATGATCCCAACAGACTTCAGTAGATAAAGTAATCTTGCATCTGCTTGCATTATGGGGACGTAGCCAGATGCTTCTGTGACCTCCCCAGGCATAGAATAGACATGGTGGGGGCTACAGGAGTTCTGGAGAGCCTGTGTTGTTATCTTAGACCACTGGACTATGACTCTGGAGACCAGGGTTAAAATCCCAGCTCAAGCACACACAAAAACCCACTGGATGACCTCGGGCTAGTCACAGTCTCTCAGCTTCAGAGGATGGCAATGGCAAACCCCCTCTAAACAAGCCAAGAAAACCCTTTGATAGGTTCTCCTCCAGGTTCCCATAAGTAAAAAATGAAGTGGAGGCACACAACAACAACAAAAACAACAACAACAACAACACAGCAGTTCTACACTTAAGTCTTAGGGTCATTTGATCCTAAGGAGACTATCAACAGATTGAAAAGGAGTCCAGCACTTTACATGCTGCTTTAAAAAGCCCATGTACCCTAAAAAGAAGCCCAAGCCAAGAAGGTTCCCCAAGGAGGCTACTAGTTTCAAATGAATTGAAGACAATAAATAAATGAATATAATATAATATAGGTAAATCAACAGATTTTAAAGTTATCTTTCCACTCTGTATTGGTATTTCCTCCTCACAAACACCAAATTCACACTCACACCCAGATGCATGTTTTCAAGCACCTCTGCAGCTAGAACGTATACAGGTCAAAACAGCTTGCATTTTAAAATGAAGCTGATACAGGTATTATAACAAAAGGCCATGATCCACCCAAAATATTGCTCAGAGACTCCAACAACGGGTTTGCCCATCTTTGGTTTTCCATTAGCAGAAACAATCCCACATGTCACTCTGTATTTCACTTACAGGCTCAAACTGAATATTTTTCAGCCCACTACAATGCCCTTGTTGTGAGATAATTAGCCTTCTCTGTCAGGGAACTCTGGTGACACAACAAACTACAAATCCCAGAACTCCATAGCATTGAGCCATGGCAGTTAAAGAGGTGTCAAACTGCATTATTTCTGCAGCGCAGATGCAGCTTTATTCTCCAGCAGCTACACACTCCCCCATACAATGTCACCAGCTTTGTTGTGCAGTGAAGTTTTTAAAAAGCCTCAGTTGTTACCAAGCATTACTTTACACAAAGCACCAGCACATTCCAGTGCATTTTCTTTCCCCTTCATTTGAAAAGTATTATTGTTGTTGTGTATTTATTTAGCACCATTGATGCACATGGTGTTTTACAACAGAATAAAATATTAATAACTATTTCAATATACAAAATGCAAAATATTCCACTACCCCAAATTCTAACTTTTAAAAAATAGTACTTTTGTTTTGCCTTTGTACTGCATCACAAGTGTACAAATCAAGAGTTATCTATTTATTTCCTGCTAAAGCGTACCTGTCCTGATTTTTTTTTTTTAAACAGACAAAACAAATGGCCGGATTGCTCAGGTTGCAAAGAAAATACAGTTCAGTCTTACTTACTCCCAAGTAAGTATATATGGAACTATAGCCAAATAGTTTGAAGGTTGTTTTCCAAAAAAGCCAGCTGAGTGGGCATGGGAGAGGAATAATTATTTAGGAAACATCTAATTAAAGAGTTAATTTAATTATTGCCAGTGGCTGAGGAAAACAGAAAACACTTTAAGCAGAAACAAATGGTGAGTCCTTTGCTAAGTGAAGGCTGTAATCTTAAAAGAGAATTTGCTGAACTGAATGGGACTTATTTCTATTTAAACAGCGTACTTACAATTGTGTCCTGAGGACACTACACAACTGTTATGAGCAATATACCACAATATTAAGTATTGTGTGGAACCACAGTTTTAATTCCACTTCCTGACTATTGCAGGAGACTGTTGTGCTCCACAGCATGAAAGGACTCTAATGCAGACATTTTACAGAAGAAAGAAACTTTGGTAAATTGCAAAATGAATGCAAAGCATGAGAGAAAAGCAAATAAATACAAGCTGAGCTTTCACTTTTGGAAAATGGCGGCCAAGAGATATCAGAATTAGGTCTCCCCAAGCTCGCAATTCTTTTGGCACCTATAATGTTCTTCCAAAGGACCAACTGCAATTCCCTGGTATGTATACAGGCTGCCAAAAGACCATGTATGAGCAATAAATGGCAGGAGTCCAAGAAGAAAGAAATCCAGATATTCAAGTCCTTGCCAGACCACATATTTAAGAGAAGCCAACATGGCCCATCACTCAAGTCTTGTTATTATGGATTTTACAAGAAATTAAGGGATTTTACCAAAATCAATGTCAACTGCAATGTGTCTCACTTCTTTAGCTCTGACCATGTACATTTTCCTTGCCCATCCTCATTCTCCCGCTTAGTTTTCTTTTCCATTCACAGACTCATCTCTTCACTTTCTAATCTTCCTTTTGTTCTTCTGGACCACTTCCAATTTTGCTTTCCTAGTTATGGCTTCTCCCGCCTTCTTTTGTAGGCTCTCAGCACCGTCCCAGTCCCATTCAAACTACAGAACTGGAGTGCTGTCATTCCACTTTAACTTCTATGGAATCCTGTGATTTTCTGTTTGTTGTTGTTAACCACCTTCAAGTCAATCACTACTCATGGCAACCCTGTGGATGGGACATCTCCACTGTTCTGCTTAGGTCCTGCAAATACCTGTGACCTCCTTAATAAGAGTCCAACCATCTAGCATGCAGTCTTCCTCTCTTTCTACATCCTTCCACCTTTCCTAGCATCATTGTTTTTTCCAATGAGTTGTGCCTCCTCATGATGTGGCCAAAGTATGACAGACTCAACTAAGGGCCTTTGCAGACTGCCAGAAATAGTGCAAATTGAGTCCACTTTAAGGGTTAGAGTTAGGGAATCATGGGAACTGTATTTTATTGTGGCACCAGAGCTCTCTGACAGAGAAGGCTCAATGTCTCAGAAAAAAACAAACAATTCCCATGATTCCCTAGCACTAACCCTAACCCTTAAAGTGGACTCAATTTACACTATTTCTGGCAGTCTGCAAAGGCCCTAAATCATCTTGGCTTCCAGGGAAATTTCAGGCTTGATCTGTTCTAGAACCCATTTATTTGTCTTTTGGGCTGTCCACAGTATTCCTAGCACTCTTCTCCAGTACCACATCTTGAATTGACTTTCTTCCTATCCACTTTCTTCATTGTCCAGCCCTTACACCTGTACATGGTGATGGGGAATATAATGGCTTGTATAATTCTAACTTTTGTACTCTTTACTCTTTCAGTTTAGGGAGGGAGATTTAGAAATCTCAGCCAGAGTACTCTATTGCTTCACCAGATTACCAGAATTCCACAGTATTGATCCATGGCAGTTAAAGTGGAATAATAGCTCTATAACTGTGCAGTGTGAATGGGTCCGGGTGACACAACCAATAGCAACTTGTGACCCTTGAAGCACCTCAACTAATTAGATGAAAATGTCAGGCCCCTTTATGTTACACACTCCCTCGGAGTGTGGTGGAGTCCCCTTCCTGGATGGCAATCTGTCGGGAATGCTTTGATTGGGAGTTCCTGCATGGCAGGGGTTGGACTGGATGGCCCTTGTGGTCTCTTCCAATGCTATGATTCTATGATTCTATGTGCCAGTTATTGTCAGAAGCTTATGCAATACCAGCACCTTTACAAAATCCCTTAGTAGCGCCACTTGCAACCAGGTGCCTTCCAGATGTGTTGGACTAATGCTCTCATCCTCACCAGTTGATAATGGCTATGCTGGCTGGTAATGATGGGAGTTATAACCCTAAATTCTCCTTTAGACCTAACTAGAGTAGACCTGATGAATCCATTAGTTTTATCTACATATTGACTTACTGTTCAACAATTGACTGAATGGGTCTACCTTAGTTGGGACAAACCAATAGGATGCCAGTCATTTGGCAGGCACTAGGTTGAGGAATTCAGCCTTAACACAAAAAAATGTAGCTTGACTTTTCTAACAACAAAAAAGACCCACAAGCAAGCTGGAGAGATTGGCAAGCAACACAGCTATGGAGGAAACAGACTGAATTGGGAATTAATCATCATGCATGTAATTTAATATTGACTTTTGACTAATGAAAAATGGAAATGTATTGAGGCTTTGGGGTAGTAAGTACACAGGTACATGTTGCCTGCCTAAATAAGAAAATATGGTCAAAGAATTTGAAGAAAATATATATTGGTGGAGGGAGAGAGATTAGACTGAAACAAGCAACTTATAAGATTTATATATTGGGAATATAAATGTTACCAAGAGAGCAAACTATTAAAAGAAGCCTTCCTTGTACCATACAATTACAAACTTGCTATGCACTGTCTTGACCCAGTGACATCCAACATGGGTATTAACCCAATTATATTAATAAAAACCACAGATGATTTACAAGGTTTGCTTTCCCAAACCTTGGCTCAATTGTTCATCAGAATGGACACTGCAGTCAAGAAATCAGAAGAAGACTTGGAAGAGCAGCTATGCAAGGACTAAACAAGATCCTAAAGTGCAAAGATATCTTATTGAATACTAAAGTTAGGATTGTCCATGCCATCGTATTTCCCATTTCTATGTTTGGTTGTGAAAGTTGGACAGTGAAGAAAACTGATAGGAGGAAAATCAACTCCTTTGAGATGTAGCACTGGAGAAGAGTTCTAAGAGTGGACAGCTGAAAAGACAAAAAGACTGGTCCTAGAGCAGATCAGGCCCGAACTCTTCCTGGAAGCAAAGATGACTAAATTGAAACTGTCATAATTTGGACAAATCATGAGAATACATGACTCACTAGAAAAGCCAACAATGCCTGGTAAGGTAGAGGGCAGTAGGAAAAGAGCAAGGCCACATTACAGATGGATAGATTCAATAAAGGAAGCCAGAGAGCTGTTAATGACAGGGTGGCTTGGAGGTCTCTCATTCATAGGAACTCCATAAGTCAATTTTCATAGCAACAATATTAATAAAGTGAAGGAGAAGTATCCTAAAACTGACTTATGCCCCTTGATATGTCATTCTTCCATAAAGCAACATCTAAGTGTTATTAAAACTACAGAACAAAGATGGGAAACATACAGCCATTCAGATGTTCCTAGGATCACTCTCTACACTGATAGGTGCTGATGAGTCCAACTAGTTTTTAAAGGCCACAGATTCAATACTATACAGTATACTACACAGTATACAGTACATTTCAATACTATACAGAACTGTGACTAGGTTCACAGAGCACATCATATTAAAGTTGGGGGGGGGGTGATAACCCTGCATATAAAATGTTGGAGGAATGAAACAGGATAGGAAGCATTGCTTTTCTTAAAAACATAAGAACATATTTAAATTACAACATAACCAATTTTCCCTGTAATACTAGAACTTATACTTCAGTGTATTCCTGTTGGATTTTATGGTATCTTATCACAATCATTATGATTTATTCCCAGTTCATGACTATGAACTAGTGAATAAATTCTCTTTTAACACACAAAGCTACCATAGTTTCTTTTTCCTATAAATAGGATCATTACATTGATAAGTCTGGTGACAGACAAGGTGGTTCCCAAATTTGTGAACAGCTATCTTTTTTGGTTCCCAGTAATATGCCTTATTTGTATATTTAGGATTCCAGTCTAAATTTGATCTGTTTGTCTCTTTTTTTTCCTTTCTGTTTTGGGAGCTCCTGGGATAAACAGAAGGAGAACAAGGACTGAATACAAGAAATATTGGATGAGAGCTAAATCTTGAAAGGAAATCTTAGGTCTTCTTTCAATATTCACTGAGTAAAAGTCTCAACATAAAATTCATAAAGCTGGATATTGTGGCAAATTCTAATATAAAATACTGTAATAAAAACTGAAATCCAATTTAGATCCTGGGGGTAGGGATTCTGTTGAACATTCTAAGGCTTTGTTAAAGTTAATATGCAGAACACAGTCCAGAAATATCTTAAGGAAGGAGACAAAGGAAGGAAGCACTCTCAACCCTGAACAGAATTCAAAGACATATCCATGATAGTCTGGAAAATCAGTATGAAAAGGGATTTTGTAGAACCTTTGAGACTAACTGAAAAAGAGAAGCTGGTAGCAAGAGCTTTAATAGACAGGAGCCTACATCCTCAGATGCATGAATAGCTTTGAGATATCAGCTTGGCAAAACATGGAAAGGACTAAACTGAAGCACTGCAATATTTAGCTGCAGCTACCACTTGTTGCTATTACTGTATTATTTTACTGCATTATTACTGTATTATTATTATCATTATCATGGGCAGTCTGTGGATCAAATAATATTTATAAATTTATTGTTGTGACAGTTGGTCTCTAGATAATTTAAAATCTATTTGCTGTCTTTGCACACAGCTAGGTTTTATGTTTCTCAGGGTATTACTCGTCCACAACTTAGGGGAACAAGTAGGTCACTAATGGTTTTTTAAATCACTCTTTATTTTCCTTGAATTTGGTTTTAATCCCTAGTGACAGGTCTCAATTAGTTTAGCTTCCATGTTACATAAATTTGTGAGGGGCTGTTCAATTAACCTCTATAAGTAATGGGTTTTGTCAGTTTTAACCTCAAAATCTACCATAACAATCCTCTAATAACCTAACTGGATAAACAATAAATCTTTGACTAACTAACTGAGTAAACCACACCAGCCTGAGGTCTTTTGGCAGCTTCCACTCAGGAAATCAATTCAAGGACCAGTAGCATACAAAATGGATTACATAGCCATGTGTTTGCACAACCATGGTCACTTAGCTCATCTAGTCTTTAATTAACTTTGCTGCTGCCAAAAGTGTTCCTGCCTGTTGTGCTGTATGCACTTGCCAAGGTCAAAGTCCTCAACCCACTACACAATTGGATTGTGTAAATTCTGTTCATTTTAATGGGATTTACATAGACTGTGTGCAGGACTAAGAAACTGCCTCCAGCAAGTGTCCATTATGAGCACAATCGAGTCCAAGTGAAGAGCACATACTTAATTCTCAAATCAATGGGATTTAAAAGGGTAGAATTCAAAGATACAGCCATGTTAGTCTGTAGAATCAGTATGCACAGAGATCTTGTAGCACTTTTGAGACTGACAGAAAGAAGTTGGCAGCATGACTTTTGTAGACTTAAGTCTACTTCCTGAGATGCATCTGAGGAAGTAAACTTAAGTCTACAAAAGCTCATGCTCCCAACTTCTTTATTTTTGCGCCATCTTGAAGGCAGGGAAGGGGAGGGGCAGCCACACGCCAGAGGCCCAACCCCTTCCTGAGGATGTCATCACGTTGCACACCATTACGCATGGCACACGCGGTCAAGACGTCCTCCCAACGCAGCGTCTTAATGCACTGCATTGGAAGGGACGCAAAAGAGCTGTGCGGCGGCTCATCGGGCACCCAATTTGCCAACTCTGGAAGGACCAACATTTCAGGGCCGGCAAAAGGGTGGATTGGGGCTGAGGTGTGGGGCAGCCTCGGCTCCAATCCTCCGCTTCCCAGGGCAGCCCGTCTGCATCCCCCCTTAGGTAGCCTCAAAAGTGCTATAAGATCTCTCTACATATGGATATAAAAGGAGTTATCTTTGACAGAATCAGTCCCTATTTTTAAAGGTACTTTGCTTTTCAATGGCAACAGCTGTAACAACAACCTATGGGCCTTTACAGACTGCCAAAAATAATGCAGCTTGAGGCCACTTTAACTGTCCTGGCTCAGTGATAGGGGATCATGGGAAATGTATTTTTTCTGGGACATTGAGCCTTCTCTGTCAGAGAGCTCTGGTGCCAAAATAAACTACAGAAAATATTATTTTCTTGCCACAGAGCAGAAAGAAGTGGGAACCATGTAAGCCTAAGCACTTTCATCCACATTGCACTAAAACACAGATTAGTAATGAGGAGAAAACAGCCTCATAGTACAAGACAGATTCCACATTATAGCTCTTTCCAAAGGGGACAGTTGTGTTACACCATTAAAAAAAACAACAAGAATCTTATGGCACCATGATTCCTTAGCACTGAGCCAGAACAGTCAAAGTAGCCTCAAGCTGCACTATTTCTGGCAGTTTGTAAAGTCCCTATGATTTATTGTTAGATACATGAGACTTTGGGTCACACACTCACCGTCTGCATGCAAAGGAACAAGATTTAAAGCTTCCCTTAAAGGGGGAAAAAACTAACATCCTTTGTTCCATCAAAACTCAGCAAATCATTATCTATTCAAAGCTTGTTTTTAAAAGACAACACGGTTTGATATCAAATGAACCACCATTTGCCTAATCTAGATGCAAAGCATGGTTTGTTCCTAGTCCAGAATAGAAACTTTAAAATTCCTTCCCTCAAACAGAAAAGAAAAGAGAGCACAAGACCAAGCCCATGTTGGCTTAAGCACACAACAAACTATGGTTTGTTTGTATATCTCAACCTGGCCTGGTTTTTCACACAGCAATCACTAAAAGTAACACTACACCTAGAACAATCTAAAAATAAATTCCAGAATCCACTAGTAAGGCAAGAGTGAAAGAGGTGTTGAAAAATGGCCATTCTGCATTCGATTTACTGCGATCATGCCTCTGTATTGTTCCATATAATATGTATTTAGATAATGCTGTATTCAGGACTGAAGGTCACTAGGTCCAAATGCTGGATCAATTAAATGACTGTTCAATTAAGTCAGATTTGTTATGTCTTATTTTTATTCTTCTTAATATTACTATCACCAATCTTTCTTATCTTCCTGTTTAGGAAGATAAGTAATCTCCCTCCCTCCCACGATCTCCACATCTTCATGCACTGACTCATGAATCTTTCCTTCCTTCATCTGGTTTATTGCCATTGACTTGTCAATAGCATTTCACTCCCATCATTTCTGTGTATTGGAAAGGTTTTGACTTGAAAATCTGTTGAAGTAACAGTGTCAGCATATTTCCTTGGGAAAATGCACAACTTGGTTAACAGTGCCAACTATACCATTTAAAGGAGGAGTGAAGGAGGAGGAGGAGGTGAAAGTGAAGGAGAAGGAGAAGAAGGAGAGGAAGAAGACAACTTCATATATCAGAATAATATTTTCCAGCAATGTTATCTGTGTGACTTTCTTTGATTCTCAGTGAAAACTGATCAACAGTTGGTAAACAGTAATCCTTCCAAAGAAACAGCTGCAAACATTTTTTTCACCATATGTTTAGGCCAATACAGTGGTACTAAAAGAAAAAATATTTGATTTGTGTAATCATTTTCCCAAGAAAATATGCTGACTGTGCAAAATCTATTCCTATATAATTTGCATATTTGCTGCATAAAATATCAGAAGCTGCTTCTTCACTTTAAAATCCAATATGTAAAACAGATGCAGATATAAAGTATGCACAGGGTCAATATTTACACAAGCAATACTGAGATGTAACAAGCCTCACATTCATGCATTTCTCTTCTCCTCTAATACAGCTGTGAGAAAGAGACTAGAAGAGTTGCACTTTTCATTTATAGTTTGCCATGCCATCTGGGTGGACTAACTGTGGTTAACTTTACTGTGTTTAGTATAAAACAAATGAACTTCACACCATTATTTCCAAAATTGGCCCATTTAAATTAATCATAGTTAATGTCAATGGCAGATGGTAGTTTCCATGAGAGTGGAACATGAATCTGCTCAAGAATTTAGTATGGACTTAAAAGAAATTATCCACAATATTGAATCCTGATAATACAACTCACCAGCCTAGATAACTCTTAAAACTCTAGTTTCAAACTCATAGCAGATTTTTATCCTACTGATCATCCTCAAGTGGTTAATGTTAAGTTTCTGACTCAGGCTGCTGCCACACTGCAGAAATAATGCTGTTTGACACCATTTTAACTGTCATGGCTTCATCCTATGAAATCCTGGGATTTGTAGATTGCTGTTTCTAGTTGCTCTCTAACAGAGAAGGCTAAATATCTCACAACACTACAAATCTTAAAATTTCACAGCACTGAGCCATGACAGTTAAAGTGGTGTCAAACTGCATTAATTTTGCAGTGTTGATGTAGCCACAGACAGTTAATTAAAAAATAAGTGAAAGCCTCCAGACCCCTTTTCTTGCCACAGAGCAGAAAGAAGTGGGAACAATGTAAGCCTAAGCACTTTCATCCACATTGCACTAAAACACAGATTAGTAATAGTACAAGACAGATTCCACATTATAGCTCTTTCCAAAGGGGACAGTTGTGTTACACCATTAAAAAAACAACAAGAATCTTATGGCACCTTAAAGAATAAACACTTTATCATAAATGAAGAGTTCACAAACTGGGTACTGTCTTATGCCAGCCAGGATACTGGGTATTATTTTATGAAAGCATTATAAAAGTGCACAGCCTCATGTATATGTTTCAACTACATTTTTCAATAAGCAGAACAGTTCTCTGAGGAAAACCCCTCACAAAAAGTATAATAGATGCAGACCATAGAACATTTGAACTAGTGAAAGAGAACAATGTACTTTCTGAAATGTTTATTCCTGCAAAAGTCCATGAAGAAACTGAAAACAATGGGCCTTTGCAGACTGCTAGAAATACCGTAGTGCAAATTGAGTCCACTTTAACTGCCCTGGCTCAGTACTAGGGAATCAGTGGAATTGTATTTTTTCTGAGACATTGAGCCTTCTCTGTCAGAGAGCTCTGGTGCCACAATAAACTACAGTTCCCATGATTCCCTAGCACTGAGTCAGGGCAGTTAAAATGGACTCAATTTGCACTATTTCTGGCAGTCTGCAAAGGCCTAATGCCATGGTTGAATTGTCTAGATAGCCAAAAAATAAAATGCATCCATCTTATGCTGGTCTTCTGCACAAAAATAAATGTAACAATAGTTATCAAGCAATATTTAAGCAAACATGTCACCGTGCTGAGGTTTAAGCATCTCTCATTACTCTTTCCCATGCTCTGAGCAACAAAACCAAATTATGTAAATACAGTTCTGTCCATTATCCTTATTCCTTCAATGTGCATAATGTACTCACATATTAACATCAGATTTTCTTCACACAGGATTTAGGAGCATTCCTAGGAAAAGTGTTCTACTTCTAAAGCAAAGGGCATACATAGCCCTGGATAAAAATCCTAACCATCTGGAATAGTTGAAGATTAATGTACTGATCTATGTGTTTTGGCTACTTTAACTTGCAGCATCTTTTGAGGGATTCCAATGAAGATCTTTTCCACCACTTGCTACCATATTTTTCGCCATATAAGACGCACTTTTTCTTCCCCAAAACGGGGGTGGGGAAGTTGGTGCGTCTTATAAGGTGAATATACAGTCGTACCTCCGCTCCCAGGACCAGCCTAAGGAACGGCCAAGGCCGCAGCTAAAAGGAGGCCTCCTTTCAGCCGCGGCCTCGGTGGTTCAATGGGCTGGTCCTGGGATCGGAGGACTTCTCCAATCCCAGGAGCAGCCCATTGAACCACTGAGGCCGCAGGTGGAAGGAGGCCTCCCTTTAGCCGCGGCCTCGGTGGTTCAATGGGCTGGTCCTGGGATCAGAGGACTTTGGTTAAGAATCCTTTTTTCCTAGATTTTCCTCCTTTAAAATTGGTACTTGATCTTTATAACCAGAGATATCAAAGCCTGAACCCTTGACCTTCTTTATGCCAAGCATGCGAAACTATGCTCATTTTCTCTCCATCCCTATTCCCCCAGCTCTTGAATCATTTGGAAGGATGATATAGCCAACCAACTAATCAAATCTTTTCCTGGACCTCATGGGAAAGTGTCAGTAATCAACCAAAAATATATTCAGTATATTTGCATACTGTTTGGCAATAACAGTGGCCTAAAATGAACCTCATTAATCACCAGTGAGATAGAACTTCCTTCCCTTCACTGGCCTCCATGCCATGCAAAATCCTGTACTAGAAGAGTTTTCTGGCCCTTTAGA
>JAIPUX010001232.1:158496032-158508427 GCA_020142125.1 Phrynosoma platyrhinos | reverse complement strand
TCAACCTAGACAATGAAGAAATAGAAATAGTAAAAGAATTCCCGTACCAGGGATCAAACATTGATAGGAATGGGGACTGCAGTCAGGAAAGCAGAAGAAGATTAAAAACGTCGAGGGTGGCTATGAAAGAACTAGAAAAGAGTCTAAAATGCAAAGATATACAACTCAGCACAAAAGTCAGAATCATACAAGCCATTGTATTCCCTATTACCACGTATGGATGTTAGAGCTGGACAGTCAAGAAAGAAAATAGGAAGAAAATCAACTACTTTGAGAGGTGGTGCTGGAGAAGAGTGCTGAGGATCCCATGGAGAGCCAAAAGGACAAACAAGTGGGTCCTTCCAGGAAACCTCCCTGGAAACCAAGATGACCAAACTGATAAGCTTATCGCACGGCACTTAAAGCATGGGAACAGAAAGGAATGGAACAGAATGGAATGGAACAGAATGGAAGAGAACAGGGCAAAAATGCATGTTACTGGACAGGAGAATGCCACCGATGCCACTTTGAGTCCCCAAGCCGTTCCCCAGCCATTCCTGGCAGCCGATTTTGAAGGACAATTTTGAACCGTCCTTCAAAAATCAGCTGCCAGGAACGGCTGGGGAATGGCTTGGAGACTCCCGGTGGCATCGGTGGTGTTCTCCTGTCCAGAAACATGCATTTTTGCCCTGTTCCATTCTGTTCTGTTCTGTTCCTTTCCGTTCCCATTCTTGTAAGTGCCGTGTGATAAGCTTATATGACTGTCATACTTCGGACACATCATGAGAAGAGAGGACTCTTTGGAAAAAACAATAATGCTGTGGAAGGTGGAGGAAAGTAGGAAGAGAGGAAGGCCACCTTCCAGATGGATGGACTGTATTAAGGAAGTCACAGGTATTAAGGGGTTGCAGGAATTAAGCAGAATAGTGGAAGACAGAGGGTCTTGGAGATGTCTCAGCCATAGGGTCGCCATGAGTCAAGATTGACTCGAGGGCAGTTAACAACAACAAAACAGCACTTAAAGTGGTGTCAAACTGCATTATTTCTACAGTGTAGAAATAAGGCCCTAGTAAAACTACAAATACCAGAATGCCATAGGGTTGAGCTACAGCACTTAAAGTGGTGTCAAACTCCATTATTTCTACAATGTAGATATAACCCCAGTATCCTATTTCACAATGACTGGCCTTACTAGTCCTTTTTTATTTTGTGCCCTCTAAATTATAAAGACAAAAAACCAAGACCCCGCAT
Organism: Phrynosoma platyrhinos; assembly: GCA_020142125.1. Lineage (NCBI taxonomy): Eukaryota > Metazoa > Chordata > Lepidosauria > Squamata > Phrynosomatidae > Phrynosoma > Phrynosoma platyrhinos. The sequence goes on along the minus strand of JAIPUX010001232.1, from coordinate 158,507,197 downwards.
TGTTATTGCATAACATACATTGGCACGTGTGTAGTTAAGTCGTGGCTGCACTAATGAAATGTTATCCTGCCTTCCAGCATTGTGCAACCTATTACATATCTGCCTGGATTCTTGCTTATTTTTCCTGTAGTGCAGTGGGGAATGCACTGTAGCTGTTACTGCAGTTCCAAGGAATTGTATGGTACCTTGAAGACACCAACAAGTAGTTATGCACCGTCCATGAATGTGTAATTGCTTCTGAAATTGTTGCACTTGTGGAACTCTCCTTATGCAACCAAGAATCTAATATGTCTGTTATACAATGGCCAAAAAAGTGCAACTGCATAACTTACAGCTGTATGAAGCCAACAGGATTTGGCCGATATGCCTTAATAGTTCCAAGACTTATAGCATGCATTGACTTTTATTGTGCCCAGAACCTGTTGGATAGAACCAGCCTCTTGGAAATAACAGCCTCTTGCTCTGTTTGTAGTTTAGTGCACACATCCATGACTTGGCTATCTGGTTTTACTCAAATATCCAGCTTGCTCATCATAATATTCACAGGCATACATATATATTCCTTCCTTGTGAAACTATCAAGCACATTGCCAGGTTGCAATGTTCAAACAGAAACTTAACGGAAACACCCTTTCTCTTGTAAAACACGCCCTGAAGATTTATGGACTCCTGTTTTTACATGCAACCCATTCAGCAACAATTGGACCACTGAGCTGGAGAGCAGATTGACTGATTCCAATGTACAATGCCTGATCTTTCCACTTCTCACCTGAAACAATACTGAAATGGGTTCCATGAGCTAGCAAAAGAAAACTTTTGCATAGTTCAGTGGCTACCAAGCATACAAAAATAAATATTCCAATGACACTTCAAGTAATAAAGGGGTGACTTTTTAAGAGAATAAAATGAAAAGACGTAAGCGTCTTGTAAAACTCATACTTTAAAAATGGAGAGAAATCCATTTTTGTTGTGATTTTGATCTGTTTCCTTTAAGGGTAAAAACTACATGGTAAGAGAAAATTAGGGCTGCCATCGAAAATATATCCTCATATCACATTTTTCAATTGCTCCTTTGTAATGGGCTTGAAAATTGGCCATGTCCTTGTGTACTTTCCAGTCTCCTGCAGCTGCAGCCATTGATGTGGAGGTGGAGTAGGACTGGAGAGGGCTTTCTTAAAGAGCCGTATGGCATTACAAAACAAACCCAATACATGTGACAGAAAAGCATCTTTCTCTGCATGATGTAGCACCTTCACTCTCTGCAGGTAATAAAAATGTGGGAGAATGTCATAAAATTGTCCCTTTTGCCAAACTGATTTTTGCAGCATGACAAAAGGGGCGATTTTATGAACAGAAGAGAATAAAAGTGCTTCACCATCATGCAAAGAAGCAAGCAGAAAGACACTTCCTTGTTGCGCCATGTTGCCAAGAGAATATTTATTTATTTATTTATTTATTTATTTATTTATATGCCACCTTTCTCCTAGAGTGAACCCCAAGGTGGCTCACAGAAGGAAATCAATAAAAATCTACCAGTCCAATTTTTTAAAAAATTAAAATGATCACAATTAAAACAATGTAAAATTATTTTAAAGCATACAAAAGTTCAATAAATAATTACCACCACCTCCCCAATTAAAAAGACTCCCTGGTGCAGTTACAAATTAAAATCCTGCTTAAATAAAAAAGTATTTTCCTGCCGGTAAAAAGTCAGCAGGTAAGGCAGTAAGGAAGGGAGTTCCAGGGGGTGGGAGCAGCCATTGAGAAGTCTCTCTCGTGTGTCCTCATTGAACAAGTCTGTGATGGTGGCAGGACTGAGAGAAAGCCTTTCTCTGAATATCTTAGAGTTCTTGCAGGTTCGTATGAGGAGACAATGTGATTGCTTTGCTCTCCTTTCTCTGCAGGTAAAGCCATTTCTCTTCAAACAGGCATTGGATGGTTAATTGGTTGTGGGTACCTTGATGAAGTTTGTGTGCTATACTTTTAACTTTATTATTATTTGTTTTAAATGATTTTTACATTTTTAAAAATTTAATGCTATGTTCATATCATAACTTGTTTTATTGTATTTTAACTTTTTCATCATCAGATTTTTAGTTTTATATTTTCACGAGCTACTTTGGGCCCCATGCTGTGGAAAAAAGAACAGTAAAATAAAATAAAATGTTACTATTAATTATAAAGAGAGGTCCTTGACCTAGGTCTGTCATTTTCCATTGCCCCACTCCAATTGCTAGCTTGACAGATACAGACCTAATGGATGGAGGGGTAAAGGAACTGCACCTCCTGAACTCACCAGCAATACCTGATTTGCAGACATTTGCAGAAGTAATTAGGATTGCCAGGTGAAATACAGGACAGGGCTCTTGTATATTTAATGATCGTGTAGAAGAGGAAATTTCAACATAAAAAGCAACAATCAGTGAATTCCCTCTTCTATACAATTCTTAAAGGTATAGAAATCCTGTTGTCTATTTCATTTGGCAACACTAGATGGTATGCATGCATAGTACATATGCTCCCAGAGATTTGGAAACCAGCATAATCAATATTCCTACATACATGTAAACCTGTGAATATACACAGTGATTGTGTGGGCTTCCCTTTATACAGATGTTTATGACCAACAGGGGACAGGGGCCATAAATGTGTACTGTGTGTAGATGGGGGGACTGATCCAGGTTTAGTCACCTCACAGGAGACTCATTAAATTCAGTGAAACTCAAGGTGGCATATGAATCACTACTTCCTTACTTTACCCTGACAGTAATCCAGGTCTGCTCAGATTGACTACCCAAGGTCATCCTGGGCAATTCCCATTTCAGCACACTAAACCACTACTTCACACTGGCTCTTGCAAAATACAAGGAAAAAATCTAAAAATATGGCACTACAAGGCCAACACACCAAAACTACAGAACCAAACTATAAGCCACGGTGACTGGAAAAATACAATATATATGCCACAAAACCCAATGTGACAAATAATACAGTAGAAAAATTCAATATAGTAGAAAATAGTAACCTGCCAAGAAATAAGAGTCAAAACTGGCCACTTGTAATTCAAATTAAATTATTAAAGATCAGCCATCTCCCAGGATGACTGTTAATACCTCAAAATCACATTTTTTTGGAAAAATTCACACATAAATAAACCTATGAGGTGCACATTTCATGACATCAACACCAAATGAAATATAAACCATGGCCCCGAAATTCAGACACTTGCCATGTGCTTCTACTGTGTTTTTATTGCATGCACTTGTTTGTCAACAAAAAGGACTCACAGCAATTCAGAACTGATATTCCACTTCAAACGAAAGTGTGTTTTGTTTCAGACTATATTTGGGTACTAAGGAATTCTATTTTTTAATCAGCCTAGATGAGGTTTTTAAAATCCTGACTGTTAGCCAACTAGGGGGAAATAACATCATGATCATTATTCTCTTTCATCACCTTAGCTACATAATCATATTTGCTACATAGCTTAGCAGTGTATTGTGTATGTGTGTATAATCATTATTACAATATAGCACAAGAGAGTAGGTGTTGTTGTTGTTGTTGCTGCTGCTGCTGTTCATAGCTGCCCTCGAGTAGATCCCAGTTTATGGCAACCATGTGGATGAGACATCTCCAAGACTTCTTATCTTCCACTGCTCTGCTCAGGTCCTGTAAATTCATGCCTGTGAGCTTCTTGATAGAGTCCATCCATTTAGCATGTGGTCTTCCTCTCTTTCTACATCCCTCCACCTTTCCTAGCATTATTGTCTTTTCCAGTGAGTCATTCCTTCTCATGATGTGACCAAAGTATGCCAACTTTATTATCTTGGCTTCCACGGAGATTTCAGGCTTGATCTGTTCTAAGACCCATTTGTTTGTCTTTTTGGTTGTCCATTGTATCATCAGCACTCTTCTCTAGCACCACATCTCAAATGAATTGATTTTCCTCCTATCTGCTTTTCTCACTGGAGTGGTATACAATGAATTAAAAATATAAAATGAAATATACATATGTTTAAGACATAAAATGGATATAAAAATCCAATCAACATTAAAAAATAGCATGTAGAGCACCTTAACCACCTATTTACAGAACAATATTTATTATAGGTCTTGTCTGTGACACTGCCCATTGTACCTAATAATGCTCACAGGAAAGGGGGATGAGAACATCAGTCAGCTGCTTTCAGACTGACCAGGGAAAAGACCTCTGTTGCTTACAGTGGCTTCAGCCCAGTAAATGGACACTGGGGGACTTTCATGGTCCCTACGTATTGCCTAAACTAGTGAACACATAGGGATCACAGAGACTAACTGTCACAAACACAGAAAACATATCCAGAGATAGCCATGTTGGCCATATAGCAAAGTATAATATCATCCAAAATCCACAAAACAGTGATACCTTTATGGGACCAACCAAAATGCACAATATACATGTTGCAAGCTTTTGAAGCTCCACTGACTTCTTCATCAGTCAAAGGTATTAAAATCATACAGGAGAAATGCAGGGGGGAGGTGATGATGTTAGTCATAGTCCTGTATTTTACTGCGAGATTCTTAAAGTCCACAAAATAAACTTTAAATTCCATTAGCAAGACTAATAATAATAATAATAATAATAATAATAATAATAATAATAATAATAAAGGTGCTGCTTTTGAAATCCAGTTTGTCTCAAATCCTTTGTGAGGTTACAAGCCCCTTGGTTAGGAAAAGAATACTGTTCCTGGACTTTAAGAATCTCCCAGTATCCCTATGGCCAGGAGGAGGAGGGACCTGCCAGCTTGAATACACTTCTATGCCATCTGAACTGAGGTCAACAACCACAACATCTTGACAAAATGCAGGTCTGTCACCTTTTTTTAAACTTTCTTTCTCCTATATGATTTTTAACACTTTTGCCTGATTAAAAAGCCAGTGGAGCTTCAAAAGCTTACAACATGCATATTGTGCATTATGGTTGGTCCAATAAAAGTATCACTGTTTTGTGGATTTTGGATGATATTGGACAGTCGCAAATATGTAACTCTAGATCATATATTCATTACTACATTAGCAAATTCTGGCTTATGTTGGCACAAGCTGAATTCCCATGTATTCCATAACTAGGGGCTATCACTGAGAAGTCCCAGTTATGTTCCAAGCTTCAGATGGAAAAGGCATCCCAAGCTCTCCCTGGTACATTGGTAGGAATCTAGGGGATCTGATGTATCATGTATATACTGTGGTTGAAGCTGTAAATACCTTTATAGATCAGCAACCATCCCTTTGATTTGAGCTTGAAAACAATCTGGAGATCAGCACCAGTGAGACAAGGTGAGCGTAATAGGCGAAAACTGCCTAACTCTGATTAAAGCTCTTGTTGTCATGTTTTGCGCCAGCTGTAATTCTGGACCATGTTCAAAGGCAATCCCAGATACAATCTGTATTACAGCCATCCAAATTACTAGTTCCCACGTAAAGGCCAATTCTGGAAACAACAGCAGGCAATATTCATTATTACAATGCACATGATAACTGAATTAGAATACACACATGAAACAAAGACATTTCCAGGTGCTGTGTACTTTCTAAGGCTGAGGGCATGTTTACAAGAAAGGACAAAAAGACAAAGATTCCTTTACTGATAGAAGAATCATGCTGGCATTTTATGTAAATAACAGTTCTTCAGTAAAACATTTCTCTGATCACCACAGATGGGGAAGGACTTGATTTCTATTCAATTGTTAATTCTTCAAAGATCTATCGTAATAACAATGTGTTTTATGATGGGGGATAGAGAGAGAGAGAGAAAGATTTGGTTTTCTTAATTTATTTCTTTGGGAAAGTTGGAAGAACAAATTGAGAATAAGAACAATGTTTCTCTTACATCTTAATTTTTCATCGAGTAATCTTCCATTCAGACAAAACTAAAGGAGGACATTTCAAGTTGCTGCTTCATTTCTGAGTTTGGGGGGAATGGCTTTCTTGTATTCTGAATGTAAATAGACAGAAGAAGAAATAATATTGATGATAACAGGTACCATGAAGTGGAATATTTGTGCTGAATAGCTGTCACTCTTCTTGTTGACAAACAGTACAATTGCCCCTCCCAATCTGCAGGGAATCTGTTCTGGAACACACACACATCCCATGAAAATGGTGGCTTGCAAATATATGAGCCCTATTGAAAATAATGGCATGCGCTCCCATAGCGCATGCACCTTTTTAACTATAGCTGCTTGTCCCTCCCGCAAAAGCGAGACCGCAGACTCGAAGAGGGACAACTGTATATAGCATTACTATAAAACAGAGATTGAAAAGGTGCATTAACCCAACCTACCCCTCCAAAACTGAACAAACCCCAGTTACACATCCCTGCCAGGGAACTGTACCATATAATCATCACAATACACTTAAAAAATCTTGAAGGGCTGTCCTCGCTATAGATGGACAAATCTTTTAGTTTTAATTTCTCCTATATTCATTTTTTTAAAAGAATTCTTTTGATCCCATTTATGAAGAAATTTATGAATTTTGGTGACTTGTTATTAAAAATGAACCAAATAAAATTCATACATGTCTACAACAGCCAATTTCAATAAGTCCAGCTATTCTTAGTATGGAGAGGATCATGGTTGCCCTACCTGCCTGACATGGAGCTGTTGTAAATGCCTTTCTACCTCTCAAAAAAGAAATGGTGGCGATTTTACTGAACATATTTACTGAACATATTGTCTGCATGGATTCTGAGGATGATAGCCCTCAAAAGAAATTGTTTCTACATCTATTCCTCACCACAAATACGATTGAATACACCGGCATTCAAGTTCAGACTTTTTGAGGTTGAGCACTCAAGTATTTAGCTGGGATGGGCAAATGTTTATGTGTTATTATTTTCAACAATATTTGTTTTTTGAGTTTGTCATAATTTTGAAGAATTTTACAAATTTTGAAAAGTTCTTTCAAAAAGCAAGCCAAATAAACTTCTCAACCATTCCTAGTTTCCCCCCATGTGCAATGTCGAGGCCTTTTACCATCACACATAAGGATGGTACATTTTAGTTGCAGTTGCAGAAGCCAGCTAGAACTAGGTCAGCAATGTAGACATTCTGCAGCATTGTCACCTGGACAACTGTAAACAATTCCCCACAGATTTCAGCCACATGCTATGTACAGGTTTTAAAACAAACAAAATGCATGGAGAACAAAATGATGTTAAGACAGCCACTGGATATGCATAGAACTGTAGAGCTGATATGTGTACCAAGTGTGGTCTGACCCTTTGACAATGCAGGAATTCAGAGCTAGTGCATCCCTGATGCTAAATCTAGCATTTACAAATCTCTACTGAAAGGAAGCAACCTCCACTGAAGAAAGTTTGACAGTCAGCCAGCAGGATAGGTGGAATGTTCTTTCTTATAAAGAGAGTTTGGATCTCGGAGCAGCAGAAAAGAAAATTGTTCCATCTTCTGTGTGACATCCCATTAAATATTTGAAGATAGCCATTATGCCATCTTGCATTCCACTCTTCACCAGGCCAAAGATACCTACTCCCTCAAATGTTCTTCATAGTACTTGAACTGCAATTTAGCATCCCTTTGTGTGTATATATATGCTTTCAAGTCACTTGTCGACTGCTGGTGACCCAAAGAATTTCACAAACTTGTCTTATGCAAGGATTATTCAAAGCTGGTTTTTCCAGTTCCTTCTTCGAATATCACCAACAACACCTGTACTTGGCAATTTCCCATCCAAGTACTAACCAGGGCTGACCCTGCTTTGCTTTCAAGATCAGAAAGACTCTGATGCCTGTAAGCTATTTAGCATAGCATAAATATGTGGTAACACACTATGCCAGCACTATACAACCTCTATGCAGAATGGAGCATTGCACAACACATGCCAATGACTCAGTGCCATTGTGCAATGTGAAACTGCAATGTGAAACTGCAATGTGAAAGCACAATGATTAACACTGCTATATGGACAACTCCACTTCCACCACTTTTATATCTGTTGCCTCATGGAAAATAATTCATACTGTAGCATAGTGTGACTTAAATCATAAGTATGCCACTAATAAGATGCCAACCTTAATTTCCAGCCCCTTTACCATCTTGATCATCCTCTTCTGGACATGGTCCAGATTTTGGCATTGAGAGTTTTTAATTCAATTTGTAGCTGATGAAATGTATTGGACAAAAAATGTTCCATGCTATTTTCTCCCAAATTACAATGTGGAAAAGCAGATGCAACAGCTCTGATTGGCCCTATTTAGGGTCAATCAAAATTAATCTAGACACTATCCTTCTATTGGGGCAGCCTAGAATTGCATTGGCCTTTTTAACTGCTGCATCACACTGTCGACTCATGCTCAACTTGTGGTCAAAGTATGGATGATATTAGAGTGATGTTAAACTAAAATTTCAAAAGTTTTGGAAGATCTTTTCAAATGTTGTCAGATTATCAGAACCCTGACCTTAATTTTAACCAGTGGTCATAAAATAACGCCAACCTTACTCAATTCAAGGTGTACTTTGAAAAATCCTAGTGCATGAAGGATAAGATGTAGTTTCTCTTGACGGTGCTATTCCCTTTAAAAGTATGGCTGGCTTCTAAAGTATTGTATGCAAAGGGATCTTGTAGCACCTTTGAGACTGAGGGCCAATGTAGACAGCCCATTTGGGGTGGTAGAGAGTCACCCCAGAGTGGTGGATCAGGGTTGCGGATCTGATCCTTCCTTTTACCACCCCTAAAAGAGCGGCAAAATGATGCTCCTTTTAGGGGTGGCAAAAGGCTACCCTAAGAGCCACCACCACAGCTCTGCCATACCCTTTTGGTGCAGCATGTCTGTATGCTGTGCCAGAAGGGCGTCCTGATGCCATGTGCCATGTGTACAGCTGTGTGGCATCAGGACAGTGTCAGGGTGGGGTTGGAGCGGCCGGCATGCGGCTGCCCCATGCCAACTCTACCCCCAAGCTGGCCCTTTGGGCCAGTCTGCAACAGCCCTAACTGAGAGAAAGAAGTTTGTAGCATCAGCTTCATTAGAAGTAGACTGACTCTATGAAAGCTTACACTACAAATTTTGCATATCAGTCCAGACTAACACAGCTATGCCTTTGAATACTAAAGTATTACAGTTATTCAACAAAATATTTCAAAGGGTCATAGACAATAATCCTGGAAGCAAAACAACTGGATAAATGAGAAAGCCTTCCATTTCCAATGGAAGAGGCACTATGTGGTAGCCTAATGGATTTTGACTGGAAGAGCATTCCAGTGTCATGGAATGCCACTATAGAAAAGCCCACATCTCTTGTCTATCACAATAATCTGTAGCAGTTTCAGTCTAATTGGGAGGCACAAACCAGTATAAGCAGTCTTCCATACAGTAGTTCCTGGCTGGATGAGAGGGATTGCAGTTATAAATGGATGTCAATTTCCCGCTATTAAAAAGCTTCTTGGAACTGCACACCCTGGTGATATTATCCATGATCACAGAGATTTCAGAGTTGATATTTCACATTGATAGGGGAAGCAACAATAATTGAAATCCAAATGAAATCCTATGTGAGCACAAGTCCTATCACAAAGCAATATTTTCTCTAGAGTGAAACCAAGTTGGAACTGAATGGAGGAAATCTTTTAGTAGGTAAACATATCAGAAATGGGCAGTCAATGAATGAGACTTCAGTATCCTGTGAATATTTCCCAAGTCTGTGACTCAGAATATTCCACTGAGTCACAGATATGATTTGAAGGCATTAGGTACTGGACAAGTATTTCATTTATCCCTTAAAGATTCCATAATATTCTTTACAATATTCTGATAACATTTGAAAATATCTTCCAAAGCATTTGGACTTTTAGTTTAATATCACTTTAATGTTATCAATATTTTGATTATATATATTTGCCAGTTTGTTTGTGATTTTAAAAAATTGTATTGTATTGTCCATGTGTATCATACATTTTGACTGTCCTTCAGGAAGCCAAATATCTTGGACCACCCCTGTGTAAGAAGGTTCCTTTTATCTGTATCACATGCTGGATAATGAAGTAGTTTTGCAAATCTGATGTCATCCAAATTAGAGCAAGGTTGAATGATTTATCCTACATTTTTGGAAATTTGGCAAGAGTTCGGCCTCATGGGGTATGCGTGTTAAGATCAAACCTAATAATTTTTGGTGCGGGCAGTGAGGTTTACCATTAAGATGGGATGATAGGGATAAGGCCACCATTACCAAATAAACTTTTCTGCTACTTTGAACAGTGGTAGAGCTGCTATGCCCCATTCTCCAGACCTATAAAATGCCCCAATGGGAATGAGGCTATATGATTTAATTTTCAGAGTGATAGCTATATTCCTCTGCTTCAGTATAGAAAAAATATGTCTTATGATGCCTTCAAGGCTAAGGGGCCCTTTCACACTACAAAGAATTATAATTACATTTGGATTGCATAAAGGCTCACACTGAAATAATTTACTTAGGGTCTCTGAATAATTTATTTAGGGTCATCTTTCTCTGAAGATGCCAGCCACAGATGCAGGTGAAATGTCAGGAATACATTCTTCTAGAACACAGCCTCACAGCCGAAAAACCCACAAAAACCTTACTTAGGGTCCTTTCTCACTACACAGCCCTAACACACTGATTCCACTTTAACAGCTATATTTCACAATAGTGCAGAAAATGTTAGCTGGAATCCTCCCTCACAATGTCACATCTGGTAGGATACCAAGTTCAGAAATCCAGACTTCAGTAGTTAAAACTCAGAAAACCTTTATTAAGAAACTAGATCTGGTCGGGAGACTTTCATCATCAGAACTGAATAGCAAGCATAAACATGCCAAATTAAACTATGCAACAATTTCAAGTTCATAATGAATTTATTAACTCTCATTCGTAATAGTTTATGAATACATTTTGTCCCTCTCAATCCCATACCCCTTCTTCATAGCTAGATTGTTCCATAGAAACAACCTTGAAGAATCTTGACTCACGCTCCCCTCCCTTACGTTATTATCTCAACACCTGCATCTGAGCTTACCATGTATCAGCAATAGCTGTTTATGCTGTATCACACTTACTTCCCAACTTCACAGCATATTATGGTTGGCCAGTTGCATATGCAATTCCTGACACACAGTCTACATTACATCATTTAATATAAACGGT
>JAIPUX010001232.1:158460192-158478312 GCA_020142125.1 Phrynosoma platyrhinos | reverse complement strand
AAGCTGGGTACTCATTTTACTGACCTACAGAAGGATGGAAGGCTGAGTGGACCCTGAAGCCCTGCCTGGGATTGAATTTACAACCTTGTGGCTGCAGTACTGGCATTTAACCACTGTACCACCAGGGAATATATTTAATGTCAATGAAGAACAGCCAGGATTCTGCCAAAGCTGTGTCTCCTCCAGAATTGCTGCCTCAGGTGATTGCTCAATTTGCCTAATGGTAGGTCTGATCGTGTGATGTGGGTACTGAAGGAAGAGAATATGAGGGGCAGGAAAAGCTGTTGCTGAATTTGTGGCTCCTCCCCAAGGTTAAGGTAAGAGTTAGAGAAATAAACAAGGAATGTCTGTGAATATAGCCCTATGAGATTGTCCTAATGTGAGGATCTGGAGTAGAACAACATCTAGCCTCAACTGATTAGGAATTGTATATGTGTATGCTGTTAATGTTGTCACCTAACTTTCTTTTATGTAGAAAGAGAAAGAAAAATTGCCATTGTTTCCCTGATGTAAAGTGAGAAAAGTTTTCCATTCCACCTCACTGTCAGCACTCTAGAAACTTGCATGCTCTATCACTGATTCTGGAAATGTTACTTTGTTGATGCAGTTCTGAGACTGTGGCATCAGTAGGGTTGGTGTCACCCAGTGCAGTAACTTGTGGTGTCATGCATACAGCCGCATTGACTTCTTCCTATACCACATCATACAGACTCTTCAGAAATGTTTTTGTACTCGTGTTAATCATAGATCATGATTCCTGTATATCACTTAATGTGATTGTAATAGTTGTAACATAAATAACTAACAACATTAAAATTATATCTTTAAATGACATCATACACACAGCCTAAATGTATTTACCTGTACATAACTTCATGTGGTAAAAGTGAAAATTTGGTAAGATTTTTGTGATGTTTTTAAACAAAATTTTAAAAGATTGTTAAGAAATTAAAATTTTATTTATTTTTATTTTTTAAAAAACTGGACCTCTTCTTTCTGCTCCCACTGAGGCTTGCTCCACTCACATAATCTCTTCAGTGATGCAGGTGAATACCACAGCACATTTCTGCCCAAAGGAAGATATTTGGGGAACAGTGATGGCATCCTCTTTGGGGTGTTACCTGGTGTAGTCCTCAGCCCCTGCATCCCTCTAGTGATGTCCCCATTCCCAGACAGTATGCTAAAAAAAGTAATTCTTCCAAGCTCTACACTGTTGTTTCTATGTTATATTTATATTTTGCCTTTCTTCCAAGGACCTCAATGTAAAGTACATCAGTCTCACAATAAACCGTGGACAAAGGGATCTTGTCACACCTTTGAGACTGTGAGAAAAAGGTTTGTAGCATAAGCATTTGTAGACTCTGCTTCATCAGATGTAACCTATAAAGTAAATTAGGCTGAGAGGTAATAACTGAACTTCATGGCTCAGTGGGAACTTGAACCTCCTCTTCTATGTTTAACAGTCTTATCACTGAACCAGGGTATTTATTCTATTATCTCTAAAGGCACCAGATACTGTCTGATTTTGGAAGCTAATCATTGTCAGCCATGGTTAGTACTTGGATAGGAGACCACAAAAAAAAAAAATACTAGGTGCTATAGTACTTCAGAGGAAGGAACTGGCAAAACCACCTCTGAATATTCCTTGTCTAAGAAAATCCTGTGAAATTTATGGGGTCACTATTATTCAGCAGGTGACTAGAAGGCACATACACAAATAGTTTGGAGCAATGTACCACAATCTAACCTGGAGCAAACTAAGCATGAACTTGCATGTGAGAGCTACATGCTGGCCTCAGTTCATAGGATGTAGTATTATACATCCTGTGTAATTAGGATGGATTTATTAGTTATTCGTTTTTTATTGCATTTATTCCCCACTTTTCAGTCAAGACTGGTTGCCAAAGCCTTTCAGCATTAAAACCCAAACAAAAGGACAATAGAGCAACCAAACACCTTTCACTGTTGCCTGAGTCAAAGGACAAAGTGGTGCCCCTCTCATTTTGCCTAAAGATGAAACTTTGTAGTTGAAATTTTGCTGCACTACTAGCAATGGGAAAAAATGCTCACATTGCTTGGGGATAACAGGGTTAAATAGGTGATGAAGGAAAGGCTGCTGAATGCACAACTATACCCTTCAGTTAAGGGAAGTGGCCAAGAGGATTCGAGTCTGCTTCCTCCTCACTACTGAGCAAGTGCTATCTGTGGCAACTGCCCTACTCTACCTAATGGGAGGGCTGGCCATGACAATTATTAAAAACATGGTATGACTCTGGAGACCAGGGTTCAATTCTTCTCTCAGCCATGGAAACCACTGGGTGACCTTAGGCAAGTTATATGCTCTCAGGGGAGGACAATGGCAAAGCTCCTCTAGACAAATCTTGCCAAGAAAACCTCACAATAGGATCACTATAAGTCGGAAATGACTTGCAGACACAAACAACAACAAATGGAGAAGGTAGTTCTTTATAAGTCCTGGCCATTGATGACACAGTTGAGGATCCAGACATCATCTTTTAGAAATTCAAGATTCAGGGACTCATTTATGGTAATGATACTTGCCAATAGAAGCAGACTTTCTGATGGTCTGCAGAATTTTCTCCACCCTGGTAACTGTTGAGGTGATCCAGGTAAGCCCAATGATTGATATTCTGCCCTTATGGATCTCAAATATTTCCTAGCCTCTGTCAGCAAGAGGGAAAGAGCCAGTGTCATAACATTGTTTAAGTAAGCCTACTACACACTATGGGGAGAAATGTGAAAATTCATCTCATTTGCCCCATTTTGTGGTAGCAACCCAGTATTGTGGTAGCAACCCAGTTTCCAGTATTCAGTAATTCCATTTCCAAGTACACTGAGTGCTGCCTATTATTTCCTGTGATGCAGAAATAGTCATTTTCTCAGTGTCATGGGTAAAAAATAAAATGAAATGAAAACATGGTGTGGGGGGAGTGCCTCCATTTATACCAAATGGGGGAAACTTTAATTTGATTTTTTTAAAAAAAATAAAAAATAAAATAGGAACAATTTGTGCTGGATCTTGAAGCAAATGGGAGGCAAAGAGGCAAGCAGGGGTTGGGTGGGAAAAGAACTGATCCTCAATACTCATATATCTGGAATTGATCTGAGATTATATGTAATGGCTGGTTCCTAAACCATTACAAATTGCTCAGTAGAATATAAAGATAAAGCAACTCACTGCTTATTTTGTCCGATTGCGAGTGCATCATAGAAATTGGTTTGTCTGCATGCACTCTCGTACAAACACACACACACACACACACACTTGTGTGTGTACGGACATACATGCACACATTGATGAAGACTGGCTCTATTTAGAGAGGTAATGTTGGTATCCTCTGAAGAGCTACTTCAGAAATCTCCAAAAGCCTTTTGTCATGTCGCTTAGAGACTTTTTGATATATATACTTTTCAACACTTCTTGCCCCAAACACGCTGATATGCGGGATCGAGGCACAAAATGACAAAGTCTCTGAAAATTATTTAGCAGAACAGTTGGGGTTTCAGAAAAGGAAAAGAAGATACATTCATCTAATATAAAATTGGCCACCATTGCAACTGATACAAGTAGATATATTGGAGGTAATAGTTTGTGTTGCTATTTTTGGGGGGGGGGAGGCAAGATTGTGTTGCTTATTATTATGATCATGAATTATCTTGGGGGAGGGGGACCCAGGGGATGGATCACCCTGTTGTTGTTGTGTGCCTTCAAGTTATTTCCCAACATATAGCAACCCTAATGTGGACTTATTGTAGTGTTTTCTAGGGCTGAAAATGTGTGACTCCCTCAAGGTGGGTTTCCATGGCAGATCAAGGAATCGAATCCAGGTCTCCAAAGTTGTAGTCCAACACTCAAACCACTACATCATGCTGGCAGTCTGAGGGATGGACCTACCATTAGGTATAGTGCAGCAGGTTTCATAAAAGGGCAATGAAAGAGTTGCTGTTGTTATCACTATTACTTATTTATATCCCACTTTTTCATCAATAAAGGGACTCATGGTGACATAAATTAGTAAAGCCAATACAAATTAAAAATGTATAAATGTATATGGTGTGCATGTGTGATATTTATAAGCAATGTATAGTGTTAAAACCATTAAAAATTCTTTAAAATATGTAAAACATAAACAAATCAGCACAGCACACCATTAAAAACCTAACAAACTCCTTAAAAAGTTGATGGAATAGGGAAGTTTGTACTTGCCAGCAGAAAAAGAGCAACCCCTCCTAGCCTCCCTAGGGAAGGAGTTCCAAAATCTGGGAGCAACCACCAGAAAAACCCTCTCCTTTGTTCACACTAAATGGGTCAGAGAGAAGGGTCTCTCTGAAAGATCTTAAGTGAGTAGAGAAATACAGACCTTCAAACAACCTGGATCTGAATTATACTATTATTGTATTTTTACCAGTAACTTGGAAGTTACTCCAATAACATCCAAACAATGATACCTTTATTGGATCAAGCAAAATGCACAATTACATGTTGCAAGGTTTTGAAGTTACACTGGCTTCTTCATCAGGCAAATAGGAGAAAAACTTTAAAGATGCTAGTCATAGGCCTGCATTTTCTGTTTCTAGTCTTAGGAGTTTATCACACGGGGGAAATCCCGTGCACAAACGGGATTTAAAAGATGAGGGAAACCTGTAAAAGCGGGCAGATTTTCACACACATTGCTGTTAAAATGGGATTAACCTGAATAGAAAGTAGTCAGAAACTGTTTTCTTTTTACTTTCGGGATTTTCCGAAAGTAAAAAGAAGCAGTTTCTGACTACTTTCCATTCTGGTTAACCCCATTTTAACAGCAACGTCATCTGAAAATCTGCCCACTTTTGCAGGTTTTTTTCAATTTAAAACCCTGTTTCTGCATGGGATTTCTCCCGTGTGATAAACTCCTTAGTTCAGATGATAGGGAGGGCTATCTGTAGGCTGTCAGCTCCCCCTTTGTCCATACAGTCACTAGAAGATTTGAAATTTAATGTCCATTTGCAATTCAAAGATGTTTCCTTGGAATCCAGCATGTCTCCTTCCTTTGTGAAGCCACAAACACCTTTGTAGGTAGAGAACACTAAATTTCTCAAGATGTCTTCATATTCTGCATCAGGAAAATTTTAGGTGGTGTAGAGGTAAAGCATGCCAATCAGTCCCCATATTAGAAAAAAAATTGTTTTACCTTTCTTTGAGGTAGAAGCCTCAGATAGCAAAGTTTGCTATATGGCCAACACGGCTACCCCTAGATGTGTTTTGGACTGTCACTCTCAGAATCCTGAGAAGATTCTTTTGAGATAGTAATCCACAAAAGTAATTATTTTATGCTCTAGTGTTTTTATAGGAAGGTGGTTTGATTGCATATCCTCCTTGATTGCATATCCTTCTACCCTGAAGCCATGCCATTAACAACAAACAATACCTATTCAACACAGAACAATACACAGTTTACATGGGAATAGCAGACAATCTCCTTGATTGCATATCCTTCTACCCTGAAGCCATGCCATTAACAACAGAACAATACCTATTCAACACAGAACAATACACAGTTTACATGGAAATCACCCCTCCCTACCCAGGGTCTCACAGTATATATAGACCCACTCTCTTCTATTACAGTATTCTCTGAAGATGCCAGCCACAGATGCTGGCAATCGTCAGAAAGAAACTCTTCTAGAACATGGCCACACAGCCCAAAAAACCCACAAAAACTTAAAGGTGGGGATGTGTTTGTGGGATTTTGTGAATTGCCAGAATAACTTAGAATCAAAGAACTTGTCTGATAACTTTCATTACTTTCATCAGAATAACTTCCAGCACTATATACCTTGGTTTGGGAGCAGAGGGTGCTATTTGCTACTTGCCTCAGGCAGAAAAATATCTTGGGAAGTCAAGTAACTGGATAATAATGTTATAAAACTTAGACCAAACAGTACTTTTGGAATAAACTGAGCTCATAACAACATCTTCTTTTTTAAAAAAATTGAGTATTAACATCTGTCCTGAGCAACAATGGAAAAACAATGGGAGCTGACCATGTCTACATGTTCTTTAAAAGTAGTTTTATGAGTGTTCTTTCTACATCATTTCTCCATCAATTTGAAGCAGCAAAAGAAAAGGACACATTAGGCAAAATGGTTGGCATCCTTTTAATCCTACATCCATGTGTGTATGGTTTTTGGCTATTGGTGTGTGTTGCATTGTGTGTTTTCAAGTTATTTCCAACTTATGGCAACCCTAAGGCAAATTTGTCATAGGGTTTTCTTGAGAAGATTTGTTCAGAGGTGGTTTGCCATTGCCTTCCCCTGATGTTGAGAGTATGTAACTTGCCTAAGATCCTCCAGTGAATTTCATGGTTGAGGCAAGATTTGAACCCTCCACTCCAGAATCACTGTCCAACACTTAAACCACTATGGCATGCTGGATTTCTTGGTTATGCACTGATCCCCACTCCCATAAGGAAAACATGCTCTCTCTCTGTGGCCATTTAGTGGCTCGTGGAGATTTGGAGGCTTCAATAAAATGTCTAGTTATGTCTCCATAGCCGGTTGCAAGGATCCTGGAGGATGATGTTATTGTTCTACATTGGGTTATTGTTTATTTATGTGTGAGTGTAGGTATATTTAACATCTCACCTTTCTCCTGGGACAGGATCTTTCAGCACAAAATGAGATGCTTCTCTTATGCCCCTGGCGCTCTCTGTGTGTTTTTGCCTTCAAATCACCTGTTGACTTATGGCAAAAGCATGAATCTCATAGGGTTTTCTTAGGCAAGGAATACACGGAGGTGCTTTTGCCAGTTCCTTCCTCTGAAATACAGCCTGTAGCACCTGGTATTTGGTGGCAGTCTCCCATCCAAGTACTAACCAGGGCTGACACTGACTAGCTTCTGGTGTGTTTAGGGATAATAGAATAAATACCATGGTTCAGTGATAGGCTGAGAGGTAATAACTGATCCAGGGTCATCTACTGAACTTCATGGCTCAGTGGGAACTTGAACCTCCTCTTCTATGTTAAACAGTTAAATCCCACTGAGCCATGAAGTTAAGTAGATGACCCTGGGTCAGTTATTTCCTCTCAGCCTAATTTACTCCATTAGTTACATCTAATGAAGCAGACAGAGTCTATGAATGCTTATGCTACAAACCTATTTCTCACAGTCTCAAAGGTGCTACAAGATCCCTTTGTCCATTAGTTTTTAGACTTGGAAGGGGAGGTTCATGTACAAGTTCCCATTGAGCCATGACATTCAGTGGATTGCCTTGGCCAAGAGGGGGCTCTCAAGAGAAAGGTGATTCTTGCAGGAGAGAAGAAGGGAGATGTGTCTTTAGTTCCACTTGGACAGACCTTTATCATACGTCTCCCAATGCAGCTTCAAGATCAATGTCTTCATCAGCCTTTGACATGTTGTAGAATTTGCTTCTGTACAAGACTGTAGGTTGGCTCCATGATCTGCCATTGATGAAACAATTCAGCTACTGAAAGACTCTCCCATCTGATTTTGGGGATCCACCTCTACCATTCTCTCATCATACTTACCTTATTTAGAAGAGAGTGGTTGTCATGGGTAGGAGAAACTAAATAGGACTGTTTCCATTAGCCCAGATATAACACAGAAATAGACATCCATCATTTGTATTCCTAAGCTTTGTAAAACACTTCTAAGAAATTGGGGGCAGTTACATAGGGAGACCTACTCCTTTCCACTCTCCTACCCTGTAGTATGAAAAGGGACAAGTTCATCTAACCAATGAAGAGATAGGATGCTCTCCCCATCCCCACTCAGGCTGAGTCCACATGGGCCAGAATACCCCAAAAGCAGCCTGAAGTATTCTGGTTCTGAAGTTGTCCCAACATCCCCTTGTTATTTGGGGCTCTCCATTGTGACATTGGGCAGCTGTTCACATATGTGTCCCATTCTGCCACCTGATGTGGCTGCCTCACATCACAACATGAGACCAAAAAGGAGATGCTTTATTTCAATCACATGCCTGGGCACCTTGTTGTGACCTCAGAGGGAGCAGTATGTAATGGTGGTGGGCTGTGTAGCAAAAAGTCTATGAAGGGGAATTTTATTTAGTACAAATCAAGAGGGGGTCAGCTACAAGGACCCTGCGAAACCGTTTCATGTGTATACCGAGAGAAGGGGGATCTTAAGAATTGATGCAGAGGCAGTATCCTCAAATTAAAGTATTATTTATTGAAAAGTGGAAAATCACACAACAACAACAACAACACCACACACACACATGCAGGGCTTGGGAAATCGGGGTTAAGCTGGGATAAACACCAAGGCAGCACTACAGCGATACTTACTACCGATGAAGCCTTCTCTGGGATCTAATTGGGGGAAATGGTGTGAGAAACAATCGTTCCAAGAACATGGGTTGAACAGAGGTGCTGGTAACCACATCAGAGTACAGAGTGGTGCAGGGTCCCCCTGAGCTCAGACTAGCGACACTGAGGGAAAAAATCCAGGGTTTTTTAAGGGATCAAACTAGCTGTCGGCAGGGTGCTTGATTACTTGGCTAAAGCTTAGGCAAAGGGGGTTGATTGTTTGGCTAAGCTTTAGCTAGTTTGACTAAGGCTTTAGATTGTTTGACCAAGTCTTAGACAAAGGTGTTAGATTGCCTGGGTGAGGTAATCTGGTCTGGCAATATTCAAGGGGAAACGAGAGGGGATTTAGTTGTTAGCCCATCAGGTGAGACATCCTGGGCCATTATCGCCAATCCTTCTGATTATGGAGGTGATGATGGTCCATTTGCAACTCCTGACTATGGAGACTGGGGATTTTCCATTCTTCCAGGTGACCTGGACCTGACCTCTTTGCCATGCCATGGAGGCACCTGAGATTCACTGCAGAGTGCATCTGGGGCCATGTGGAATTCATACACACACCAAAATTCAGAAAAATGCACTTTCAGTAACAGCTGCACTGGGCAGCACAGTGGAACACATTGTAAAGAGCACCCCAGTGTTGCAATGAAGGGCTTTGGATCTTCTGGGAAGAATTGGAGCAAAATGTGAGTTATTCTGAAGCATTTTAAGAGTAGTATATAGGAGGTTTGGTGCAAAACTGGCAAGATATTGTCCAGATTGTTTACACCAGAACCAGTGGTTGGGACATGCATAGTCTGGATCTATTGCCATGGTAATAGGGGGAGAACATTTGTTTGGCCTGTGCAGACTAGATTTCAGACCACAGACTGACAGTGTCCTAAACTCTACCATACCATTTTGATGTGAAAATCTCTCAATCTCTGTTTTGTTTGATTTAACTCCCATTTACTCCACTGTGTTCAGAAAGAGCCAGTTTTTTAAAACATGTGATTACACCCCAGATCATGGCAAAATTGAGGTGGGAATAGGGGGAGGGTGACTAGGTTGGTGAGAGGTCACCTAGGTTACCTAATCGTTCCCACCATGGAAAGGTAGCTCCTTTATTGTATTGGCACCAAGAAAAGGCAGTGTTGCCTTCTTTTGTTTGTTTTTGGATTTGGTGTTTGTATGTGAGCCTTCGCATAATACTATTGCATATATTCACATGTTGACATTTGACCTTCCCCAGCTCTATCAGAAATGGAGATGGGCAATCAAAATGAGAGGGAAACAAAGGCTATTAAATGAATATATGAATATGCGCATGTATGGCAGGAATCAAAAGGAAAAGGAAAGAAACACAGCTGCTACATTCATATGAACAGGAATAAACCATTATGGCGAAAACATGCACACAGGAGAAAGACTCCCATTGCACCGATGTGCCTATGTAATGGGGGGCCCGGGTGGTTTTCCAAACTGATTTAAGTTTAGATTAAAATAGGCGTGTGTGGCAGTAAAGGGGCCAAACTCAATGCAGGGATACTTTGCAATGGAGCTGTGATATAGCCCTAATGTAGACTTTGCCTAAGGGGCTGTACAGACGGCCCCTAAGGGCGGCTCCGTGCCGCCCCTGGGAGCGCTGGATCGGGGCCATGGCAACCACACGCCACGGCCCTGATCCAGCTTTTTGCTGCTACAAAAAGAGCTGGCAAATGCTTCTCCTTTTTAGAGAGGCAAAAAGCCACCCTTACTGCTGCCGCAGTGGCCCTTCTGCACTCCTTTGGCACAGTGTGTCTACAGGCTGTGCCAAGGGGCTGCCCTGATGCTGAGCACTGTGTGGTGGGGCATGCAGCATGACAGTGGTGTTGGGGCTGAGTCGGGGAAGGCCTGTACAGGCCCTTAGCTAAGTACTCAGTAAATGACAGAGAATACAGGCCATCCCCCCCCCATCCAAGTTTGCAGACCCTCTGAAATCTATCCATAGACCCAAGGGGTCCTTGCTCTATACCCACAGAGGTTTCCATGGGTATTCCAAGGATCTTTAGGGCACATATGCTACCCCACAAGTGGAATTCCCTCTGCCCATTGAGCATTTAACCCTCCTTATCCTTTGCCCCTCCATTTCAGGTGTTCATTAGCAGGGCTTAGGATTGCTGTGTAGCTACTGATTTAACTATAGACTTATTTACAGATTTTATCTGTTAGATTTGAGAAGGTTACAGAACTCTTAAGTTAAAAACACCTCACAAAATAACTGCTCTGACTGTTTTTAATCTGCTGGTTTCCTGATGATCTATTAGATCCATTAGATATTTCTATCTAATGATAGGTTTGTTTGTTTAGTATTTGTAATGTTTCATTTTTTGAAAAAAAAAAACTGTGTGAGTATAGCTAGAATACTGTTGGTCATTCTGAAAAACAGTGGTAGACCCACTGAGGGGGGAAGCAGACGGGCGGCACGAGGCCGCCCCAGGAAGCTGCGTATTGGGGCTGAGGCATCCACATTCCTTGGCCCTGCGGCACAGCTTCGCCACCCCAGGAAGGAGTGCTAAAATAGCGCTCCTTCCATAAATTGCTGAAGGTGTGCCACAAAAGGCTGCCGCCACACCTTCGGCGCCTCTTCTGCTGCAGCGTGTGTGGACGCTGCAGCGAAAAAGCATCCTCGGAGCGCCGGCCGTGCGGAGGGCTGGCTGCTCCAACGACGTCTTCGGGAAGGGGTTGGGGCACCCAGCGTGAGGCTGCCCCTCCCCTTCCTTGCCCTGAAGACGGTGTTTTGTGCCGTCTGCTTAGACCCTGAATCAATTTTTGAGTGGTGAGTCAACACATAGGTAAATCCAGTTGATTCAATGGCTCTACTTTATTTGGGGCTAACAATAGGATTTAGGCTGTGTGTGTACATATATGTTTGAATTATAAATGTACTTTAAAGAAATAAATAACTGGTATAAAATGATCAGAAAAAAAGTTTTCTCCTGTTACTAGTCCTCATGACTGCTGGCTACTTTTACTAAAAAAACAGTTATTACATTTTCCAATACCACTCTTTTATTTTCAACATTCTTATTTACAAAACAAGGATGAGTCAAGTCAGTATTTGGACCCTTGCTTCAAGGGTCCTATTCAAGGCCTAATTGGAAGGGTTTTAAAATCTTTAAAATGGGTGCAGATCAGAGAGTCCTTCAGATAGAGGGTATATCTGCATTGTAGAAATAATACAGTTTGACACCACATTAAGTGCTGTAGCTCCACCCTATGGAATCCTGGGATATGTAGTTTTACAAGGGCTTTAGCCTTTTCTGCCAAAGAGTGCTGGTGCCTCACAAAACTACAAATCCCATGATTCTGTGGTTTTGGCTGTTAAAGTGGTGTTAAACTGCATTATTTCTGCATTGTAGATGCACCCCAACCAAAAGTGTGAATCATCAGTATGTGGGCCACATGCAATTCCCCTGGCCTCCTAAGGCCCTCACACATACCCAAAATTACCTTTGGCCCAATCAATTATTTTTCAGCCAAAAGTCCACATGCAACTATGGGGCTATCATAATCTTTTCAGGGCCCTCAGTCCAAAACACCCATCCACCCCCTTTAAAAACAGTGCAAGAGGCAAACAGAAGTGATGCACATCACTTCCAATCACCTAAAATGGCAACCACAATGGTGTAGCCTGGTTCTCCAGAGGTCTAAAGAACTTGAAAATTGGGCAGAATGGCCTTCTGGTTTCCAGAGTGTGCTGACTCCTGAAATTGAGAATGCCTTCAAATAAAGGACTGACCTCTCACCAAACCCAAATAGAAGACTATACTCTGTAAAGCAGGACACATGGCCACCCTGTGTCTCAATCATTTGTACATTGGGTCCTTGGTTTCCCCTCCTGGTAGGTTTACTAGCATTCCTCATGCACTTATTTTATAAATAATGGCATCCCTCGGGGCTTGCTGCAATAAGTGTTTTGGAAACATATGCAATGGTTGCCTTTTCAACACGATTTTTTTTTTATTATGGTACAGTCTGATGAGTGCAGTCTCAGGAGCTCTGTTTTATTTCATCTTTCTATCTTAAGCCAAGTGAAGCTCATCAAAAGTTTACTGGAACAAGCCTAAGCATTCAAGGAGAGAGAAATGGTGGATCATCTTTCACTTGAATGAGGGCCAGGATAGGAGATGAGCATGCAGTTGTCCTTGTTTTCGACTTTTTAACCTGGTGGATTTTTTAAAAATCTTCAACAGTCCAACCAAAGAGGAGAATTAACAACCCTGGTTGCTGGTTCACTTTTGTATGTTTATAATTGTACTGTTCTTTTAAATTGTAAGCCATTCTGAGTCCCAATTTTTTTTTCGGTGGGGGGGGAAGCAGGATATAAATAGATTTATTAGTAATAACAACAACATCTATCTATCAACAACAACAACAACAATTCCCCTTGGAAGCCAAGATGATTAAATTGAGGCTGTCATACTTTGGACACATCATGAGAAGGCATGAATCATTGGAAAAGACAATACTTCTAGGAAAGGGTAGTAGAAAGAGTGGAAGACTGCAGGCCAGATGGATAGACTTAGAGAGGTCACGGGCCTGAATCTATAAGACCTAAGCAGAGCAGTGGAGATAGGAAGGCTTGGAGAAGTCTCATATACAGGGTCGCCATGAATTGAGGTCAACTTGAGGGCAGCTAACAACAACAAAATGCAAAAACGTGGAGGGCTTCTTTGGAAATTCAGCACTCTCTTCCTAACAGACTTGTAGGTTCACAAAGGATGAGGCAATTTGGATTTCAAGATGAGCATCTCTTTTTGTCTTGCTAATGGAACTTAAATTTTATTTCCTGGAGCACCCACATGGGCAGAGAGAGGAGGAGGCCTGCCTGCATGAATGTCCCTCTTGAAGGCAGTTAACAATAACAACTCCAAATCTCTAGCACTGCAAATGAGCATTTCGAAGTACAGTTGAGGCAGCCAAAGAAAAGGGACAGGCAAAGTGGCCAAGGGAATGTGAACACAGCAGACAAGGATTCTGGTGTGAACAGTTTTCCGTGTCTCGTATTCTGCAATGCTACAAATTTGGAGACTGAAGGAAAATTTCACTGCGAAGCAGAATTCTTATTGAATGGGGGAATGTCCTCATTTTACCTCTCCCCAATTGCTACAAACCTGTCTGCTCCCTTTTTCTGTTCTATGCATCTCACCATGTTCATCCCTCCCAACACTTCTTTTGTTCCTTTGCACATATGTGCATGCTCTTAATCCCCCATTTCTCAAAAATTTAGTCTAAATCATCTTAGGGGGGATGCAGATGGGCAGCCCTGGGCCACCCTGGGAAGTGGAGGATTGGGGCTGAGGCTGCCCCACACTTCAGCCCCATTCCACCCTTTTGCCGGCCCTGGAAGAAGTGCTAAAATGTCTCTCCTTCCAGAGCCGGCAAATAGGGCATCTGAAGAGCTGCTGCATGGCTCTTCTGCATCCCTTCCAGCACAGCACATTAAGACACCACACCGGGAGGATGTCTTAATGGCACGCGCCGTGTATAATGGCACATGCCATGATGATGTCCTTGGGAAGGGGTTGGGGTGCCCGGCATGTGGCTGTCCCTCCCCTCCCCTGCCTCCAAGATGGTGCAAAGCGCCATCTGTAGAGGCCCTTAGGCTCACCTTCTCAGATATGTCAATATCTACAAACTGGGAAACCAGGGAGTGCTGACTGGGATATTCTTAGAGTTAACAGGGTTGGGGTTTGTTTTAGAAAAGTAACTTTTTCAAACTGTAGTTAAACAATGGTTCTATTAGTGTACACAAGGAGCTTCCTAACTGATATCTATCCTTCAATTTGTGTGCATTATCTATCTGAAGTGCTTTCAGTCTGTTTGGTCCAATGAGTCTAACCTGTACTGATACACAGAGGCCTCTGTCTTAGAGCTGATGAATTACAGCCAATTCTCTGAGATGGGTTTGGGAGCAGACCAGACATTTTTGAGCTAATACTTCTGTCAGACATTTTGAGTGGTTGCAGTACCAATAATAAGCAGTCATTTTGCTGACTGCCCTGCCAGAAGGAAGACAGTGAAATGTATGAGATCAAAAAGTCACCTCTGTGACTGAGATGGCCACATTATTAAAGGACTAGACATACTACCTGGATTGTGCTCGGCTTCACCATTTTATTCCAGAACCTTCCTAAGCCATCATATGCCACATCCATCAACATTCTTCAAGAGTCTCATCCTGATACTGAATTTTTCCTTTTCCCTACAAATCTTTGTAGCCCTATGCATCTGTCAGCATTAGTAACAGAGGGACCAGAGATCTGTGCCTCATGCCCTCCGACATTTCACAGAAGAAAACCAGGACATAAGTGGAGAAGCACATCAGTCTGGTCGAGATCCCAAAAGTTATTAATGAGGAAGAACACACAAAACTAGGAAAGGCTGCAGCAGTTTGCTTTTTCCCAAGCCTATTGAGAAAGGCAAGATTTTCCCCTTGCTTTCCTCTTCTCCCTGTTT
Organism: Phrynosoma platyrhinos; assembly: GCA_020142125.1. Classification (NCBI taxonomy): domain Eukaryota; kingdom Metazoa; phylum Chordata; class Lepidosauria; order Squamata; family Phrynosomatidae; genus Phrynosoma; species Phrynosoma platyrhinos. The sequence goes on along the minus strand of JAIPUX010001232.1, from coordinate 158,463,486 downwards.
AGCTAAGGGAGAGCAATGTAACTTTGAACTTATTTTGCAGCAATTGAAGTAAGCTGATGAAAAAATGGGAAAGTGGGAGTAGGAAAGAGAAACTGGGACATTTTAAAAGCTGGTGAAGAAATAGGGTAGCAAAGGATTGATTGGGACTCTCCATGACCAATTAGGACAGTTGGAATGAATGATGATCTGTCTCTGCTCTCTTATTCTCAGTCTCCCCATACTCTTGAGGAATATTGACAGGGATCTTTCAGCAGAGCTCAAAGCTGCAGTACTTGCCTAGTATTTCAGGTGAGCATTGCTAGTTATCAAGATTAGTATTTCCAAGACAAGCAATACAAAATTTGGCAACATTGCTAATAAAAACACATGCATCATGTCACTCATGACTACAGCTCAAATGAAAAGACCCCCTGCCCATATCACTCAGGTTTGTCAGACTGAAAACTGGAGGTGGCTCCCATATCTACTTGGGTAGAAATAGTAAAACATGAAGGCCTTACAGATGAAGGTGAAGGTGACAGCTGCCTTGCTCCTTTTGGTGCCAATAGCTGCCATTTTCTTCCACAGGTCTGTTGTCTAGCCTTATTCTGAGTAGACTTATTGGGATTTGGCAACCAAGAGTTTCATCTGTTTGTCCACCTGTTTCATGCCAGTAAGAATTTTAAACAGGAATACCATTTTCCCTTGGGGTGGCAGTTGCTTTCCCCCTACCTACAAATCCTGTTAGAAGAAGGATACATTACATTTTTGTAATGGAGCCAGCATTCCTAGCATTCTAGCAGCAGAGTACCTTGATCATCAGAGCTGATGATATGAGCAGTCTCCCTCCTCAATCTCATACCCTCCAACATTTCACAAGCAAAAACTGAGACACATGTGGACAAGCATCCTCAGAGTGTGGCCAGGATGGCAAAAGTTACTAATGAGGAAGAATACACATGCAAGGGCAGGCTGCAGCAGTTTGCTTTTGCCTGAGACTACTGGGACTACTGGAAAAGATTCTGTCATCTCCTCTCCTCATCTTTTCTCTCCTTCTGCTGAGTTAGTTGTTGCATTGTTAACTCAGTTTGCAGCAACTGAAGTAAGCTGAAGAACTAGTTGTAAAATGGGAGGTGAGAGAAACTAGGACAGGGGTAGGTAACCTTTCCCCTTTAAGGGCCGAGAGACTTCAGCTCCCAGAATCCCAGGAGCTATTGGCCAACATGGGACTATTGGCCAACATGGCTGAGGCTTCTGGGAGCTGAAGTCCCTTGGCCCTTAAAGGGGAAAGGTTGCCTACCCCTGAACTAGGACATTTTAAAAGCAGTTGAAAAAGTGGGATGACAGAGGATTAATAAGGGCAGTCTCTAAAACTGAGACAGTTGGAAGGTATGGGATTCCCTACCCTTTCTGAACTTTGCTTCAGACCTCACACTAGCTGGCCTGGGAGAAGGAATGGATTTCTCCAGCAATATATTGTGTTGTACTATATCTGCTCTAATGGAAGGGTAGGTTTGGGCTAGCATAGGCACTGAAAACTCAATAGCTTTACAAAAGACTTGCTCTCGGTAGAGATGAAAACATCTTAATCTGGGTTGCTGATGTAGATCAATAGTTTGGGGAATGTCATTGGGCATGTCCCTATGAGGGCTGGGACTCCAAAAATTGACACTATGCTGTTGCTAAGCATTTTTCTGAAGGGATGTGGGGCAGGATTATTTGTGCATACATATGATAGTGGTGTTTCCAGCTTCCAAGAGAAGCACTGCTATTTGGGAAGGGAGAAAAATTGAATTGGATAATTCTCACTCTGGTCCTCTGGGAGGAACTTGCTTCAGCCTATTAAAACTAGGCTGTCTGCAACCTCCCAGAGGGCCTTTTCAGTTGCTGTTTCCAGATTATGGAATGGCCTGCCAGACGTGATCTGTCAGATTACCAGTTTAAACAGCTTTAAAAAAGCTATGAAGATGGATCTCTTCTGGCAGGCCTTTCCTGATTAGTCTTCCCAGCCTAAAGAGCGAGCTTACCCCTTCCCTTATTCTTTGCCATATTGTACTGCTGTACGCCTTGCCATTATGAATTTTTTAGTTGTATAACTGTTGTTTGTTGTAAAATTGTTTGTTCTTTGTTGTTGTTTTAATTCTTGTTGTTTAATACTGTTTTAAGGGGCAGGTGGGTTTTTAGGGATTGTACATTTTGATGTTTTATTGCTGTAAGCCGCCCAGCTTGCATCTGCAGAGGGGCGGGATATTATTATTATTATTATTATTATTATTATTATTATTATTATTATTATTATTATTATTATTATTATTATTATTATTATTATTATTATTATTATTATTATTATTATTATTATTATTATTATTATTATTATTATCGCTATATAAAATTGGCTATCTCAAGCCACACTTGATAGCAAGCAATGGAAAAGTGTTTTTGTTGTTGAGAGTGTTGCCAAAAGTGCATTTTTCTGAATTTTGGTGTGTGTATGAATTCCACATGGCCCCAGATGCACTCTGCAGTGAACTTCAGGTGCCTCCATGGCGTGGCAAAGAGGTCAGGTCCAAGTCACCTGAAAGACTGGAAAATCCCCAACCTTCATAGTCAGGCAGATAATATGAGAGTTGCAAATAGACCATCATCACCTCCATAATCAGAAGGATGGGCGATAATAGCCGAGATGTCTCACCCGATGAGATGGCCAAACATCTTAATCCACTCCCATTTCCCTTGAACATTGCCAGACCAGATTACTTCACCCAGGGAATCTAGCACCTTTGTCTAAGCTTAGCCAAACAATTAATCCCCTTTGTCAGGCTTTAGCCAAGCAATCAAACACTTCACCAGGGGACAGGTTGATCCCTTAAAAACCCCTGGATTTCTTATCTCAGGGTCTGAGTTCAGGAGGAGCCTGAGCCACTCTGTTCTCTGATCGGGTTACTGGCATCTCTGTTTCACCCACACTCTTGGAATGGTTGTGTCTCACACCACTTCACCCAATTGGATCCCGGAGAAGGCTTCATCAGTAGTAAGTATCGCCGTAGTGCTGCCTTGGCATTTATTCCAGCCTAACCCCTGATTCCCCAAGCCTTGCATGAGTGTGTGTGTCTGTAGTGTCAGACACTACAGGGGCGGGGCAGTATAAAAGGGAATGGTTAGCGAGGGAAAGAAAGGCCAGTCTGAAAGCAGTGCTCTGAGGGGAAGGAAGCAGGGCTGAGGGACAGAGAAGAACCGGCGAAGGGGCTTAATGGCAGGATGAAATACGAAGGTCTTTGAAGACAGAAGAGGAGGGAAGGAAGGAAGAGAGAAGGC
>JAIPUX010001232.1:158424389-158435487 GCA_020142125.1 Phrynosoma platyrhinos | reverse complement strand
AAAAAAGCATCTCTCTCTCTCAGACACACACACACAAGCGCGCATGCCTAAAAATGGAAGGAAAGCATGAAACATTTCCTTCTAGTTAGCAATTAAAGTTGTGGAGAGAGGATCATAGTCACATTGTTTATCTACAACACATAGCAAATATTTTCTTGCTAAGAGGGAAACAGCTGCAAGCAACAATTATTTATAATACAGGGAAGTTGCACCTGATTGTATTACTAATTTACCCATTCCTACTATAAACTTTTAAGGTCATGGTGTTCTGTGTTTTTATTCTAAAAACCACCAACCTCTGCCTGACCAAAAGCAGCTTTTCATATAGCTTCATAGGAAAAGATAAATGTATTTTATATAAAAAAGGAAATATAATCCTGGTATTTTGAAAGTTAAAATCCTTGTTGTGTATATAAAACAAGTATAAATTGTATATAATTGACAAATTTTCACATGATTATGTTATGGAAAAAAAGGTATGACAATTAAATAACCACGTAGCCTACAAGACCTGCAGTTATAATTTGCTTTCCTCCATTAGAAATAACCATTTTTGTATTATATTTTCCCTCTGTTTGACTCATCTTTAGTTTATGTATGGTACTTTTTAATAATTTAATACTTTTCTCTAAACTGCCCTGAGATTACAACTGAAGGAAAAAATAAAAATCTATCTAGTTAGTTTTCTTGTTGTGTTCCTTCAAGTCATTTCTGACTTATGATGACTCTAAAGTTAACTAATCACACGATTTTCTTGGAAGAATTTGTTCAGGAGGAGTTTGCCATTCCCTTCCTCTGAGGCTGAGAGAGTGTGACTTGCCCATGGTCCCTGTGGGTTTCCATGGCTGAGCAGGGTCTCCCAGTATCCTAGCCCAACACTCAAACCACTACACCATAAATAAACTAAACTAAAATACTACACCATCCATAAATAAATAAATATTACACCTGAAATAAAATAAAATAAAATAAAATATTTCCTGTATCCAACAACCACTTGTGTCAGAATTATTTTCCAGAATCCAGATCAGAATGGGAGGAAGAACAAGGCTCTGTCTAAATGGATATATAAATATATATAGGTTTGCCTTATGGTTGGCATAAATTGGAAATGACTTGAAGGTATACAACAACAATATACAATAACAATATATTCATATGTTGTACCCCTCCTTGAGCATTGCAGAGAGGGAGAAAATTAATAATAATAATAATAATAATAATAATAATAATAATAATAATAATAATAATGATAATAATATTATACTAAAAAACAACAATGGCAATGGGCATGAAAGTGGTTCCTTTCTATACAAAGTTGGAGTAGAGCTTGTGATCATTATTTTTGGGGACTTCAATTCCCAGAATCATCTGGGAGGTATTCTGGAAGCTGAGTTATTCTGCAGGGTGTAGTTAAAGGTATGACTGGCACTCTGTATTGCAGTTACAGATTTGTAACCCAAAGTTAAGGATTTGTAAGCGCTCTGTATTCAGGAACAATATTAGTCACAATCATGGTGCTATTGCCAGTGAGTGAAGGTGCAACATTTTCTCTTCTCATGTGGGGCTGTCTCAGGTCCCATTCTGGGGAAAAGGCAGCATCTAAATAAATTAAATTAAATTAAATTAAATAATTGTGGCCTGACACTTAGGGTCAAGCTACACACTGCACTAAGTACTGTGGATTTTATCAAGACTGCCATTGCAAGTCCTCATTGCAGCCTCACCCACTTGCAGGAGGAGGCTTGAAAGTCATCTTCTTTGTACGCAGATTAGCAGTTGAACAGACCTCCTTTGTTCAATACGGCTGCTGACTATTAAGGTGGCTTGGGGGAGTCTGGGCACAGATACATTACTTAAATATACATTTGTAATTAATTGCTATTGTATACTATCAGCATACATTTTCCAATCTCTGATTGAACAACTGACCTTGCACAAATATTAGATGTGATAAACCTGATCCTTGACTATTCCACTTTGGTTTGCTCATGAGAGAGCAAAATGATGGATTATTTTCCCTGCATACAAAATAAAAATAAATCCTTGCACAGCCAAAACTTGCATTTCCAAGAAGGATGTCAGTGTTTAAATTGTTGCTGTTTGCTGTTAACTGCCGTCAAGTCAACTTCAACTTATGGTGTCCCTATGAATGAAAGACCTCCAGGTCACCCTGCCATCAACAGTGCTGATCTCGCAGACTCAGAGCTTTATCACACACACTTTAAACCACAATTAAAGTTTAAAAATAGCACATTTGAAGATACTTATCACACAATGTCACCTCCAATCCGTTGTTGCTGTGTCTCTGAAGCATGGTTAGAGTGCACCTTTTTATTGATGGGGAAATCCTGTCAATAAGCTCTCAATCATGCTGCTGTGCCATAAGTCCTCAGATGAAATAAGTTCCTCTTGTGGCAGTTCTGAGACTGAGCAGTCAAGTGCTGTTGGTCTCCCCCACTACCCCCTTCCTGCTCCCCCTTGCTATTTCCAAACAGGCTGGTTTCCCCCCCCCCCACCACCACTATCTTTTTCTTTTCTTTCATCTTTGTTTCACTAAATCACATTGCCATAATTACAATACAAATAGAATTTTAAAAAATCCAAACGGCATGCTAGGTAGGGCATAGGGTAGAGAGGTAGGTTTAAGGTGGAAGGTGTGGAAGAGAATACAAGGAACTGTTGATTACAGAAACAGACCCAGTTGCACTAGTGAAGCAATGTGCAATGAAAGCTCCCAAATCGATTAGTATCCATTTCCTTTTACTAAACTGATGGTAGCAAGAATGAGGTCCATCAGGGCTACACCTGGCATTATCTTTTGTTTCATTTTGGATTGTCTCATCATAGGATTTTCATGGCAAAAGACATTCCCAAAAGGTTTCCTGTGCCTCCTTTTCCACAGCATAAATACACTTTAGCTGTGGTGCCACTGCGTTGTCTCAGAGATCCTCCACCAGTGCCACCCTCAATTGCTGCTTGGCACATTTTGCCTGGTTCCTCATCAAATTTATTTATTCGTTGAATTTATTTCCCCAAAATGGGATTCACGGGACTGACATGAGAGACCCTGGCAGCAGCACTGCTGCCAGAAGCATAGTCTCTTACCTCACAGGAGCACATAATCTCACCACCACAGAAAGTCAGTTCCATGACGGGAGTGTTTACATTATAGAGGATCAAAATTCCCCTAGTTCCTTGTTCTGTTTGAGACAAACGCTGGTTGGACAGCTCTGTTAGCACTGCTGAAGTGGAGCCAGGGTTCTCTAGCTGACAACACCAAGAGTGATGAGGATGGAATGATGATGGCATCTGTGATCAACAGGATTCTGATCCATATCTATATAATTTTGAGAGATAAGTTCTAGCCCTTCAAATTGTCTACCAATTATTCCAGTTTCACCTTCCCCATCCCTAAATCTCTCCCAAAGTACTGTGAGACTTTGCATTGGAAAATACTAGTAAGCTTATCGCACCAGTACCTGTAACGTTCCCACCGGGTCCCTGGAACATAATGATATGGGGACAGGTGTTAACGTGTTAGACTATTGATAACGCAATAGTAACGTTATGAGAACACATATTATTTCACTGTGTTTACTGTTGTACCAGTACTGGCACTAAAGTAGTTCCTCAGCCATCCCTCATTGGTGCTTGCTCACTGTTGTGAAAACTCCTATAACTGCATTGGAAAGAATGCTACTGAGAGGTTTAGGTAGCAAGCATTCATTGTTTTTTCTTGTAAACACAACATAATTCAATCTACAAAAATAATAAATATTTTTAAAATTACTTATGGCACCTTCTTTGTGTCAACACCCGAAGAGTTGAGTTGAGTTTGTAGATGTTCTAGGATGGGAGGGGAGAAGGTTGTCTTAGCCAATCAGAACACGAGGACAGATTGAGACCAGTAGGATTATTGCACACACATCATATGGAATGGTCTGTAAGCATTCTTGCTGGCTGAGGATACATTTTTACAGTTCTCCTGCTGAAACGGGCTAGGAACTGTCAGAGCACGGAACGGGAATTTGATGAGGATCATACCGTGTGATAAAATATGTTCCATTCCGTTCACATTACGCACCCATTATGTTACAAGAACACAGTGCGATAAGCTTATTGGTCTCAAGAAAGAACATTCTCTCCATGACTTTGAAAGGAGTTACACATAAATTGTCATGTTGGTTTGTGTGCCACTAAAAGCAGCAACATGGACATGAATGTCACTTATCACCAGAGTTCCTGGACCTATAATTCTGTGTGTTTTGCTCAATTAGTAACCATTAACTGAAGAGAAATAATTTACAGGGTGTGGGACCTAGGGATGTGAAATTCAGCAGCTAGAAAAATGATAAGAGGGAACATTACTGAGAATCAAGTCTTTCAGATGTAAAATAGCCTCTCAAACACATGTGTGTGTGCATGTGTGTTTGATTTCCGAACATTAAAGGCAGGTTTTTTTATGAGACCAATAAAGTTCTAGGGTCCATTTGCTTTCATAATGCCCTGGTCCAATTATCAGGACATCAGGAAAGCAATGCTCATAAATAAGTTCCTCTTTATGGAATGAGGGTGGCATCTGTGATCAATAATTTACTTGTGCACAACAATTAAGAATTGGGACTGATGAAAATACTTCTTTTTGAAATAGAAGATAATGCATATAAATATCTGCATGATATTTTAAAACCATTTCTTATGTAAGGAAAGAGAAGAAACAACATCTATTCACAGTAACAAAGGTCAATCATACAGAAAGCATACATCTCATAGACCCCAGACCCCTTGTTATTCCTGGGAGCGCTCAATGACCATCAATTTCTTAATATTTCTTAGTCTGATTAATCTGTCTGTCATGTCTGATTAATAATGCTGGAGGAGACTCAATTATATAGGAGTCTTGGTGGTTCAATTTAGCCAGGTCATTTCATGGAAGGGGACTTAGCTCCATGAGCATAGTCTTAGAGGGACTCAGGGTCTATGCTCAGAGAACACTACCTGATAATTTCAGTGGTTCTCATTTTCATTTTCTCTCTCCTTTGGAAAACAGTTGGGTCCCACTCTGGGAGAAAAGCAGCATATAAATAATTAAAATATATAAATCAAATAAATAAATGTAGCCTGATACTTAGGGTCAAGCTACACACTGCACTAAGTACTGTGGGTCTTATTACCAGGTAAATGGATATAGGCTGAGGTTTAAGTACCCTGTTGGACAGACCAAATCTATGGACCACCTGCAGCCCCCAACCCATGCATCCTTGCAGTTCCAAACTTTGGACATACTTATAGAATAACAGAATCATAGAGTTGGAAGAGACCACAAGGGAAATCAAGTCCAACCCTGCCATGCAGGAATACACAATCAAACCACTCCTGACAGATGGCCATCCAACCTTTCTTTAAACACCCCATCATAATCCCAGGCAGTGTATTCCACTGTTGAACAGTCAGGAAGTTCTTCTTAATGTTTAGGTGGAATCTCTTTTCCTGTAGTTTTAATCCATTGCTCCTAGTGTCTGGAGCAGTGGAAAACAAACTCACTTCTTCTTCCTTATGACATCTTTCAAATATTTAAAGATGGCTATCATGTCATCTCTTAACCTCCTCTTCCCCAAGTTAAGCATACTTAGCTCACTTAGACACTCCTGATAGGGCATAGTTTGAAGATCTTTCACCATTTTGGTTGTTCCAGCTTCTCTACATCCTTTTTGAATTGTGGTGCCCAGAACTGGACACAGTAGTCCAGGTGAGGTCTGATCAAAACAGAATAGAGTGGTACTATTGCTTCCCTTGATCTAGACACTATACTCCTCTTGATGCAGCCTAGAATCACCTAGAGTTTTTAAGCTGCCACATCACACTACTGACTCATGTTCAGCTTGTGGTCCTCTAAGACTCTTAGATCCCTTTTGCATGCACTGATGTTAAGCCAGGTGTTATCTGTCATACATCGGTGCATTTCATTTTTACTGTCCAAGTGTAGTACAGTAGATTACTCTTTGTTGATATTCATTTTGTCAATTTTGGGCTAACTTTCTAATCAGTTAAGGTCATTTTGAATTCTGACCATGTCCTTTACAGTGTAAATATACGTAAGGATGTTGTGTAAATGAACATGTCTGTTGGATTATTGGCATGACCAAACAGTACTTCAAATGTTTAATAAGTACAAAGAAACAGCAAGCATCTGATCTGACCAACTGTTTTATTTTTTTACTTCAGTCTCTGTTTGACAGATGAGCACCACCTTGCACTGTTGGGCTGCTGTCTATGAAGTGCTCTTGCAAGAGTCTTCCAACTTTGCCACTTATCATCCTGCAAGCATTATATATAACTCAAAATGGGCTTACTTGCCTCAGCTAAAGAAGCATTTTTTTCTGTATAATGCCAGAAAGCTTTTCCTGGAAATTATTCATCTTAAGGCTGAAACAATGCAGTCTTCTAGAACAAAGAACTTTGCCGTATATATAAATAAAAAAGAGATGTTTTCAGAAAATTTGAGCCAATCTCCTAAGAAGCAGTAGGGAAAATGAAGCCAAAGCCAAGGGACTAGACTTGACAAGTTGAGACCAGTTGCTAATACACCCTGATGGAAGATTTATTGTAAGACGAAATGAAATGTGAGAAAAACAGTGGAATTGATGTTCGGTTTCAGTAGAATGTAGAACTACAGTTAGGCATGGGTGTGTGCATATGTAGGGGGTATTCACTACAGACAGGAGAGAATTAACTGCAAATTCTAAGAAGACATTTAAGGTGGGTCTGGGACCAAGTGAAAATAAGACATTCCACTTTAAGAAAAATCTATAAATTTCAGATTTGGCAAAGATAGGTGAGATAATGGCATATAGAGAGCTTAGATTTTTTTTTTTAAAAAACCTATTAATTGCACTGATAAAAAATCAGGTCATTGTTACCACAGTCCAGAAAAAATAATTCTGAGTTACACATTACTAACAAGTTACTGTTATTATTGCACTATTAGAAAATACAGGAAAATACTCTCGAATTTCCCCCAAGTAGTTTCACTCAAGTGGCCAATTTATATATTTCACATTGGAAATCTGCAGAAATAATGCAGAAAGTATGGTGAAGTAATCCCTTCCAGCTGCAGCACAAGACAGTCATCCATGTGACTCTTCCTTGTCCCCTTCTGTTTGCTTGATTGTGTCAGCATTTGTTGCTGTTGTGGTGTGCCTTCAAATGGTTTCTGACTTGTGGTTACCCTAAGGTGAACCTACCATGGCAAGATGTGTTGGCATGATTTGTTCAGTGAGCTTGCTTTTGCATTCCTTGGAGTTTCCATGGCTGAGTGGGGATTCAAACCCTGGTCTGCAGAGTCGTATTCCAGTGCTCAAACCACTGCACCATGTTGGGTCAGCATACACACCCAATAATGAGTAACAGACAATTGCTTTGAACCCCATTGTGGAGAAAGATGGGATATAAATCCTAGAAATAAATAAATAAATAAATAAAACCTATTTCTGTTCTACTAAAAAGGAATGAATTACAACAATGGCCTAAACATGGGGAAAGTACCTCTGTTCCCACTTGTTACTGAAAATTCACTAGTTTCTGAAGGAGTGCATTAGGAAAAAAAAAAGTTACTTCCCAGAGCCTTCCATGTCCATGGTGTGGTGAATCCATAGTAGGTTTTATTCCAGACTTTACAGACCCTGCTATTAGGGAAAGTAAGGCAGCTACTGCTGATAGCAGATCTTGGCAGATGCAATGGCAAGAGACTGCAAGGCAGAATTGTGTGCACTTGATCATCCATAAGCTATGCTGCTCTCCCAAGTGAACTGAAGGATGCTGCCCCATTGTCACTACTAGAATAGGATTCAGCTGTTGATCCAGTTGACATCTGGATCTAAATAGAGGACCAAAGATGAAGAATGTGGTTGTTGTTTTAGATGACAGCTTCTAGAATCCACCAACCAGCAAGGGCCTGGAAGACTGGAAGGGTTCTAGTCCAAAAAAGTAACTTTCTGTGTGTTTTCTGTAGAAGAGGCATTCTGTCCTTTGCCTCAAGCATCAAAATGTTTGGGGACAGTCAAGTATTATCAAAATACATTCATAGTATTTTGTAAAGGTCAAAATCCAAAAGAAAAGAGACCATAACATTCCAGGAGAGTTCAGCACAATGACTCAGAGAGAAAGAGAAACAACATCCTGACTTGGTGAAGAACATAAAGGAAGCACAAGGAATCCAACCAAAATCTTCCATTAGACAGCTCCTCTCTTGCAGAAAAAAATCAGTCTGGAAAACAATTCCACAAGTCTTAAGGAATGTTGAATTGGTAATTCTGAAACAGCATGATCAATGATTATTACAATTGGCTGGGAAAGCCAGCATGGTGTAGTGTTTTGAGCACTGGACTAGGGCACACTCTGCCATGGAAATTTCCTAGGTGACCTTGGGCAAGTCACATTCTCTCAGCCTTAGAGGACAGCAATGGAAATTTCCCATAAAACAAATCTTGTCAAGAAAACCCCATGATAGGATCATTTTAGGGTCACCATAAGTCAGAAATGATTTGAAAAGTAGTAGCAGCAACAACAACAACTACAACAACAACTACATAAACAAGCCACTTGGTTGGATAGATGGAAAAGAGGAGAAGACTCTTGCACCTTTTACATTCATGTGAAAAATTGTCTGTCCACAACTCTACGCTCTTTTGCATCTGGCTCTTGGAACCATGAGGAATTTCAAGAGCAGCTTCTTGGGGTCAAGGAGTGCAATTATGTGAAGGAAAATGTAAGCATGCTGATTGAATACTCACAAGTTTTTTGGTTAAAACATGAAACAGAACTCCAGATTTTAGCTCTGCAGTATGGAAGATGTCCATAAGCAGGGGAACAGAGGAAGTGTTAACAATGAATAGGAAGCAAAAGGCAGCATTAAAATAAAAGATGTATGTGTGCTAGCCAGCGATAAGTGCTTCATATCATAAAACGGTCCATAAGGGACTGGAAATAATGGGAACATATTTCCAAAGTAGCCAGTAAGTGCCTTATTCAGTCTGATGCCCTCCAGATATGGTGGACTGGTACAGCTGCCCTAGATAAAATGAAGTGAAGACTGTGCAATGGAATCAGATCCTGGAGAAGTTACTTTATCTTACTACAGTCCCAATCTCACCCCATCCCCAAATCCCACCACTACCCCCGGCAGGCAGTGGCCATGCTGTCAGGGAATGCCAGGAGCTGTAGCTAAAGAGGAATGTTTCCAGGGGTGTCAACTGTGATGTGTAGGAGTAGCGGATGGCACTGGGTGACACCTCAGAGGGGGAGTAAACATCCAGTAGGGTGGTCACTCCCATCCATCCCTAGACCCCTACCCAAGTGTTCATCAGCCAGGGTGCCTTGGCAGTCCATTGGCTGTGGCTGGTGGTAATTGTGGGGTGCTGCTACAATGCTGCAGCCTTTTCTGGGTCTGGAAGAGCTGTTGGCTAGGCTGAAAAGGGGAAGTGCTGGTGGTGATAGCAGCAGTGATGGCCACAGATTCCTCCCCCTCTTCAAAAGGAAAGGCGTTTGTGGCTGACCCTGCCACCATCACCTCCTTTTCTCACCCAGCTAGCAACCCTGACAGACTGGAAGAGGCTGCAAGTCAGCATCAGTACCCTACTCCCACCAGCAGCCACTAGTGGGAAGAGGGTGTCTTCCAGGACTGTTGGGGCTGCTGGCTAATAGTTGCTTCCTTTTCCCACTCAGCCAATAGGACTGCCAGACCCAGAAAGGGATACCTGGTAGGAGCAGTACCCCACATCCACCATGGCAGAGGTGGCCTGGCTAGCAGAGTGGGCAAGTAGGAGTTGCACCAGGCAGTACATGAGACTACTATTTAATCCAGTGGTTGTCACTCTTCAATCCTCCAGATGTTTTGGACTTCATCTCCCAGGATCACCGACCATTCACCAAGCTGGGTGGGGCTTCTGGCACTTGAAGTCCAAAACCAGTGGAAAAGAAAAGCTTGACCCAGAAAAGGCTGCAGCATTGTAGCAGCACTTATTTAAAATGTGTCCTCATCTGTCCCCATAGCTTAACTGGCGCCACAGTTCTTGTCACTCACCCTATTTCACAGATGAAATATTTACATTCTTGTTCAGTCATTATCATATGGAAAGAATTTAAAATTCTTGAAGAAATTATCTGTATGTTGAAAAGATAATAGGTTATAGACACATCACTTCTTTTTGGCCTACAAACCTCAGCATCTCTGTGCTGGCTGGGGAATTGGGGAATTTTGTCAAAAAGTTACTTTTATAAGTTCTTAGAGCAGCCTGCTCTACTTCAGAATGGTAGATAGAAGAGTGCTACATTTAATGATTTGCCATAGTGTGCTTTCTGCAGGGTTTCTTGTCATCACATCTTGAATTAGTCCAGAAAGGGATGCCAAGCAGGAGTAGCACACCACCTCCATCATGGCAGAGATGGCCTGGCTAGAGGAGTGGGGTAGTTAGGGATTATACCAGACTGTCTGGGGGGCAATAGCATGGTTATTGCACTGGGGTGACACCAACCCTAGTACCACCACTGAATGTTTCCAAACTTCAGATCAGACAATGGATATCTGCAGGATGTGATTAATTAATCATTTCCCAAAGTGAGGAAAAATTACCCTTTGAACTACGGTTCCCCAAAATTCCTTAGCCACCATAGCCAATAACCATGCAGGCTGGGAGCTCAGGGAGTCTGGAGTCCAAAGAGTTAAATTTTCAAGCTCTGCAATGTCAAGGCTTGTATGTATGGAGACTCCAAACATCATTACAAATCCATCATTATATATCTAGAATCTTTCCATATGAACTTGCCAGAACATTAAGATCTTTGGGAGCTCTTAGTCCTGCCACCATCAGAGGCTTGCTTGGTGAAGACATGAGAGAGAGCCTTTTCAGTGGCTCTTCCCACCCTTTGGAACTCCTTTCCACTGGAGACTAGACCGGTCCCCTCCCTGCTTGCCTTTTGTCAGCAAGCTAAGTCATTTTTATTTAAGCAGGCATTAAATATATAATTATGCCAGGGTGGTTATTATGGACTTTAGTTATGCCTTTTAACTTTTGTATATTTTAATGTAATTTTATAC
>JAIPUX010001232.1:158383145-158397915 GCA_020142125.1 Phrynosoma platyrhinos | reverse complement strand
CAGGCCTATCTGTTTGTATAACTGGTTTGATTTATTAAGCTACAGCACAGGGCTAAATGCATATACTACTAAGCAAGGAAATCTCTCAAAAGGTCAAAGCTTAAAATACACAACCAAATAATCTGTCCAGTGCTTACTCTGGGTGTGAGTCACAGAGTGTGACTCATAAAGGCAGAAAAACAGCTAGTGGTTGTAACTGAGATCAAAGTTTATGAAAAAGAAGGGAATATAGGAATCATTGGTCAGACAATTGTCACTTCCTAGGATTACTACCCATGTTCCCTAGTCCTGAGTCTGCTCTTGACACCCAGTAATATGTGGAATGGATCCAGTTATGTATGCACATGCACATGCACATGCACATGCACATGCAAGCACACACACATACACACATATATACTCACCCCTATATCATGAGGGGGTAGTATTTGGAAGGTAGAATTTACATGTGAGATGTGATTGCTTAACTCTTCCTCTGACATCTTATTTGTCCCTACATATATCCTCTTGGATGGTGTTTTTCATTTCTCATTTGGGAAGCCACCCTTCCTTAGAGGTATAGCATGTTTCTTAACCTTGCATGAAGAATGCTCCAAGTTCACTCTTGAAAATATCAATTTAAAAGTATTAGGTAGTAAGTGATGGCCCACAAATGTCAATATGCATTCCAATCTCCAAGAAACCAGGGATTGTAATAACCATTCCATAAATCTCCCATGCAAGCAAAGTGATACCCAAAATTGTACAAGAAAGGCTTTTACCATCTATGGAGAAAGCAATACCAGATGTCCAAACTGGATTCAGAAACAGAAGATGCATTAGGAATAATATGGAACACTCCAAAGATTTTTTTTTAAATAAAATCAGTCTGTGCTTTATAAATTAGACTGTGTAGATCATTAAAAACACGGTTTACTCTGAAAGGGGGAGAGGTAACACAGCATTTGATTGTCTTGATTAATTGTCATTAATCAAGACAATCAAATGCTGTGGTACCTCAGGATAAAAGGCCACTGCCAGGACAGAATATGGAGAAACAGAATGGTTTCCAATTTGCAAGGGAGTCAGGCAAGGTGGCATTTTATCACCCTATCTGTTTAATTTATGTGCTGAACATATCATACATAAAGTTGGATTAGACTTGGAGGAAGGAGGTGTGAAAATTGCTGGAAGGAACATCAAGAATTTAAGATATGCAGAGGGCAATATATTACTTGTAGAAAATAGCAAGGACTTAGAACTACTATTGAAGAAAGTTAAGGAAGAAAGCAGTGGCATTCCTAGGGCTGGTGTTACTCGGTGCGGGAACTCATGGTGTTACACACACCCCATTGACCTCCTCTCATTTCACACCATACAGGATCCCTAGCAATGGTGTGTGTGTTTTTTTGTTTTTTTGTTTGTTTTTGCATTGTTACTTGTCAGCCATAATTCCCATATACCACTGAATGTTATGCTAATAGTTGTGACATAAAACAACTAGCAAGATTAATATTATACCTTCAAATTAAAATATCATATGCATAACCTAAATGTATTTAAATATACTTAGTGAAGATTTTGTTAAAAATTTTTTTTAAAAAAAATTAAAAATAATGTGTTTTTTTTTAAATAAAATTGTGAAATTTTAATTTAAATTTTTTTAGGGCCCCTCCTTTCTTCTACCACTGAGCTTCACCTCACTCCCACCATCTCTTAAAGCATTTTAAAGAGATACAGGCAAACGCCTCACTGGTTCTTCCAAAATACAGGTGTTTGAGCAGCAGTGGTGTCACCCCCTCTTAGTGTGTCACCTGGTGCTGTCCGCACCCTCCTCACCCCCTAGTGATGGCACCGGAAGAAAGTGGGCATGCAGTGTTACATGTGAGCATAAAGAAAGCAAAAATAATGACTCCAGATGATTTACAAAACTTTAAAGTGGATGATGAAGACTTTGAAATAGTTAAAGATTTTCTTTATCTTGGCTTAGTCATTAATTAAAATAGAGGCTGTAGTCAAGAAATCAGAAGAAGACTAGGACTTGGAACCAGACAACATCCTCAAATCTAAAGGCATCTGAACAAATTAATTTGGATTTTCAACCATGTCAATGAATTATAATATCTTGCTATTTCAGACAGACAGACAGACAGATAGGTATAGTAAAGACATATCATTAAATATCAAAGTCAGTATAATCCATGAAGCAGTATTTTCAGTTTTTGTGATGGTGGTGAAAGGTGACCAATGAAGAAAGCTAACAGGAAGAGAATCAACTGAGTTGAAAAGTGTTACTGGAGGATTTCTGTGGATGCCATAGACTGCCAAACCAACACATAAATGGAGTAAATTAATCCCTAGACACCAAAATAACTAAACTGAGGCTATCATATGTGGGGCATAGCATGAGACAACATGACTCATTAGAAAAAAATGGTAATGCTTGACAAATAGAAGGCAGTAGAAAAGGAGAAAGATTACAGTTGAATTGATTCAATCAAGGAAACCAGATCCCTGACTTTGCAAGATCTGGGCAGCGCTGTTGATGATAGGGAGGCTTGGGAATCTCTCATTTATAAAGTGCCCATAAGTTGAAGCCAACAATGTTGGACCTTATCTTTGTCCTGGAACCCCTGCAGACCCTCTCAGTGTGTAATAGGGCTTGGAGGACAGATAGTGTTAAATGAGCCTTAAAAGACATGTTCCTCTCTTCATAATGGCACAGGAGCAGGAGATACTAAGCCTAATCAAGAGAATTGATGGACTGATTTTTAAACATGTTTGAAGGCCACCCTTCAAAGTAGAAATGTTGTCTATTTGTTGATTAAATTATCGTCAAAGACGTATGGGACACCTTGAATGTTAAGATGTAAATTGACTATCTGGAGGATTCCAAAAGATGGAACCACAGCAGTTACAGTGGAATAATAGCACTATAACTGTGTAGTGTGAATGGGTTCCAGGCAGGATGATCAGAGGTCCTCCTTTTTCCAGATACATCCTACATTTCAACCTTATGTCTGAGGGTCCAGAAGGAATTCCAAAATGTCTTCTATTTTGAGCCATAAAACCTGCCCTTATGTCATCTGGTGCCTCAGCAGGCAAGCAAGAGGTAGCTCAACAGATTTCTGCCACCACTGCTGCAAAGGGCTTGTTAGTTTTTACCAAGCAATAAACATGACCTAAATATTTAGCCTGCAACAATACACCCTTATAATTACAGCAAAACTATTGAGCAACATGATTCCAGTGTATGGGGAGAGGGAAAGAGTGAGAAGACTGTCGCTGGCCATGTGGTGGTTTTGTTTATGTATATATGTTTCTGATGGAGTTGTGGAAAGGAGGATCTGGGTTGTTGAAACAGATCAGTTGCACCAAGGGGAAGGTGGGAGGCAAAAGTGTTTGACTTGAGTTGCGGAAGAAGCAGGAGGGACGAGAGAGCAAATGGGGAAACCACAAAGAAAGTAATAATTTAAATGTAGATTCAGTCAAGGGCTTGTTGCAAGTAAAGCACAATTTTAAGCATTTGTTTTGCTTAATATACTATAATATAAGTTTATTGCAAGCCAACAAGGCCTTTTAGCAAAGTTCATCAGAAAAATATGGCTGAGTACATAACAAAATACAGTATATGTAATATAGCTGTAAATAAATCATATGAAATGAATTTATATTTCTATGAGTGTTTTTAGATTTTATTTGGCCATGTCCTACATTTTGCAGTGCCTTGTCCTCCTTTGCAGTTATGACACCTGGCCAGCTACTCCCCTATAGATGTAATACACAGACACCACTATGAAAAATAGAGCATGCAGATCTTTAGATGTTGAACGGAATAACTGAACTCCTTGTTTCTGTTTGCATATTCAACTGCTCCTCTACTGGTTGGCCAAATTAAGATTTTCGGCCTACAACTCTCATCAGCCCCAGCCAGTATAGCCAATAGACTTCAGCCTTAAATGAATGGGGCAGAGGGATATGTAGTTAGGTGTGCTGTGTTTTTTTTAGCATTCAATATGTATTTCAAGTGCTTTAATTATTTTTGCAAATAAAAATTTGTATTCCATTTTATTTTAGCCGTTCTGTTTTAAATTATAAGTTGTTCTGAGTTGCACTGGGGAGGAAGGGGGGGTTGAAGACTGCCAGAAATAGTGCAAATTGAGTCCACTTTTAGGGTTAAGGTTAGGGAATCATGGGAACTGTATTTTTTGTAGCACCAGAGGTCTCTGACAGAGAAGGCTCAATGTCTCAGAAAAAAACTCAATTCCCATGATTCCCTAGCACTAACCATAACCCTTAAATTGGACTCAATTTGCACTATTTCTGGTAGTCTGCAACCCCCCAAAAGCAAGATATAGACCACATTAAAATAAAAAAAATAAATGCTTGAGGGCAGCAAGGGTGCACACAACGCTAACCTTCAATGGAAGGGAATAAATATGCAAGAGGATCTGGAGAAATGCCTAAAGGACTCCTGTTGGCCTCTCCCCAGCAACTGGTAACCAACACTGTTGCGTCATTTTGCCTAATAGCAGGACTGAAATTGTTTCCTGCCTACTGCAAGCCCAGTCAGTTCCAATAACCTCAGCAGCTGCTATTTACATTTTTAACATGTGCACATTAAATGCAGATATATTCAACATTATGTCTACTTTGGTCCTGTTTGGCTACATCCAGAAGAGGATTAATAACAGAACACTGTTGATGCCTTTGAGAGTTGTTTACACAAGGCAAGCTCTCCAAGTTTGCTGTCTATTCTGAAATTGCCAAAGAGAATATGATCACGAGTACATTGACTTTCAGCTGAACCCTAAACTGACCTGCCCATATAAAGTAACTAATTAGCTGTGTCTATGTAAACAGCTTCCCAGGATGACCTTCAGTCACATATATGAATATGAAATCACAGCATTTCATGCACAGCAACTGCTTAAATTTCCAGTTGAAATGGAAGAAATGGAAACAATATACTTGGAAAATACTCCACAAAAAATGTGTTCCAAGCAGGCAAGGCTTTGAGATAGGCAACTCATACAAGAAGGACAATAAACATTACTGTGTATTGTAGTATTCTTAAAATTTTGTTAGCTGCATGCTCAAATGTGGATGCTTAATTATATAAAGTGGCATAGGGAAACAGGACAAATCATGTGAATGGTTATTAAGCAACATGGCACACTCTTTACCTTCTTCTATTGCACCTTGGAACCAAAAGGATGGTTTCATACTTACATGTAACCATTGATACGGTTCTCTCCACCTTCTATTAATGCATTTATCATCTATTTATTTTATATGTGCATTCATAAACTAACATTCACCAAATGATATCATAGCAGAGAAGATGCAGGTTGAGTATCCCTTATCCAGAATTCCAAAATCCAAAATATTCCAAAATCCAAAATTGTCCACGAGTGACTGGGACAATGACACTTTTGCTTTCTGACGGTTCAATATGCATGAACGTTGTTTCATGCACAAAATTATTTTTAAAATATGTATAAAATTACCTTCAGGATATATGTATAAGGTACCAGTATATATCAAAATTAAATGAATTTCATGTTTAGATTTGGGTTCCATCTTCAAGACATCTCACTATGCATAGGTAAATATTCTCAAATCCAAAATCTTCTGATTCCAAGCATGTCGGATAAGGAAGACTCAACCTGTATTGGACAGTGAAAGACCCCCAATCCTGACCTAAAAGGTAGCAGGTGCTGGAATCAATGATGGTCCATAAGCAACTGTCTGACTGTCCCACTCATTGTCTCATGCAAGTGATCTCTACCATGAGGAGAAACTGCACAACAGTGGTCCTGCTTCTGCCTGTGACACTAGAGATTGCTCACAGCAGGAGGTGAGAATGTCAGTTAGCTTCTTCCTGATCAACAGGGAATAGATCTCCATCTATCACAGCAGCTGCTGCCCAGTAAATGGAAACTAGGGAAAACAGGACAGAATTCACTGAATACCACTGTAACTATGGTGCTTACATATTCATAATAGCCCAACAGGACTTTAGCACTTTTAAAAAAAAAACACAATAAAACACAGTCATGAAACAACTTATCAGGTGAAAACATAGCTTATTAAGTGAAAATATCATGTTGTTAATTGCCTTCTAGTCGACCCCGACTCATGGCAACCCTGTGAATAAAGTTTTGAAGTTACACCAAAATGCATCATCATTAGTTACACCTTCACAGAAAAGGTGTTCTAGAAAATAAGGTACCACAACGGAGAAGACACCTTAACTATCTTAGAATGAGTAGAGACTTTCCCTAAAGAAACCTTGAGAAGAGCATCCTTTGTAGTTTTTAAGAAACAGACAACTTGCTAGAGAGAGAGAGAGAGATCCCTTCTGGTATTTGGGTGCTAAGCTTTTTAGGACTTGATAAGTAAGCGGAATGAGCACTTTAAATTGGGCCTGGAAGCAAATCACCAACTTGTGCAACTACCTTAAGATCAATGATATATGATCTTATCTGGCTGTACCTATTAATCATCTGGCAGCTATATTCTGCATTAGTTAAAGCTTCTACATCTTCAAGTTTCATGCTGGACTCAATCCAACCTAAAACTATTGCAGTATTCTGGTGGTGGATGGTGCAGACTTTCATGGGTAACCTTGGATGCCTTTGGAGGACATGAGGGGAGACTTTTAGATCTCCAGGAGATGAAATGTGGTTTGCTCAGGGGGAGAGATGCTTGTGTTTGACTTGATCAGATGCCAATCTAGATGATGGGCAGCCTTTTTGATTTATAGGTTCTTATGTAAAAGGAGAAGGGCACTTACAGATTAAGCCAAGCTACACTATCATGAGCCTGAGGACTGGGCAAATGTAAAACATGAGAGCAGAGAAGTCAGTGGAAATCAGGGACCCTGCTTTGATTGGATACAGAGAATTAAAAAAAACTTAAGTAATTTGCTACTTGTTACTTTTTAAGTAACATGCTAATATCACTTGTTGCTTATCACTGAGAGAGTAATGTATTACTAAATACAGTTTACGTCTGAGGTAGTTTCAAATTATATTCTTCAGATTTGTTGTTGTCATTAATTGCCTTCTAGTTGACCCAGACCCATGGCAACCCTGTAAATGACACATCTCCAAGCCCCCCTATCCTCTACTGCGCTGGTTAGGTCCTGCAGACTCAGGGCCATGATCTCTCTGGCCAAGTCTAGCTGTCTGGCATGTGTTTTTCCTATTTTTCTACTACTCCCCACCTTTCCTAGCATTATTGTCTTTTCAAATGACTCATGTCTTCCCATGATGTGGCCCAAGTAACACAGCCTCAGTTTGATCATCTTGGCTTCCAGGGAAGAGTTCAGGCTTGATCTGTTCAAGGATCCAATTGCTTGTGTTGTTAACTGTCCACAATATTCTCATCACTCTTCTCCAGCACCACATCTGAAATGAGTTGCGTTTCTTCTTTCCCACTTTCTTCAGTGTCCAGCTCTCACATCTGTACATGGTGATGGGGAATACAATGGCTTTGGCAATTCTAACGTTAGTGCTATTTTGTTTGTTTAGAGTGCATATTAACATTTGTAAAAAAAAGAAAAGAAAAAAGGCCATCTTTCAACCCCCAAAACAACATTTTGGCAGTAACAAAGTAAATGTTCTCATTATACCAAAAAAGGTAACAAAGGGCCTTTGCAGACTGCCAAAAATAGTGCACATTAAATTGAGGGACTGCCCTGGCTCAGTGCTAGGGAATCATGGGAACTGTAATTTATTGTGGCACCAGAACTCTCTGACAGAGAAGGATCAATGTCCCAGAAAAAAATACAATTCCCATGACTCCCTAGCACTGAGCCAGGGCAGTGCCTCAATTTAATGTGCACTATTTCTGGCAGTCTGCTTAGGCCTAAAGTCACTAGTATTACTTTAGTCATATATATTCTTCAGTCAGCTCAGCAAAGCTTGGAAGAAACAAATTATTGACAGCAATCCCACATTGGGATAGTTCCGCATTAAATCTCAACATGTGGAGTTACTATCAATTGTGCTGTGCAGCCCTTGTACCATTACATAACCAAATGTATAATGAACTGAATTAGCACCTCTGCTCCAGCAATGAATGCAGGCATTGCACATTGGATGAAAGTGTCCAGCTACTTCTGTACAGGAATTTACATGTACGTAAGGTATCAACAGAATTCTAACTATGCAGTTTACATTGGGGTCCATAGTGCATTACTT
The DNA here is from genome assembly GCA_020142125.1 of Phrynosoma platyrhinos. NCBI lineage: Eukaryota > Metazoa > Chordata > Lepidosauria > Squamata > Phrynosomatidae > Phrynosoma > Phrynosoma platyrhinos. Next base: position 158,389,726 of record JAIPUX010001232.1, on the reverse strand, counting down.
TGGGGAATAAAATCATTGTTTTTTAAAAGTGATGCATTACAGGCAATGTTAACTGTAAAGTGTTTCTTGCATATTACTTGCTTGGATAAATGAAAAACAATCCAAGATTGTTTTTGTGTGCTATCATGTCACTTTTGACTTATGGTGACCCTAAAATTAACCTATCTTGGGATTTTCTCAGCAAGATTTGTTCAGAGGAGATTTGCTTTTGCCTTCCTGAGGCTGAGAGAATGTGACTTGCCCAAGGTTACCGAGATGTTTCGATGGCTGAGTGGGGAATCAAACCCTGATTCCCAGATTCATAGGCCAATATTGTAACCCTTACACCACACTGGCTCACTTTCTCAAATTACCTATATAAATGACCAAACGACCACAGGATACGTTGTTTCATTCCAAGGCAACTCAGGTCTGCTCTGCCAAGACAGAGGTGGGGTTTTGCTACACATAACATGTATGTGTATGGTAAAATGATCATCTCTATCCAATTCAAGGTGCATAGTGCCAGGTAAAGATAGTATGTATTTATTTGCCCAAGTATTAAAATTGACTGTGTTGTCTGTCTTCTGTTTCATGTTTGTTCTTTCTAAGCTTTGTTTGCATTATAACTATTGTTTGTGCTTCTCCATTCCCCCCCACCACCATAATCTTAATTTCTTCTAAGGCCTTCTGCACCAGTGGTGCTTGCCATAAAGCCCAAGAAGCAATGTTGCACATCTTGCTGGAATACATTTTGGTGAGGGCCAATGTATTTTTTTTTTTTTTTTACAAAAATGAAGAAATATGGTAGCCAGAATTCAGCAACTACCAATTGCCGGGCAGTGATTAATGGATGACTTGGCATGGTCCTGCCATGCCAATGGAAGTTACTCAGTGGAGGGCAGCAGACTTGAAAGCATACATATAATATGGCAGAAAGTAGAGTTGGCCTTTGATGACCAGCTGTTTACCATAGGACTACTCGTAAGAGCTATGAAGCAAATTGGGCAGATATAGCTCTTGTACATAGTCAGAGCACATGCAGAAGGCTGATGCTTCCTAACTGCATGGGCTTTAAAAATATTATTCAAAAGTTGACAGCTCAGTATATAAACACATCTCAAACAAAAAGTCTAAACATTGACAAGGCAGTTAACACACACACACATATATATCAAGATATTTGGCACCTATCCATGGTACCGAGTTGAAAATGGCTTTGCACTTTCCCCAAGGAATAGTAGAGATATTCTTTAAAAAGTTGGACTAGATATCATGGCATCCACATCTAGGATTCTTTGGAGAAATGGTGAGAATTAAACTGATATAGGTTTGCTTTATAGATATACCACCAAAGATTTGCACCAGGAACCCTGTTGAAAAATGATTTTGCAGGTGGATTCTTCCACTGAAACTTTCCCTCAACCACCAATTATTCATTGGCATTGAAATTCTTTTCCTATGTTTAATTAATACATTCTAATGGGATTTTAGTTATTATTTTAAAAAAAATGAAGATCAGTCCATACTATTTTTATTATTTCTAAAACGTTATCAGATCTCTATTTCAAAATAATTTATTAGTAAAAACTCATTGATTTCATTGGAATATACTCCAGCTATATGTCCCTATGATTAAGGTGTAAGACATGTGTGTATTTGTGTAACAGAAAGTGAGAGAGACTTTCTTGGTGTCAGTAGAACCAGCAATTAAAATCTTTAATCATGCAATTACTCAAAGCATATTTTATGTATTTTTAAAATTTTAAGATGATTTTTTTTAAATGGCTGAGGTTTTCCTTTGTGGATGAAAATATGACTGACCAACTGCTGGTTTCCCCAGTTACCAAAAAAATAAAAATAAAATAAGGAAGAGAAAGAAAGAAAAATAAGAAAAATCCATTCAAGATGTGTCTGCTTCTGTTATCTGCTGCAAAAGTGGCAATTATGTTTGAAGAAGAAGAAAAAGAAAGAAGTGATATGGCTTTCATTGGATTAGCCAGCTTGGAGTTTTCCCTCCTCTCTTTTCAGAAAGAAGCTCATGTCATCTGTCACTTTGTTCCTGCTTTGGCTCAATACACAGTTTCTCCCCAAGTTTTCTGATGAGTTCTGCCAGGTCTTCTGTGTTCTGTGATTTTTCTTCAAGGAGTTCATAACGAAGGCTTGAGATGTCCTGTTTAATTTCTTTCAGCTCACCTGAGTGAGAGAGAGGAGAAGAGAGACACAATATCAAGGACTTAAAAAGAAGAAAAGGAGAAGGCGGGCCTCAGTTTTCAGAGCCAAAGTTAATTATTATCATTCAAAAAAATCCTCAGATATTTTATGCACAGGTTCCTGGCAAGAAAGATAAATCTTGGGGGATTATAAATCTTACAGCTGCAATATGTAAACAATTACTCTAGAATGGCTTCCCAGCATTTCATATAAGCTCCACTATGTTCTATGTATATTTTCATTTAAATTTCGGCCATTTCCAGATAAAGCATTCTTCATACTAGCAGTTAGAAGGCACTATGCAACTGTATGCATCTTTTTCTTTTCCAAGGTAAGAAAAAAGACAGAAGCAGGGGAAAGAAAAACTATTGAACTTTATGGTTAGAAGACAACATTGTCTGGAGCACTAAAATCCAATGAAGAACACAGGGTGACAATATAATAAAAGCTTCAACTGAAACTTCTCTGTATCCCAGGTTATCCTGCCATGTGCATTACAACCCATATTTCTATTCAGAACACAGCCATTCCAGAAAAATATTTCAGAAGTTTGCTCCTTGCTTCATTGATTAGTTGCATTGGTACCCTTTTTAATTCAAAGTGCTCAGGGTGGTGGCCATAGTTTTTCTATCCAATTTTATAGTCACCAAGACATTATGAAAGAGGTCAAGAGATTTATTTTAACACTCAGTAGCTTCATGCCCATGGGGGAAGGGTTGAGCCCAGCAGCCCTATTCTGACAAACTATTCTCTCTATGTAATTTGCACTTCATAGAGCAATATGCAGATAGGAAGACAGTTTTCACACGTCCTTTGTGTGACAAAATTTTGTGGGCCGAGGGACTTCAGCTCCCAGAATCCCAGGAGCTATTGGCCAACATGGGACTATTGGCCAACATGGCTGAGGCTTCTGGGAGCTGAAGTCCCTCGGCCCTTAAAGGGGAAAGGTTGCCTACCCCTGGTCTAACCAGTACACTACTTTACATCAAGATGGATTCTTCTGCCCTCCTGATTGCACTGGTACAATATAATCCAGGTCCTAACCTCCCAGTTGCCCAACCAGCTACTCTCTTGGCATGAAATCCTTCTCTAAATTTATACTCTTTCTTTGAGTGCATATACACCGTTGAAATCATACAGTTTGACATCACTTAAACTTCAATGGCCATGCTACAGAAACCTGGGATTTGTAGTTTTGTGAGGCACCAGCACTCTTTGTCAGCCTTCTCTGCCAAATTGCAATTGTAAAATTGCAATTCTCTGGATTTCATAGGATAGAGCTACAGCATTTAAAGTGGTGTCAAACTGCATTATTCCAATAGTGTAGATGCACTCTTTCTTTCTGCTTGAGCCCTGATTGTGCTTTCCCCAGTGAGGAATGTTTGATTCTTTGTTATGTATTCAGGGGTCTTTCCCATTACCTTGGCACAGAGCAGGTTCATCAGGTAAGGGTGGTTGAGGGGGAAGGGATGTGTTCTCATGGATATATGGGAAGATGTTGTTTTTTGGGTTTTGTGCGGTGGCATTCAATGGTATTTGTGGTCCTGCTGATTCTACCTGTAGCATAGGTGTAGGATTTATGTTAGTAAAGTTTAAAACCCTGTCTCTCCTAACCATCTCATCCATTACTTAATGCTAGGGCCTTAATTTTTTTGACTTGTCTTGATTTATCATGGTCAAAGTGGATAGGGAAGCAGGTGTGAACTATACTTGATAGCAGCAAACCCATGTGCAGAGTCATACCAGATTCCAGAGCCCTATAAATCAGAAGAATAGAAGATAGGGTCAGAAGTAGGGGGAAGAAAGAGTTGTGCTCTCAGGGCCTATTGCCAGAAAAACTGTTTTCAAAAAAGTAAATTCAAGGGAGGCAATAGCTATTCCCTTCTTCTCATTGTGAGATACGCAGCAGCTGGGAATTATAGTAAGAAATTAGTCCCAGCCAATTATTTTTGGGGTGAAGCTGATAGCTCCATAGGAGCAGCCTATGGCTACTCCAGATGTAATTGGGCCAGGATAATGGGGACCACACAGCCAGCCCCAAAAGCAGGCTTGCTGCAGGTCCCAAGCCACATGGCCAGGAGTCAGATTTTGTATGCTCCTTTTTACTCCGGTCCTTTGGACCACAGCACGGCATCGGAATGGCTTCCAGTCACATTGGGGTATGTGTTGTTTGAATGCCATGCCCCTGAAACAGCAAGAAGACACTTCTTTTGGCCCATCTGGTTTGGACCTTTGTTTTCCTTTAATCCCAAAATTTCTACCATTTCAGAGTGAAACAGTGAAAATTGTTTACACCTAGAACTTTTATTTGCTGTGTTCATATTTTCTGGTAACATTGCCTGTCCCTTTTCTTGGGATGCCCAAACTGTATGTATAAATACCCAACAGAAGTTTCAAGTAACTATAACACTAGAAAATTGGAGACTGAATGAAAATTTCATGGGAGCAGAATTTTTAATTGGGACAATACTCTCATTTTCTCTCCCCACCCCAGAACTACATTCTTGAATAAAGCCTTTCTTGTTGATTTGTTTTAAAATTCATCCGTAAGCCTTTTTAGAGGTGAAATATTTGCATAGCCCTTACCGCCAATGTGTCTGCCCTTGATAATCAGGCATGTTTTAAAAAAGTTCTCTATTGCTTTTCTACAAGATTTGCATTTTACAACTTTTTTAACAGTTCTTCCAGACAGATCTGATAATTTTTATTGTAGACTTCTACTTTCAGATTCTATTAATTATAATATTTTTAAGATGGCAAAATCCTGCACCCTACTTTTGCCTACTAGGTACCAACTGGTTAAACCCCTTAGTAATTTTATCAGAAGTAGCAGGTCCAACTATGGTCTGCACTGAAGACACTATGTTTTTGTCATTTTATTTACATACATTAGACTTTTCCTAGTTTTGTAATCTGTACCTGTTCATTTTGTATTTGTTTATTTTCTAGCTGTAGAGGCTGGTTTATGTTTTGTGTACATCATCACCCATTCTGAGCTTTCAATCACCTCTTTGCTTTATAAGGAAGTGGCAGAACACTACCATGATCATATCGAGTTTCCTGCTTCTTTTTTTAACCCACTGATTATATTTTTGTCCTTAAACTGTTGTAATCCAAAAGACATGAGCTGTTATGTTAGGATGTACTTCAATTTGAACTGAGCATACTGTAACAAAAATGCTAACAAAATTTCTGTTTGCTTTTTTTTAAAAAAAAAACACAACTTTGTTAGCCACTGCCCTGTCTCAGTTCTAACATCTGATATGCAAATGGCAATACATCTTAGAAACTCACCTTCATTAACTTCATCACTCTCCTTGTCCACTTGAGCTTTCAATACATATCGCTTAATAAGCCGTTTCATAATTTTCTAGGGAAGAGAAGAGAAGCAGAAAAACCATGCTAGTATTGATTCTCTCATCCTATTAATCAATAGATTTACTTAGAACTTCAATGGAGCCTGCTCTCATGTAATTGTGCACAGGATTGTAACCCAAAACTCAAGCTTATTGTTAACCCAGAAATATAATGAGACTTAACTGTCTAGTAAATCAAACCTAAGAACCAGAAAGTGTCTCTCGGCTTCAATACCAGCAGGCATTGGGAATATGTGATTGGGAACACATGATGGGGAAAGGCAAGAAAGTAAACAGAAAGAGGAGTATCAAGGTCAATACTGGGCTTACCAGATACCCATCTTATAGTGCCCCTCAGTTAAACATAATGCCCCTCAATTAAAATTTACCACCCAATCACTGATACCACCTGGAAGTTGTGGTCTCTTGCAAATAGCTTCCCATTTCTACCCTTGCTGCTGGAAAAAAGCAACATCTTGTGGCTAGTTAACATATCTAGGTCTGAAGTTGGAGTGTGATACAAACAACCCAGATCGCCCAATGTTCATGACAGGGCCCTAGTACAATTGCACTAGGGGAATTTGCTCCCTGGAGCTTGGAAGTTCCCTCCTTCTTTTCTTCCTTTGGAGAACAGCTTCCAGAATTTTTAAAAAATCATTTGCACAAAAATGTGTTTCTTGCACAAGAAACTTTTTTTTACAGTTTCCTAAGGGGGGGATGTGATGCACACAAAATACACTGTTTTCTATACACACACACACCCAAAAAAATCCCTAAGGATATAACTCCTTGACTATTTCATACTCACATGCAAGGACAAAATAATCATAGTAGTTTTCTTCCAGCTACAGGAGAAATGAATACTCTTCAGCAGTATTCACCCTGTATTTAAGCATCCCATAATGTTATGGAAGAATTTTTCTGCTCAGAAAAATGTGTGGTAGGTTTTTTGTTTGATTTTTGTTTGTTTGTTTGCACAAAACCTGTTTTCTGCAAAGAGACAAATTTTCTGTGAAGAAAACACATCTTTTT
>JAIPUX010001232.1:158369580-158383045 GCA_020142125.1 Phrynosoma platyrhinos | reverse complement strand
AGGTATCTGTCCGTATGTGTGGGTTTTCTGTATACTGTGTGTCCCAGAAGTTGGTTAGGTTTGCGGATGTCTAGGACATCTAGGAATGGCAGTGTTTCTTCCTTTTCTTTTTCCATAGTGAACTGGATGTTGGGGTGGATGTTGTTCAGGTGATTCAGGAACCCAACCAGATCTTCTTCTCCATGGCTCCAAATGGTGAAAGTGTCATCCACGTATCGGAACCAAGTTGTGGGCTTTTTCGGTGCTGTTTCGGTGCTGTTTCGGTGCAATTCACATCTGTTCACAAAAACCAACATGTTTTTCTACAAAGATCAATTCCTTCCAAACATGCTGGGACAATAAAATACTGTGAGAAACAATCACAAGATTCTTGATGGTCTAGTATTCTTTCCAGTTTGACTTCTCAACTATTGGGAAACCCATTTTTAAACCCTGGGAATGAATAACAATATATTCTTTCCATCTCTTCAAAAATTCCAAGGTTTTCACACAAACAAACTTTTTGCAAATAAACTCCAAAAAGCAAAAAATAAAAATAAAAATAAAGAAATCTTGTAGCAATTGAGTTTCCTTGCTTTCTTCAGTCTTTATTGCTAAATATGAAAAATAACCTTTATATTTTTGTAGTCTTACACTTCAAGAGCAACATACCTGAAACAAATAAAGCATAGGCGTCTGCATGCAATTCATTGCCCACTGAGTTTGGCTTATGAACAATGTGTTTGCATTTGGCTTCTAATTTCATGATAGCTATTCACTGTTAGAATTTAGATCCTACCTGGTACTTCCTTTGTGGATTACTTAAACTGTTTAAATTGATGTCATCTATGCTTCTTATACTTGACTGTTTACGTTGATTCAACTGAAACATAGAAAGAAAACATTGCTAAGAATCAAGGATTGATAGATAAACCCTACTTCTTTCTCTTATTTTCACCTTCCTACACATATTTCAGTAGAATATTTTAAATGTTACGCTTTCTATTTCCACTGTTTGGCCTGTGAGTATCATTGATTATGTAGCCAAAATAGCAGTATTCAGATAAAAAAGGAAAATATCAGTAGGCTTGGTGAAAACCCACCATTTTCAGAGATATGAAAAGATCTTTGTGAGGAAACCTAAAGAATCCTAAACCCCAAGAAAACCTAAACCTAAACAATCCATTGCAACCTGACCATGTCACAGGATGTTAATGAGACTGGAAATATCTTGGAATGCAAATCAACTAAAATCCAGATGAGTGGAATGGAATGGCTGAAATCTTGGTCATCTTCAATTATCACTTCTTAGTACAAAAAGAACCACAATGAACATCGTATTTGTCATAGAAAATGGGTTCCACCATTATTATGGGTGAATAATTCTTTCTTTATGGGAATATTGGCAAGCATTTTCAGTTTTAACTGCCTCTGTTCCTTACCACCATATTGTGAGGGTCTAGATCTGCTTCATGTTGGGATCAGAGCTCAAAACTCAAATCACCAAGAGACACATTACCTGGTGGATGGTTGACAGTGTTACAAGGATGGGGAATGCTCAGCATGAGTAAGTAGTTTGTTGCAGTCAAAGGAACCAAGAGAGTTGTAGTGCCTAAAGTAGTAGCAGATTTATTGCAGTGCAAGCTTTTATGGTACAGGACACACTTGCTCAGATGCATGAAGCCTTATCCTCAAGCAAGAGTTATGTAAATAGAATAATTCTAAACAGTGGGGCCAAGAGGCTATGAAATTTCTGTGTAGAGTTCAAATATATACAAGGTAGGAACAAAGTGACATGCAAAGTAGCTGTCACTGCAATAATACTATCTCTATGAGTATGTCTACTTAACAGTCATCTCCTAAAGAATCAGGCTTGCAGTGCTCTTGGATTAAACCTTGTCAATAGAGGCATAAATCTGTAGTCTTGCTATAGAAGTCCATGCATGCCTAAGCTCCCAGCTAGATAACTGCATGTAGATAGGATCTCTTTTTGAAAATGTCCCCTCAAATCCAGTTGCCAAAACAGGGCAGCACAAGACACTTAATTTGTGCCAGACAATATGCTCATATTATTAATCTAGTGGTTTTTCATCTACACACTGGCTTCCCATCCATTTCTGAGTCCAATTAAAAATACTGGTATTAGCCTACAAAGTGTGGATGAAAACCTGTGACCCTCCATATGTTTTTGGACTGTGTTTCCCATACTCCCCTGACTTTGGCTATGCTGAATCAGGCTTACTGGAGAAGTACTGGACAGACATGGAAGGGTGACACAGGACAGCTGCAATCATGCTTCTTCCTGTAATGTAACAAATGGGCCTGAATCTCTTCAAATTAAAGGAAACTGTTGGCAGTGAAACAGAGATGAAATAGCAGGGTACTGTTTCTTATAGTCAGCCAGCATGGTATAGTGGTTTAAATGTTGGACTACAACTCTAAAGATCGGCGTTCAAATCACTGCTCAGCCATGGAAAGCCACTGAGGTACCTTGGACATGTCACATTCTCTCAAGCCTCCTAGGAAGACAATGACAAACTGCCCTGAACAAATTTTGCCAAGAAAACCACAGGACAGGTTTGTCTTAGGGCCACCATAAGTCAAAAACAACTTGAAGGCACACAACAACAACAAACTGATGCATATCACTACAGTCATTCAAAAGGAGAGGTTTCCAGTTGGTCCCAAGCGACTGAAGAAATGCCTTAAGATTTTTGCATTGCAGTTTAAAGATCTTTGCAAACATGGAATATTTTCCATTTCTTATCTCTTTTCAGAACACACTGATAACATAAGTAGACTATTTATGTAAATAGTTATTTGCACAGGTAATCTTGTCACAGAACAATGTCTTTGGGTTTGTTTGTGATAATCATTTTTGTAAAAACAAGCCCTTAGAATACTATACCTATATGACCACTTGGTGGCAGAATGCACTTATTTCCCAACTACTTTTGATTCTTTCAACAGGGTCTGAAAGCTGACTCAAAGCAATGTTTCTGGAGCAATGTACTTCATTGCCAATTCTCTGGGATGATAGGTAAGTAATAGCCATTCATTTTACACACAGGAATAAACCAAATTAAATCAGCTGGTAAGAAGTCTCTGTGAAGATCTAGAACTATTCAAGCACATTCCCATTCATTATACAACTGTCATTATACAAACACATTCTCATTCCTATCTGCTGGCTTTAATTTCACCCCTGAAGGTGGAAAAGGCAGCAGAGAAAGCACTCTCACGCTGCATGCTTCCCTTTCAACCTTCATCTCACCCCATTTCTACAACAATATCACTAGCCAAAGACTGAGCCAGTTATCACATACTCTCCAACCAGATCTATTTATAGTTTCCTGCTGTACCCCATCACTTGCAGATATGAAATAACCAATAGTAACACTGGTATGAGGTATGCTTTTCTAAATGACCAATTTTTACTTTCTTAGGGCCTGTACAGACCGGCCAAAAGGGCTGGCCTGAGGAAGGAGTTGGGGCATGGTGACCGCACACTAGCTGCCCTGACTCTGTCTCGATGCCACTGTCACTCCACACCATGCCCCCACTGCATGGCATGTGGCATCAGGGCACTCTCTTGGTGCAACGTAATATACACTGTGCCAAAGGAGTGCAGAAGAGCCGGCACTGTGGCAGTAAGGGTGGTTTTTTGCCACTCCAAAAAGGAGCGGCATTTGCCAGCTCTATTTGGAGCATGGCGTTCAGTTGTCGCAGCCCCGATCCAGTGCTCCCAGGTGCAGCATGGAGCCACTCCTTAGGGGCCTGCTGTATAGACCCTTAGTCAATATTGTTGTCCTGCTGATGTGGAAAATTACTCTGAGCCTTTTTATGTCTGATTCTATCTTATTTTATTTTCCATCATGGGAAATCACTGGCAGCTGCACGCACAAGCTGTTGCTCAGGTTAGTAGGGATGGCAGGCTGAATGCTCATCAGGATGAATACCTAGCCAAACGTAGAGGTCTGTCAGCACTACATTATTCTCAGCTGAATGCACATTCCAATTTAAAACAGGCAGGGCAAGCCAAACCATATGAGATTCATGAAGCCCTACCAGGCTTATGCTGTTAGAGCTGACGTGATGACAGAACAGAGAATTCACTCTTCGCTTTGTTCCCAATCTTTCACTTTGTAGTTGTTAACTGCCTTCAAGTCAATCTCAACTCATGGCAACCCTGTGAATCTCCAAGCCACCCTATCCTCAACAGCTCTGCTCAAAAGGGTTGATTTACATTAATGCTGGGGCTGTCATAAATTAGGAGATGATTCAGTGTTGGGTCTGGAGACCAACAGAGTTGTGGCTCCTTTGTGTCCACAGCTTTGACCAGCACATTCATTGCCATGTCCAGTACAACTCTTTTCCACCTCCCTGATGGAGTTCTGTCAAAGGCCAGCCAAAGATGTGGCATCTGGGAAAGAAGGTCTGTGATCAGGTCTCCCCCTCACCATCACACCCTGCCTTTTTCTTAGTCTTGGACTCAAGTCAGCTTACAAAAGGTAAAACAGAAATAGCTATTTTTTCCCTCATACAAAAGTTTAAAATATAATTAAACTATCAATAAAACTGCAAGTGGTTAAAAGCAATCCATTTAAAAGAACAGCAAATATAAACATAGCACATGAAAGGCCCTTCCCAGACCTGCCAAAACAAAAAGCTTTTCCCTTGCCTACAAAAGGGCATAGTGGTTTGAGTGTTGGACAATGACCAGGAGACCAGGATTCGATTCCCCACTCTGCCATGAAACCCACTGAATGATCTTGGGCAAATCACATGCTCTCAGTCTCAGGGAAGACAATGGCAATCCTCCTCTGAATAAATCATGGGAAGAAAACCCCATGATAAGGTTGCCTTTAGAGTCGCCATAAGTCAGAAACAACTTGAAGGTACATAACACACACACACACACACACAGGATAGTAAAGAAGATGCCAGTCTACCTCTCCAGGAAGGGAGCTCCAGAGCCTGAAAGCAACCACAGAGGAAGCCCTCTCCCATGTTCCCACCAGAGGTATCTGTGAGAGCAGTGAGACAGAGAGAAGGGCCTCTTCAGAAGATCTCAAAACACAGGCAGGTTTCTATGGGAGAATATGGTTCTTCTATAACCTGGACCTGAGCCTTTCTTTATATGTCATCATGAGCAGTCTGAATTGCATCTGGAAATAGATTGGCAGCCAGTGGAGCTATTGCAACAAGGGGGTTGTTAGGGTGAATCTGACTCTTTGTCCTGGAGTTGAGATGTGATTTATCATATGAGTTCTAGGATATCCTCCAGGGGACCGTAAGATTGTATGGTAGCACAACTAGTCAGCATGAAGCACTGGCCTACTGGGTATCATGTAGACGCCATACACGCCATCTCTTCAGCATTTTAAAGGGACACAGACAAATGCCACAGCTCTTTTCTGCCCACAGACAGATGTTTGGGAAGCAGTGTCACCTCCCTTAGGATTTCAACTGATGTGGTCCACACTTCCTGCACCCCTCTAGTGATATCCCTGGCTGCAACTAGATCAATTCAATTTCTAGGCTTTGTGATAGTATGAAAAATGAATTACACTTTCCAAGATTCCCGTGCCAGAAGATAACTAAGCTGGTGTTCTTCAGTATGTATACATTCAGCTCCTACCATCCTATTGATACTTTAGGCCAGGGGTAGGCAACCTTTCCCCTTTAAGGGCCGAGAGACTTCAGCTCCCAGAAGCCTCAGCCATGTTGGCCAATAGTCCCATGTTGGCCAATAGCTCCTGGGATTCTGGGAGCTGAAGTCCCTCGGCCCTTAAAGGGGAAAGGTTGCCTACCCCTGCTTTAGGCCATTTCTAAGTGAAATCCAAAAGACAGCAACCGTTGTACTAAGAAATGTAGGGCTGTCACTGATTTCTCTACCCTGCCTTGCACTGATTTCCCCTACCCCACCTTAAATCAAGCATCATATACTTTTATTTACAATTTAAATATTTTTTGTGTGTTTATAATGGAGTTACCTGATTCATCTCAGCATCTTCCTGAAAACCCTTTTTATGGCACATTAATAATTTATATATCAGTCTCTTTATTCTGAGTGAGAGGTAAAGCAGAGATTTAGGGCTAGGCACTAAATTGAAAGGTACTGGGAGTGTTCTGCCCTCCTCAAAATAGGAGAACCATAGTTTTGCTCTTGCAAATTTCCATTCCACATCAGCATCATCCTGGAAGAAAAAGATAAAGTTCAGTGATAACATGAAACGGTGGAACCATAAAAGGATCTACGACCACAAAATCACAGAGCTGGAAGGGACCTCATGTATATTAAGTTCATCCACCTCTCAGTTCAGGGAACCTACTATTAGAGTATTCTTGACAACCAGACATCTAGCTTCTTTTCTTATTAATTAAATCCATTAGTTCAAGAAGAGCTGAAATGTTAGATTTAAATATTGATTTCTTTATACTGAATATTAGAATTTGAGCCATTAATATGTTGTCATTGGGTGGGACAGAATTTAGTTCAATGTGTTAATTCTTAATTAATTTATTAATTGAATTTATTAATTGAATGGAGTTGCAGAGAATTGTATGTTAAGATGTCAATGTTGCTCCCTTGTGGACACATTTAAAACTGGTCCCTTCAAAAGTAGTATTCTTTTTAAGTTTTAAACTGCTGTCTTCAACTCTGCACTTTCCAGATTCCTTGGGCTGCATCTGCACTGCAGAAATAATGCAGTTTGACACCGCTTTAACTGTTATGGTTCAATGCTATGGAATCCTTAGATTTGTAGTTTGTTGTGGCACCACAGCTCTCTGGCAGAGAAGGCTAAATTTCTCACAAAACTACCAATCCCAGAATTCCATATCATTAAGCCATGGCAGTTAAAGCAGTGCCAAACTGCATTAATTGTGCAGTGTAGCTTGGGTCTTGTACTACAAATCCCACATTCTATGCAGTCTTAGAAAAGGATGGGAGTTCAATAAATAATAAATCAATAAATAATAAAAGAAAATGATAATTAAACAACAATGTGCTCTCTTTAAAGGTACTCACATTCTGTCTCATGAAATATCTATCCCTAGGCAACCACCTCATAGTGAATGTGGTAAGGCTAACTTCAGTTGCTTCCATGTCAGTGAATCCACTCTGGGTTTTAGTCCAAATTTTAAATGACTTAGGCTACTGGACCTATTTTGTGGATGGGGTTCAAAGCAAACTTCTCAGTATATTTTCTACTCCATTGACATGAAAGCACCAGTTGCCCATAGTTGGTTCTGACACTCTCAGGGTGGAGTACTATACACATGCTAAAGTAGGTGGGACTTCCTAAGTGGAATTAAGTCCTGCTGAAATACGTTAGACTTGCATCTATATAAATATGCATAGAATTGCACCATCAACTCTATTAGATTCAACAAACCACAATTCAGCAATATGCAAAGGAATCTTGTAGCACCTTTGAGACTAAGGGGGGGTTGCAGATTGCCAGAAAAAGTGCAAATTGAGTCCACTTTTAGGGTTAGGGAATCATGGGAACTGTATTTTATTGTGTCACCAGAGCTCTCTGACAGAGAAGGCTCAATGTCTCAGAAAAAAAAAAACAATTCCCATGATTCCCTAGCACTAACCCTAACCCTAAAAGTGGACTCAATTTGCACTATTTCTGGCAGTCTGCAACCCCCCTAACTGAAGAAGAGAAGTTGGTAACATGATCTTTTGTAGACTTGAGCCTATTTCCTCAGATGCATGGGGTAGAGTGGACCTATGTAGCAGTCTGTGTGTGTGCCCATAGGAATGCAAAACTATGGGTGTGGAGATGGGGTGACAGGCTGAGTTTTAATATTGCTTGTTGGGGGACAAGGCAGGAAGATATTGCCTAAAGCCAAGGTTAGGAGATAACCATATGAATGAGTATTGAGATGGAACATGGGAACCAACAAGCAAACAGCAAATTGGGCAAGAAAAGTTGCAAAAAGTAAGAGAACATCAACATAAAACTTATAAAATAAGGATAGTAAAATAAAATTAAACAGATTTTTACCTCAATCTCCTGGAAAGAGCTGTTGATCATTGCTATAAGCATGTTCAACAGAACAATAACCATGGTGACATTATAAACACCATAGAGGACATAGCCAATGTTTTCAATAAATTTGTGCTTATAATTTATGACAACTGATTTTACTTCTGAGAGTCCAAATATCGCCCAGAATAATGTCTTGAAGCTTTCTTCTACTCTGAAAGAAAAACACGCACAAGGGATGAATACAAAGTCTGGTAAAAGAGCTATAAAACTGAATGTGTCAATAGCAAGCTTCCTCTGGGTTGATTCATGGTGAGGGAAAATCTGGTATGTTGTGATAACATTTAAAAATGTCAGCAATTTTGCATGTTCAAGCAGGACATCATCAAATTCTGCTTTTGTATAAAAACCACTGGAGACAATTTGTAACATTTTGGAACAGATTTCTTAAGGAACGCATGGGATTAGGAATTGTGTCATTCCCATAACATAATATCATCCAGGCTTAGTGACAATGCTCAAAAAATGTAGACATGCTTATGGTAAGCTATTAATGGTTGGTTTTTGTTGTCCCTTTAAAATGTTTTGCCTTCTATTATACTAACATGGATTTAAAACTGATCTGTAACTGGCTCAATGTCTTTGTCTGTATACCTCCAAATCCTCTCAGCTATCCCTTGTTTTATCTTTCATCTTGGGTTGAATGGGGCGAAATTGCTGCCATCTATTCTTCTGCTAGTCATAACAGGCTTATGGCCATTTCACTAAAAAATAGGACTCAAAGATTAAAGACTTCTCTCATGTTCATCTTAGTCCAGATTGGATGATACCAGTTCCTAACCAAAACAAATCATGGATTGTTCTGTATTTAAGTTGTATATGATCCCATGGAAATGATCTACACCAGGGGTAGGCAACCTTTCCCCTTTAAGGGCCGAGGGACTTCAGCTCCCAGAAGCCTCAGCCATGTTGGCCAATACTCCCATGTTGGCCAATAGCTCCTGGGATTCTGGGAGCTGAAGTCCCTCGGCCCTTAAAGGGGAAAGGTTGCCTACCCTGATCTACACATACTGAATATGATATGTTTGCATGTACTACTGAAATCTTACTCCTTTACACAGGTGTCTGCAGATTTGGGGCCAAGTATACTAGATATAGGAAGAAAAAGCATGTTCTCACTCTCCATTTATGCAATTGTCTGATCCAGCCCACATATGAACATGCAAAATCACTAGTTTCAAGCAGCTCAGTGAAAAAGTTAATTAAGTAATAAGAGTGCAATGGAAATGTAATTCTACATATTTGAGAAAAGACATGCACCAGTATATATGCCAGTTCTCCAAGTAAGTTATTATATGGTCCAAAGAGTACCACCCACACACATGGTGGGGAAGGGAATCAAGAGGCACCAAGATTTTCAGAAGGGCAAAACACTGTATTTTTTTTAAATCCAAAGAGTGAAGGCAGCCCAGTTAGGACTGGACATGTTCAGTAAACATGGAATGGTAGTTGACAGTTAAGAGGTAAGAAAAATGGGAAACCAGAGGAAATATTGAAGGGAATAGAATATCCTCAAAAATGCATAGGAGACTGGCTGGCTGGCTCCCTGAAGAACAATGGATGCTGGAACATTGTGTTATTTTAATTTTAATATACAGTGATTGATACACACATACACACACAAGCAAGGAATTAACTCTATAGTCAAATTGCCTTTGTGCTAGAATACATAAATAAGAGCTGTAAACCTTTTCATTTATGCAAAGTAAAGAAAACAAACAGTGCCACAAAGGAGCTTGGACATAGCCCTGCTCTTGTGGCAGTTTAGGGCTGCCATAGTTACAGCTCTACCTCATGTCCCAGACCTGGTAGTCTTAACTGGTATTTGGCTTTCAGAGAATCCTCCTATGCTGATTGTAATGAACAACTTAATGAAAAGTACCAATCACTGCTGCATCCATTCATGTAGAGCAGGGGTAGGCAACCTTTCCCCTTTAAGGGCCGAGGGACTTCACCTCCCAGAATCCCAGGAGCTATTAACCAACATGGGACTATTGGCCAACATGGCTGAGGCTTCTGGGAGCTGAAGTCCCTCGGCCCTTAAAGGGGAAAGCTTGCCTACCCCTGATGTAGAAGTATCTCTAGAATTACTTTACACTAAATTTGCTTGATATCTGAATGCATCACTACTACCAGCAATTAGAAAATATTACTAGGAAATCAATTCTACATTTGCTACACAGATGATGGGGAGGGATACTTACATTCTCCTCATCGTAAATCAATTGTACAAGAGCTATTAGCCATAATCCAACTGAGTGCCTTCCAATAAAACCATCTACACATTTCAGCAACATTAACTTACGTAGTGAATGCTTCATTTTGTTTTGCTCCCAGGTAGTAAGAGTATAGATTAAACATTCCTATCATGAAGGCCACAAAAACCATGATAAATATGACCATGAACTTGAATATGTCTTTCACAGTTCTACCAAGTGATATCTGGAGTGGTCCAAAGCTTTCATTGGCTGGCAGAATGTATGCGATTCTTGAGAAACTTAAAACCACAGCAATTGCATACAGGCCTTCAGATATTATTTGAGGGTCAGATGGATCCCAGTCTATTCTTGCTGGAAAGAAAAAAATATATAAGGGTTTTGGTTTTAACATTTTTGAAATATAGGCCCCATATATTACAATACCAAATACTAAGGCACACCATCCAATTGTCTTAATTTGGTAGGGACATCCCAGTTAATCCTCTGTTGTCTCATTGCAATTAAAAAGTCCCTGGGTTTTTCCTCCTCCCACTTTCCCCCCTTGTCCTCAGCTTAGTTCAGTTGCTACAAACTAAATTCAAATTGAAAAAGTAATTTTCATTCAATTAACTAAGCAGGGAGGAGAGGAGAGGAAGAGGCAAAATCTTGGCTAAGCCAAAAGCAAACTGCTGCAGCGTCTCCTAGCTTATGTGTTCTTCCTCATTAATAATTTTTGCCATCTTGACCAGCCTCTGATGTGGCTTGGCCACATATGTCCTGGCTTTCACCTCTGAGGTATTGGAACATGGCATAGTGATAAATTATAGTTCCCATGATTCCCTAGCCCTGAGCCAGGGCAGTGCCTCAATTTAATGTGCACTATTTCTGGCAGTCTGCAAAGGCCCTATGTTCACCTTGCTCTATTGATGTTTTTTTCATGCACTAAGCTTCTTTTCAAAGGTATCAGTAATTTCAATAATTTTCTTCCCACTGTTAAAACATCTTCAAAAACCATGCAATTTCAAAGGCTATTCAGAATTCAGAATTTATCGGGGGAGGGATCACAACCATTGTGTGGAAAATAATATTTCAATGCAGAAATATTAATTCATGTTCAGAAAATGCTGTAATTGGGGATTTATTCTGCATACAATTCACAGGTGGTTGATTTGCATAGAAAATAGAATTTTCTGTGCAGAAATTAGTATTTCTGCATTGAAATATTATTTTCCATGCTGAAAGGGGTGTTTCCTGCACAGAGGATCCTGATCTTTGTGCAAAACAACCATATGTAAATTTTGCTCAGAATGAGTTCCGAACTGAGAAGATTCTCATCAGTCCAGGATTCTTCTTGTCAGAGTTTCTCAGTACCCAAAAAACATGTTTTTCAATCATTTTAAAAATATATTTTTGAACATTCTTTCCTTCCCTATGCAACAGCAAAATCCTTGCTCATTCCATCTGTTCTTGCTATAGCTATTTTTGGATGAGCTGCAGCTTCTGATAATAGTTTTAAAGAGTGTTGCTCATTTTCTGGTTAATAGCTACTGGATTTTAATGCTCAGCGTTGTTTCATTAACAGTATTTTAATTTAATTTTATGATTATGCAGGTATCTGCTTTTGCTTTAGAACTGAATAACAGAATAAGACATTATGATTTTTAAACCAATTATCCATTTTTCCCATGTGCAATAAAGGAGGCACTGCTGCTTTAAAACTATTCATGTAGTAAGGATGGGGAGAGAGAGAGATGAGAAGTGTTCTGGTGTTACTGTACTATCACCAGATTATTGAAAACCTTTTTTATTTTATACAAAAAAGTGGTATGGTATGCAGAAAGTGTGCATACCTTAATATTTATATATTTATTTCATTTGTATCTCAAATTTATCTCATGGAACAATTTGTAGCAAGCGATGAGGAAGGATGGCTTTGAAAGCCAGCAGATTATTCCTCCTCCTCGCACTCAAAGCAATCAGAGCCCTGCCCTTATTTCACCTGGCCCTTTCCTCGGGCTAAACTTTCCCCCAGGGTCTTCCCTTGGTACACATACTACAAACAGCAGAATGATGCCTTCAGAGGTTTCTGCATCACTACAGAATGGTCTGCTTAACCTCAAATTCAAGCAGAACAATCTATTTTTTCACTTAAAAGTTAGTTAAAGGTAATTCATTACTGTTGTTTATTACACTGTTTGAAAAGTAGCCTGTCACTACTGATTTGTAGGAGAAAATAACTTGAAGCTCTATTTGCTATTTTTCTGTTGTTTCCCACTGTTGTTTGAGAGGAAAAGAAACCTCTGGGCTGATAAGAGAATGACAAACAAGTTGAGAATCACAGAATTCTTAGAGTTGGAAGAGACCACAACTGCCATCCAGTCCAACTGCCTGCTGTGCAGGAATACCAAATCAAAGCACTCCCAAAAGATGGCCATCAGCCTCTGTTTTAGAACATTCAAAGAAGGAGACTCCACCACACTCTGAGGCAGCATCATTCCCCTTAATATGCCCTTTAAAAGCAACTTTTGAAAGCAATTAGAAATTGCTTCTCATTACATGAACAACATAACTTTTCTCTTACATTTTGCATTACTTTTGAAGAGAGACATTTTGCCATTTATGATAGCCCAAAATTACAATTAACTACAGGTCTGATCTATGGCGACAGCGGCAGAGGGACTCGGGGCCATCCTTGGCCCCAATGCCTGGCTTGCCGGCGAGGAGGAGGAGGAGGGCGGAACCACCTGGGCTTAAAGGCCCCATCGAGCCCTATCTCCCCCCCGGCGACAGCGGCAGAGGGACTCTGGGCCATCCTTGGCTCCAACGCCTGGCTTGCCGGCGAGGAGGAGGAGGAGGGTGGAACCACCTGGGCCTCAAAACCCCATTGAGCCTTGTTACCCCCCCTCCCCTATGGCAGGTTGGATGGCCTTGAGGAACCATCTCCCTCCTACATTCTTTTTGCCATTTATGCAGCTGCTGCTCAAATTAGAGACTGGAGTCAGCTGGGTACTCATCTCTTCCTCTGCATGTTGGAGCTGACCATAATCTGGGAGCGGACATTCAGGTGGTGTGGGGGAGGGGGAGGTATAGCGGCAACAGAGCCAACAGATGTTACAAAAGAAGGGGGATTGATGTTTGATATCTATCCCTCCTTCAGTTGGCTCTGTTTGCCAGGATAACTTGGAGAGCGTTCCAATCATTCCACTAACCCTCAACCTGCTTCTT
>JAIPUX010001232.1:158344642-158358365 GCA_020142125.1 Phrynosoma platyrhinos | reverse complement strand
CCAGATGCTCTCCATCTGATTTCCAGGATTTAAGTCCTGGATCTCTTCGTAGGTGTAAACATCCCTGACATATAATGCTATTCATCCTCCTTTCCTGTTTGGTCAATTTATAATAATAATTTGTCTTTAAAAGATTATATCCTTCTATTCCTACATTCCAATCATGATACTCATCCCACCAGGTTTCAGTGATGCCTATTATATCATATTTGCTTTGTTTTTCTAGGAGTTCAAGTTCATCTTGTTTATTTTCCATGCACTGTGTATTAGTGTAGAGACACCTAAGACCATGGGTCCTCTCCCTTAGTTTCCTATGTATAGTTCTTTCCCTCCCACTGTTGGGTCCTTGCACTTGTTTTATTCCCTCAAAAACTCTTTGACTATTGTCTCCAGCCCAAGATGTACTCCTGCCTTCCAAGATATTGTCTCCCTCCCCCACATGACTCTCCAGATCAAATTTTTGAAGCTATTGGCAAAAATGTTTCTGCCAACTGGCATGAGATGCAACCCATCTCTTGCCAGAAGTCCACTCTCATGGAACCACAACCCATGATCCAAGAATCCAAATTGTTTTTGGCTGCACCATCTGTAGAGCCAGTTATTCACAACTGCTATTTTCCTCTCCCTTTCTGGACCATGCCCTTCTACTGGGAGAAGAGATGAGATAACAACCTGTGCATCCAGCTCTTTCAGCTTCCTACCCAAAGCTTCACAATCCCTTCTGATATTTTGAAGACTATGCCTTGCAGTATCATTGGTTCCCACATGGAGCAAAAAAAAGGGGGGTAATGGTCAGTAGGCTTGACAAGTCTTGTCGCACTGTCACATCATGGATTTTTGCCCCAGGGAGACAACATACCTCCCAAGACATCTTGTCAGGCCCACAAACCACTGCTTCTGTACACCTTAGCAAGGAGTCCCCCACTGCCACTACATTCCTCCCTCGAGGCTTAGCAGCAGCTGTTCTCTGAGGTGGTACTCTCAGGATCCCCTGAACTGTCACTGAGGACTGTCCCTGCTGCTCCTCATCATCATCCCTGAAAAGGGAGAGTGCTTCAAATCAATTCTGTAGCTGCAAGCTCCCAGAACTATCCCTGGTGTCTCCACTTCTGTGTGTGATGTTCCTCCAGCTGTCTACCTCCTATATGTGTGAAGTGACCTCCCCCCTAGCAAATTCTTCTGTGTGGTCCCTGTCCAAGACTGTTCATTCAGTTCTGTCCAGGAAATCCTCTTGCTCCCTAATATGCTGAAGTGTAGCTACCCAGGCCTCCAGCTTCTGGACTTTCTCTTCCAAGAGGGCTACCAACTTGCACTTGGTGCAGGTAAAGTTCCCCACATCACTAGGCAAGAAGACAAACATCCCACAAGTGTTGCAGGTGATTGCAGCAGCTCCCTCAGTGTCCATACTGAAAAATCTTAAGTAAACACTGAAACAGGACAGTGGGTTTCCCACTCAAAAAATCCCCTGGTAAACACCCCTGTAAAGGGCCCTTGTTGGCATGGCCTTTTCACCAAGTCCTGTCAGATAAAACTTGTTAGTCTTTAAGTTGCCACAAGATGTTCCAAAGGAATGTATGTCTTGTGGCATTTGGATATATTCTTGGACAGGTATCCTGGAACATAATGAGAGGAGGGCAGTCATAATGGTAAGGAGTCTGGAAAACAAGCTATGAGGAACAGTTGGGAGAGCTGGCCATGCTTGCCCCAGAGAAGATAAGATGAAGGAGTGATGTGACCATCTTTAACTAGCTGAAGGAGACAGTACCTGAACCAATGGATTCAAATTACAAGAAAGTAGAGTCCAACTAAACATTAGGAGATACTTCTGAGGCATGAGCTATTTAAGAATGGAATAGATCACCTCTGAAGGTGGGAGGAGTCTTCTTCATTAATGGTATTTAAACATAGGTTAAAAGCCAACTCTTAGAGATGCTTTAGTGTGGATTTCTTAAATCAGCAAGGGTTTGGACTAGATCAGTGATGGTGAACCTTTTAGGCACCGAGTGCCCAAATTAAATGAGCTTCTGCCACCAAGTGTTACACTGTGCTGGAGGTGGGACTTCCAGGGCAGGACTTCTTCCCCCACCCCCCACCTCCCCACACACACACCTTTCTGGGCTTTCAGCTGCCTCTTCAGAAGCAACTGAAGGCCTGAGATGGCCAGGAGGAGGAGAAACAAGTATGCGCCTTTTCCTCCTCTTCCCAACTCCATGTGTCAGGGAAAATGGCTTCATGTGCCATCACTGGCATACATGCCATAGGTCTGCCAACACGGGACTAGATCTCCCAATTCTATGATTTTAAGATCTCCACTTTTTTTTCTTTTTTTTTTTTTTGAAGTGATAACCACCATCAAATGACCACAATCTAAGGATCAAGTTTGATGCTGGAAATCACTGATCTTCCATTTTGTTTAGATTTATTCTAAAAGCAGCCATATCAAAGTTAGATGTTACAAATCCCTAATCTCTCTTTTTTAAAGATTTATTCTAAAAGCAGCCATGCCAGAGAAAAGAGTTGTTGTACTGTGAGAATTGGGGGTTTATCTATTCCTCTCTAGATCTGCCTCCTAATGTACGTCATCATTATCACCAATCCTGGCTATCATTTGCTCTATTAGAGAAAAGTTGAGTATGCATGTTTTCTCCAAGAAATAGCAGCTTTGGATGCTATTTAGTCAGTGAAAGTAGCATTGTCTGAAGGATCTCACATCACACAGGACTCTCCTTTCCCACTCTACACACTGTTGCTTCTAAAGGATCCCAACCCCCAGGAAATTATTAAATAAATGGGAAGTTCAATTCTGCATTGTCAGTTACATATAGTTTAGCTAGATTTCATTCATGCATGAAAACACAACTGAAATTTTCTCCCTGCAGTGGGAAAAAACAATATTTCTGCACAGTATTCTTCCCATATTTGTGCATTCGTAAGTACTCCTGATTATTTTTGTGCACACAAAAACACATAGGTTTTCTTGTGCAAAACCCACATTTCCTGCACAGGAAACCCATTTTCCATATAGAAAAATAATGTAGGATTTTTTTTATTGTACAAAAAAACCCCACATTTCTCCCCAGAAAGATCCCATAGAACACTTCAAAATGTTTGCCTATAAGAAGAACATTGCAGAAAACTCTTGCTGCTCTATTTATTTTTCCTGAAACATTTCCCCAACTGTTGGCAAACTCATTTTTCAAAGGGGAAACAAATAATTGAAAATTATTTCATTCCTACTCTGGAATTCTCTACAGTGACAAGGTTGTCGTCGTGTCCAACCATAGGGGGCTGTGCTCATCTCTGTTACTAAGCCATAGAGCCAACGTTGTCAGAGACTACTCTGTGATCAGGTGGTCAGTATGATTGCACAGAATGCTGTTTACCTTCCCACCAAAGTGATATCTATTTATCTACTTGCACTTTTACATGCTTTTGAACTGCTAGGTTGGCAGAAGCAGAGACTAGTGACAGGAGCTCACCCCATCATGCTCCTTGAACTGCCAATGTGCCGATCTTGCAATCAACAGAGTCAGCGTCTTAACCACTTAAGCCATGTCTGTGTGTAATGTAGTGTGCTGTATTTAATATTTTAATGAAACTATATTGTAAATGTGTTTTTAGTGTTTTTAATAGTTTTAACCATGTTTTAATAATATTGATATTTAATTCTTCTTTAACTTTTGCAATCAATGTTTTAATTGTTGCTTTTTAAACTAGTGTAAACTGCCTTGGATCCCATTTGGGGAGAAAGGGGGATACAAATGCAATTAATATAATATAATATATTGCCACAATACCAGTTGCTAAGGAGCACAAGTGGGAGGGTGCTGTTGTATTCACACCCTTGGTTGGGGAATTCCTGGTTGGACATTGCAAGAACAGAATGTTGGACCAGATGGGTTTTAAGTCAGATGCATTAGAACTCTTATGTTCTTCCATTGATGATCCTTTGTTAAACTTTATTTTAAAATAAAGACAATAAACATAGCAAATGGTTTGCAGGACTATGAGCAAATGGTGTGCTTATGTGCTCCTCCCTCCTTTTTTCCTTCCCTCTGCCTCATTTCTGTGGGAAGGACATATTTCTTCTTTGAATCAAACCAATTTTTATTGTGATATCCACATCATAAAACTGCAGTTTGAGGTAATATTTCATCATTCCGGGCAAATGTTACAAATGCTATCAATCCACAATTTGCAATCCTGGTTTGGTGGGGCTGCTTAAACCAAAGTATTCTACGTTAACTGTAACAACCTGTACTTTGCCTTCAGTAAGAACCATGCATGAAAGGTAAAGAGAAATGGGGAAAGGGAGGTTAAATACACTTAGCTCTCATATACAATGTTCAGAACTACCAGAGAAGTGTTTCTGATCTCACTGCTGAACTGAGGTTAGGGTGGCAAGAATAAATATGATCTGAACACACTTCATATTGCCCATGAAAGGCAACAGGCAGATTTAGTAACTGAATGGAAGAAGAATCATTTCAAGGCTGCCCATGAGAAGACAAAGTCTTGGTCCATATATGGAGACAGAGATGAAATTCAGAGGAACAGCATGAGCCTGTTATCTCTACTAAACAGGTATCTTCAATTCCCTATCTTAAGGAGAAAGACCATATTAAGACAGACTCTGTGCTATCAAACATTTGTATGGAAGCATCTGTTCACACTGTTTATTATCAGCATGAGAAATTTTTTTGCTGTTAAACACTTATCCCATAATAAAAAAAATAAGTTAGTGTTTTAATATGCCATAAAACACTTGATTCTTCCTGAACCAGACATAAGACTCAGTAATAATCTTACTGAATTGAATTGCAATGTAAATGTTTGCACTGGTAAATTTGCTTGCAATGAACATGTAGCGTTACTGCCATACTAGCATAACATCATTTTTGTAATGCTGCTGTCATAACATTTGATGCTCTAGGGCCTAAACAGATTTGTCATACCAGATTTGTCTTAGCTTCAAGCTGTCTTATTTTCAATAACATTACATGCAAATTCTTTAGTTTAATAGGCTTATAGTTTGAAAAGACAGTGTCTGTGTCTGTCTGTGAAGCTAACGCATAGCACAGATGCAAAAATAATAGAAATGCTATCTTTTGGACACTCCCCCCCCCCTCCATTTCCTGCTACAAACGCAAATTAAAAACAAATGTAGTTAACATGCTGGCTGAAATTCTATTACTATCCTACTCCCAGCTAGCGGGCAACCACTGAATCAATTTGATTTACCTATGTGTTGATTCCCGTTCAACAACTGAATGGGTCTAGTCTAGTTGGGACTATCCAAAAAGAACCAGCCCATGTGTTTGTAGCTTTTTACTGAGAATGTCAGAGTGTGAGATCATCACCTCATTACAGCAAACATCTTAGCACTGAAGCATTGGTAGGTTTGTGTCTGCTTTGTTTTGGCCCATGGAACACAAAAGCTGTGAAAAGGATTGTGGTGAGCTTGCGCTAGGACAAGTAGTACCTTACTGCATGGAGCAATCCAGTAAGCCACCGACAGGAATGGCAGCCCAACAGCAACAGCAAGAACCACTAAAAACTTCACAGCCATGGTCTGTTGTCGTAAACCTGACAGATTCTCATACCAGATAGAGAGGAGCTGCTGCTGGCAGTTTGGATGTGCTACAAACTAAATGACAAAGAAAGGGAGCACAAGAAAAGGTTACCACTAAGCCATCACTTATTTCAAAATCAGTCTGCTAAATGCAAAAAATGGAAAAACAATCTGCTTAATCTTTAGGCCACTATCACAGATGAAACACAACAGTATGGACAGAAGGAACATCTTTGAGCAGGGTTAGGCAACCTTTTTGAGCCGGGGGCCGGGTTGCTGTCCCTCAGACAATTGACGGGCCGAAGCACCAAAAATAAATAAATAAATAAATAAATAAATAAATAAATATAAAAATTAAAAAAGAATTAAAAAATTTTAAAAAAATGCATGCACACTCTCTCAGCCCCAGAAAAGCCATGGCAAAACCCCTGTGAAGATTTTGCCAAGAAAACCCCAAGAACAAGTAATAACAACAATAATCAATATCATCATGGGGGGGCGGCGGCGGTGGGGGGGGCGGCGGCGGCAGGACCGGTTTGGGGCCGGTCCAAAGGCCTTGCTGGGCCGCATCCGGCCCCCGGGCCTTAGGTTGCCTACCCCTGTCTTTGAGCAATATATGGAAGGGAAAGTTTGATTATTTGTCCAGAAGACACAATGGAATTGATTTTTAGCAACTTCACTCTCCGAAAAACTCTTCTTCCAACATTTATCTTTAGAAGATTCACAATACAAATAATAACATAAACATTTCTGGATTGGATCAAGCAAATGGTATCTTATGTTCTGTATACCATGTTCACAAGCAGCTTAAAAGATGTCCTT
This sequence comes from Phrynosoma platyrhinos, assembly GCA_020142125.1. Classification (NCBI taxonomy): domain Eukaryota; kingdom Metazoa; phylum Chordata; class Lepidosauria; order Squamata; family Phrynosomatidae; genus Phrynosoma; species Phrynosoma platyrhinos. Next base: position 158,351,971 of record JAIPUX010001232.1, on the reverse strand, counting down.
GGAAAATTTAAAATCCAAGCAAGATAGCAGCATCTGTTCATATTTATTACATCAGAGCCAGATATAAGAGGAAAGGATTTACACACTAAGGACCTTATCACACAGGGTCTAAAGCAGAGATAATCCAAAGGAAACCCAGTCCTATTGCGCATTATTTGTCCGGCTGTTCACACGACGTCGCAGGCAACCCAGAGACAACCCAGTGCCAATGCAGAGGAAACCCCGTTCTTTTGGCTTTCGGGTTTACCAGGTATTGCATTTGCGCGATTGGATTAATTGCGCATTAACTCCGCTTTCGCAATACGTCTGATCATCAAATACGTATCCTGGAGCATTTCCCCATCAATTCTGGATGGGATCTTCTCACTTGTGTGTGAACAGCAAATCCGTATCCAGGATGCGCTTTCTTCGCGAATTTGGCAATTGCGCAATTACTCATATAGCGTGTGATCGCCATTTCCGTATTGTGGGGTCTATTCCCCAATGCTTCTGGATTGCTTCTTCTTTTGCTTTTCTTCTGATTTGAGACCCCCGTGTGATAAGGTCCTAAGGGTGCACTCACACTGTAGAAATAATGCTGTTTGACACCATTTTAACTGCCCTGGCTCAGTGCTATGGAATTTTGAGATTTGTGCTTTTGTGAGATATTAACCTCCTCTATCAGAGAGCTCTGGTGCCACAACAAACTACAAATTCCATGATTCCATAGGATGCAGTTAAAACAGTGCCAAACTGCATTGATTTTGTAGTATGGTAGCAGTCATGGTTTCTTGTAGGAGACATTCAGAACATAGAAATGTTACTTTTGGAGACTCATTTCCCATAATGCCCCAGTCAGTATTGTCACTAGCCATGTTGGCTAGAAGCAGCTTCATTTAGAAGCTTCTGGGACCTGTAGTCAAAAAAAAAAAAAAAAGGAAAAAAAAGAGAAAAAAAGAAAAAGAATCCCCAGACCTTCTGCTTCTGAAAATCTCAGGCACAGTTCGCAGTATCATGTTTTTTTTTAGCATTGTGTTTAAAACAAAAATCGATACATACAACCACATTAACATATTTCCAATTATCATCATATCTTCAACTATCACTATTTCCAGTATCTTTGTATTCCTTTATATTCCTTACATATGTTAAATAATATAACAACTTCAAAAATATAAAGTAAGAATAGATAAAGTGTAAAAATACTTTAAATAAAACTATATCACTGTTCTTTATAGTATCGTACACTATTTTCTGCTTACAGAATTTCAAAATTTCTCCCCATTTTCTTTCATGTTGTTGTGTCATTTTTCCTATCGCATACATAGATAGTATATCCATATTAGCTAAGTCTAAGAGTTTTATTTGCCATTCTCTTATTGTGGAGATTTCTTCGAGTTTCCAGTATCATGCATAGATTACCCGTGCGGCGGTTAACATATACAACATTATATTTTTCTTATCATCATTTAATTTGTGATTTACAACATTGGTATATTTAATAGAACAATTTCTGGTTTGAGAGGAATATTGATACCTAAAATTTGTATTATATACTTATGGATATTTTGCCAGACTTTTTAGCCTTATTACAATGCCATCACATATGAAACATGGTACGCACTTTATCTTTACATTTCCAACATTTATTGTTGGGTTGTTTTTGTATCACACAGTATCCTAATAGCTGTATTAATACTGCAGTTCTATATACATCTACCTGGGAGTAGGTCCTACTGAGTTTATCTCTAAGAACGCATTTGCAGCATTGTGCAGTTATTTAATCTCTAGCAGATTCGTTGTGATCATTAGAGCTTTACTTCTCTTCAGTTATTCCACTCATGAATTTTATTTGAAGTTTACATAGACTGTGTGTTCAACTGCTACTTTTTAGCAGTTTTAGCAATATAAAACTTTTACAATTCCAGAACATTTTGTAAATATTACTGGATATAACCTACAATGCCACCTCTATGTTTGTGTCCCCTATGAAACCTCTGTTTTATTGAGGTGGAACAGAAGATTAAATTTAGTGAGCTTCCACATATTCTGCTCCCAGCAGAGGTGAGAGCCATGTCTAGAGCTTCACAGTCTCTCCCCCTTTTTTTCAAAAAAAAAAAAAAGAAAGAAAGAAAGAAAGAAAAAGAAATCCTAATCTTGTGCTAAGTAGTACTTATTTTTCAGTCTCTATAAACTTAACTATTTGACGTTTAAAACAGAAAAACAAAAGAGGCAAACCAAATCTGATCATGACTTCTTGGATATAAAATAGACACTGAGTATTTTTAAAAAAATCTTCTGTTAAGTTATGCAAAGGTTATGTTTCTAAGCCTAACTATCTTCCAATGTTACTTATATATCAGAAGCTTAATAACTTCTATAACTGAATAACTGAAAATAGTGTTGTTAACCTAATTGGAACTAGAATAGATCCATGCAATCAACAGTTGAGTGCTGAGTCCATACTTATATAAATCCTATTGCTTCAGTGGTCTGCTCTAGTTGGAACTAGAGCCAGTGTGGTATAGTGACTTGAATGCTGGACTAGGATTCAATTTGAATCTCTACTCATCCATGAAAACTCAAAACCCATTGGGTTACTTTGGGCAAGACATATACACTCATCTTTAGAGGAAGACAATGTCAAACCTCCTCTGAACAAATATTGCCTTTTTAAAAAGTGCCCCAAAAAGGGTCACTGTAAGTAGAGTTGACTTGAAGGTATATAAGAACAAAGGTAAGATCATTTTCATGTTAACAGTACAGAATTGGCATATTTTTTTATTCCTCTTTAATGATCCTTAACCATGTTAGTGTTAGTGTATGATCACACAATGGTTTTCTGAACTGTTGCTTTAGTGCTGTAGAGAAGGGAAAGGAAAGAAAGCATTTGAGATGAGTCACTTAAATTAATCATTTTGTTTTCTGAGATCATGGAAAGCCATGGACCTTCTGGGATGAGTCACTTAAATTAATTATTTTGTTTTCTGAGATCATGGAAAGCCATGGACCTTCATCTGTATGTTGTATAGGATGTGTAAAATTGAAAAGCACTTGCAAAGTGTTTAGAAAGCTCCACCAAGATCCATTTTTGCACTCCAACTCTTAGGGACACACACATGATATTTGTGCTGTTTGCTCTATGGGACCAGCAGCGGCATCCATGTGTACTTTGGACACATTATGAGAAGGCAGGTCTCACTAGAAAAGACAATAATGCTAGGAAAGGTGGAAGGCAGTAGAAAGATTGGTAGACTACACACCAGATGGATAAACTCAATCAAGGAAACCACACCCTGAGCCTATAGGACCTGAGCAGAGCAGTTGAAGACAGAGGAGCTTGGAGGTATCTCATTCATAAGGTTGCTATGAGTCAAAGTGGACTCGAAGGCAACAACAACAACAACAAACCAGCATGAAGTAGATGGGAAGAAATAAATGGAAATATCCCCAACCCAATCTGCTATTTTTTTAAAAGTCAGAGCTTACTTTTTTGACTTCATACTTTATGGCGAGTTTTAAGCGGCTAAGGCTAGGACGTCCATGCTCTCCATGGTTCAGTTCAACATCTCCATTTAGGATAGCTTCCACTTCTTCTGTATTTCTACACAAATCAAGTAGTCCAACCACAAAGTCTTTGCATTGCATTGACAGCTTTTTGTAATCATTCTATGAAAGAAAATAAATTGGAAGTGAGTAAGCACACTTTTCTAGGTCCAGACAATAATGAGCCATTAGAATAGAACAGGGCAGTCCTTCAGTCCCACTTTTGTGGCCTCTGAAGCCCCCTGTCAGTTCCTGGAGCACTCCTCCTATTTGTTTGGGGGGGGGACAATTTGGCTAGATTTTGGTCAAAAACCACAACCTCCAAGATCCCCACAATACCTGTATTCAACCACATATTGGCCAATATGATGATTGGAAGTGGTTGTTTTGGGTGCAGGACAAATGAGGACAGCCTGTGGGGGTGAAAATTTATCCCTCATCATTTTCAACCCAGGCAGTGTAGAATGAGGAATGGAAGATTTACTAGAAAGAGAGAGCTCCGCTCTTGGTCTGCCTCTGAGGGTTTCTGTTTCCAAGTGGCTTTTAAAAATTGAATATACTTTATTTTATGTTTATATCTTTCTCTCTATAAATTAACAGGGCATTGCATTATATAGAAAAAGAACTAATTAGATGGGGTAGTGGTGGAAATTGGGTACTAATGAGTGCTGCTGCATCACTTTGAGCAAGACAAATAGCTGCTTCCAATGTATCAGGTGAGTAAGGAATAGGATATAAGACATGTATACAGGATATGTGACTAAGCAAGATACAGGGTGGATGACTTGTAGATTCATGATGTAACTAGTAAAATGATGTCAGAGAGGCTGTATTTTCCCACTTTCTCCACCGTCATTCTTTTATTAGTAATATAAATGAAAATACAGGAAACACATTACATTTTAATTAGAAATAATGCAACAACATTATCATAAGACAGGTAAAATCAACTTACTATAGCAAAATTTGTGAAGTTTTTTTAATTTTGTTTTTTATAAAATGAATTTCAAGTACTGCTTTGATTCAGCTAAATTAATCTCATGTTTGAGATGCCAGAAGATCAAGATCATTTGTCCATTGACTTATATGAACAAGGCCAGAGCTTTGAAAAATAACATCCTTGGAAAAAACTCCCAAATACCAAGGCTAGTGGATTCTGGGAGTTAATAGTCTCAAAATTTAACTTTTCCAGGCTCTGAAGCAGTTGCACGAACCAACTTGTTATAAATTGGCTGCACTTCTGCTTCATTGGTTTCTATGAAACTTTAATTTCTCTCCTTGTGCTAAGTAACACAGGACTCTTCCAGAAACAAGTATGTCAGAAGGTGGCATTATTTGTGACTGTAACTCTCTGGGATTTTTAAGAGCCAAAGGAAATTTTATCAATCATATGTTGTTTGGGGCTAGTTCCCTACTTTTTCTTAGTATTCTGAAGGGTTTTTTTCCCCTTGGGGGTTGGACTGCATGGCCCTTGTGGTTTCTTCCAACTGTATGATTCTATGATTCTGCCTGAAACAATAGAAGCTGATCAGCAGAGGAACAAGCTGCTAAAGCGTGGTAGAGTCTCTTTTTTGGAGATTTTTAAATAGAGGCTTGATGGTCATTTGTTGGGAGTGCTTTGATTGTGTCTTTCTAAATGGCAGATTAGAATAGAAAGACACAATCAAAGCACTCCCAACAGATGACCATCAAGCGTCTATGTAAAAATCTCCAAAAAAGAGACCCTACCAGCAGCTTGTTCCCCTGTTGATCAGCTCTTACATTTAGGATGGTTTTCCTAATGTTTAGATAGAATCTCTTTTCCTATAGTTTGAATCCATTGCTCTGTGTTCTAGTCTCTGGAGTAGCAGAAAAGAAGCCTGCTGCTTCTTCCATGTGACATCATAGAATCATAGAATTGGAAGAAACCACAAGGGCCATCTAGTCCAACTTCTTGTCATGCAGGAACTTTCAATCAAAGCATACCTGACAGATGGTCATTCATCCTTTGTTTAAAGACATCCAAAGAAGGATACTCTGCCACTCTCCAAGAGAGAGTGTTCCACTGTCAAACAGCCCTTACTATCACAAAGTTCCTCCTAATGTTGAGGTGGAATCTCTTTTCCTGTAGCTTGCATCCATTGCTCCGGGTCCTATTCTCTGGAGCAGTAGAAAAGAAGCCTGCTCCCTTCTCAATATGACACCCCTTCAAATATTTAAACATGGCTATCATATCACCTCTTAACCTTCTCTTCTCCAGGCTAAACATCCTCAGCTCCCTAAGTCGTTCCTCATAGGGCTTGGTTTCCAGACCCTTCACCATTTTTGTTGCCCTCCTTTGGACACGCTCCAGTTTCTCATCATCCTTTTTGAATTGTGGTGCCCAGAACTGGACACAGTATTCCAGGTGAGGCCTGACCAAAGCAGAATACAGTGGCACTATTACTTCCCTTGATCTAGACACTATAGTTCTATTGATGCAGCCTAAAACTGCATTGGCCTTTTTAGCTGCCACATCACATTGTTGACTCATGTTCAACTTGTGGTCTACTAGGACTCCTAGATTCCTTCCACATGTAGCCATGTTAAGCCAGGTGTCCCCCATCTATATCTATGCATTTCATTTTCAGTACCTTACATTTCTCCATGCTGAAATTCATTTTTTTTTACCACAGCAATTAAAACAGAATCATAGTGCTAGATCATTGTAGCATGAAAGGACCTATGTGAGTTGTGATGATCCAAATAGATGGAGATTATCACACATACAAAAAGACCCAGCTTACCTCTTCCGAACTGGAACCCAATTCAGGCTGAAGATGGGTCTTAATGCATAGCTTTTCCACCTTAATTCTGTTTCTGAGTACTTCCAACTTTAAAAAATGGTTGCCAGAGCACATTTTTGAACCTGCATTGGAGCAGGGATGTACCCAGAAGACAAATTAAGCCGGAAAAGCCATACAATAAGACCCAGCTTCAGCCCGAACTGGGCTCCAATTCAGAAGAGGTAAGCTGGGTCGTTTTGTATGTGCTATAATCTCTGATATGTCTAATCTCCAATCCCTTCCCTATTTTCAGGATATTTCTGTCTTCTTTCCTATTCCCCTTCTTTCCTCCATGCCTCCTATCTGTCTGTCTGTCTACCCGCCTACTTAAATGTCACTTGAGACTTAGGGGGGGTTGCAGACTGCCAGAAATAGTGTGAATTCAGTCCACTTTTAGGGTTAGGGTTAGAGTTAGGGAACCATGGGAACTGTATTTTATTGTGGCACCAGAGTTGTCTGACAGAGAAGGCTCAATGTCTCAGGAAAATAACAGTTCCCATGATTCCCTAGCACTAACCCTAACCCTAAAAGTGGACTGAATTCACACTATTTCTGGCAGTCTGCAACCCCCCTTAGTGACAAAATATCACCTTGCTGAGCTCAGAAATTTGATTGTGATTGAAGCTGCAGGATTGGGAAAGAGAAGGTGGATATTACTTGAAATTCTTCTCATGTTGACTAGCATATATATATATATATATATATCACAGAATCTTGCTGTTTTGCCCTAAGGTGCTAAAGGTTTTTTTATATTGAAAACTATAATTGTCTTAAGGTGGTAATGGACTGGATGAGGAAAAACAGATTGAGATTGAATCCAGAAAAAACAGAGGTGCTCACAGTAGCAGCCCCAAAACCAGAAATAGGGATACAACCTCCAGTCCTGGACAGGGTCACACTCTCCATGGAGGACTGTGTTCACAGTCTGGGGGTGCTTGTGGATCTGTCGCTCCAGATGACCAACCAGGTAAATGCAACAGTCAGGAGTGCCTGTTATCAG
>JAIPUX010001232.1:158321650-158344542 GCA_020142125.1 Phrynosoma platyrhinos | reverse complement strand
CAGCAACCGCTCCTAGATTATGGAATGGCCTGCCAGATGAGATCCATCAGATGATAACCTTAAGCAGCTTTTAAAAAGCTTTCAAGATGGATCTCTTCCGTCAGGCCTTCCCTGACTAGAATTCCTGGCCTCAGGAATCCCCCATCTTGCCCTCCCTCACTCGTGTCTGCTGTCACTGCTTTACTAGCTTATTAGCTAATTAGTTTACTTGTTTTTTGTTTTATTGTGACTGAATACATTTTTAATATGTTTTAACTGTTAATGGGTTTAATACTTTTTTTAAGGGGTGGGTGGGTTCTCTGGGTTTTGGGTTGTTTTATACTGTATGGAATTTAAATCTTTGTTAGCCGCCCCGATTGCTTGTCAGAGGGGCGGGATACAAATACTATTATTATTATTATTATTATTATTATTATTATTATGCATTTCTGTTTTTGAAGGAAACACACACATGGTGCATTTCCGTTTGTTTCCTTAGAGCAGAGTTTCTCTCTCTCTCTCTCTCTCTCTCTCTCTCTCTCTCTCTCACACACACACACACACACAAAGAGGCACTGGAGGAAACTGTCTAGGCATACATGTTAAGAGGGGGATCTTGCTCTCAGTAAACAAACACAGCAATAGCACCTTTAAACTTCACCACTTTAGCTGTACAGAAAATATTAAAATATTTTAAAAACCCAAATGTATGAAGTCTGCAACAATCTAGAAACACATCCAGAGAGCTGGGCTGACTCATATACGACATCACAACACACAGTATAAGCACATAAATAAACTAAAATATGCCCCCTTATTATTAATTTTTTTAAAAAAAATAAGTTGGGATGTTTTGAAGGGGAAATATCAAGTAAGTATCAAGAAGCAACATTAAATAATGTAGTATAAATCAGCAGAAATAACCAGTCTGATTGAGCTTACATATACCAACTTTAGATGCTATACCTTATCTAAGATTCTCAGTAACTGGCAAACTTAAGACATGCTGTAGCTAATGTGAACAATACAACTTCTTTAGAAAATCAAGTGTTTGTGAGTCATTACAAATGAAGAGAGAAGTTACCACTGAGTATAGTTGCTGTCATCTGCAGCAACATATAGGAAATTACACCAAAGATAGACGTCTCCTAACAACTCCTTTACATGTGAAACAGGGACCAACCTATCTATTATATCTCTCCAACTCCCATCTGATGAACTAATTTTTATATGATGAAAGTTATTGGAATGAGATATCATTTGTGCATGGCAATATGTTACTAAAGCCATGAGATATTCTGATGTTCCAGGCTGATTGCATTCACCAGAGCAGCCCATTAGAACACAACAATCTGGAAAGATTTCAGACATTACAAGGTTAGACTGTGGTTTGACCTGAGCCACAGTACCTTCACCATATGTTGCCTAAACTTGAGCACTGAAAATTCACATTCTGATAGTTAAATGGAAACTCCATGTTCTGAGGCAGTATAGCTCGAAAAAATGTATGCTGGGGAACAAACTCAACCTTGCAGACTGCCAGAAATAGTGCACGTTAAACTGAGGCACTGCCCTGGCTCAGTGCTAGGGAATTATGGGAATTGTATTTTTTTCTGAGACATTGAGCCTTCTTTGTCAGAGAGCTCTGGTGCCACAATAAATTACAGTTCCCATGATTCCCTAGCACTGAGCCAGGGCAGTGCCTCAATTTAATATGCACTATTTCTGGCAGTCTGCAAAGGCCTTTAGTTAAGCAATCTGAAGTAAGTAGCATCTCCTGGTCTGAACCAGCTGCTGCAAGTGACAGAGGTCTGTTCTCCTGTTGATTGGAGCACAGTAGACTGATACTTCCATTCCTCTCCCAGCAAGATCTCTAGGGCAACAATCAGAAGTAGGATTCCTGTCACAATTCTGTTTTGCACCAGAGATCGCTGGCAGAGGGAGGATGGTTACTAGCAGCAGATTGATTGGGACAGAATAGAGTCAATCTGCTGTGGCCCATTCAACAAGAGAACAGACTTCCACCACTCACAACTGCAATCAACTGTTAAGCTTGGATTAGGGGAAATTTACCACAGTCAAGGGACTTTTGTCACAATACTGGGGTTGGTTCCAGGACCCCCCATGGATACCAAAATCCATGGATGCTCAAGTCCCATTAAATACAGTGGCATAGTAAAATGGTGTTCGTTATATAAAATGGAAAAATCAAGGTTTGCTATTTGGAATTTATATAACTTTTAAAATATTTTCAAACCAAGGATGCTTGAATCCATGGATAAAAATCTGTGGATATGGAGGGCTGACCATAATGCCATAATTGTGAATACATAATCTTCTAGAATATGAATCAGTAACAGATCCAAACCTCTAGCTTACAGATCCATAATTGCAATACTGAATTCCAGCCATGGTTATAACTGCTGGAAACATGACATTGATTTAGATGGATGTTTCACTTGATCCAGTAGAGCTTTTCATGCTATAACAAATTACTCCAATCCCCAGACTTGACTCTTACCTTGAATTCTTTTTCAATATTAGCGAGCACAGCCAGCTCATTGCTAAGTTCTAAGGCAGTCATTACTGGGTCCTCACTAGACAAGGACAGGTAAGCAGGGCTTGCCAGACCTTTGTAGGCATTGATCCTAGACCTAGAAAGGCTGAAAGAGTCATGCTTTTGCTTCTTATTGCATTCACTGCATTTGCAGAAATAGTCATGAGGCCTCTCAATACGAGCTCCTTTCCTCAGCAGCGTGTGCACAATTTCATACTCATGGCAGTGAGCAGCTAGGATGATTGGGGTCACATCATGAGAGAAACGAGTTCCATCCTCATCATATGCATAAAAGTCATCATGTTGTATCTCCGATTGGCTGGGACTGGTGGTTAGTCTCTTTCCTTCAGCAAATGCAGGATGACTCAAGATGGCCTCTACTATTCGGACATAACCTTTGCTAATGGCTAATAGCAGGGCATCCCCAACACGTGACAGGTTTTCTTTCTTAAGTAAAAGTTCTGTGATTTCCAGGTGCTCATTTGCTACAGCCAGCTGCAATGCATTTTGGCCCATGTAGTCTACACAATTCACATTGAGTGAGGGACATTCCTCCAACATTTTACGAATGACAGGAATATTGCCATATTCTGCCGCTTCCAAAAATCGCTCCTCTTCAATAGAAAGGCTGGTTAAGCGGTCATTAAACATATATGCTGGACCTCGGTTGGCAAGCCGCCTGCCTTTCTCTCGAACTACAGTCTGTTGTCGGAAGCCATGCCTGTTGTCAGTACCTCTGCTGCAGGGAAAGAAAAACATTGTTGGTGCTTTGACTGGAGAAAAAAAGCACTTGTTTTTTCACTTTTTAGCTAAAATATTCTGAGTCTTACACAGCATTAAACATGGCTGTCTTTCCTGAGCACTGAAATCTTACTTCTTATCTCTGATTTCTGTTCAGTGGTCAGAGATAAGAACAGTCCTTTCTTCAACAACATTGGAAAGAGGAGTGGAGCCTGAGGAGATGCCTATAAGATGGAAATTCTTCACACCTGGTTCAGTCAGAACCCCTTAGCAACAAATCTCTGAAAACCCTTCCCACCCAGATTTTGTAACTGTATGCAAAGGTAAGGAAGAAGCTAGGAGGAATCTGCTAGCAGTCACAGGATTAAGGAAGATTCTGAAGGAATACAAAAAAGATGTTTTCTTCTAGTGTCTCCTCAAGTAAGGAGTTTATCACACAGATAATAAAACTAGCTTACCTGAGCTGGCTTAAAATTTAAAACAGGCAGCATCCTGATGTTATCAGAAGGCTCTAGCTGACAAATCCCCCGCCCAGCTCCATCCTCACTCACAGCGGGCTCAGAGCTCCTCTTTTCAAAGCCGGGAGTTTTCCGGCTTAAGGAAATGGCAGCTGGAGCACCCCTGGGAGTAGGGCTGGGCAATGGATTCAGCAGCTAGAACCTTCTGATAACATCAGGATGCTGCCTGCTTTAAATTTTAAGCCACCTCGGTACCTGTGTGAAGATCAGGAACTGTATAGTTCCTTTGCTCTTGGGCTTCAGGAGGCTCCCTAAACTATAATCTACAGAGTGATGCATATACTACATAGTCTTCTGGAACTTCAACCTTTCCAAAGATTCTAGACTGCTTTCTCTGATAAGTGTCCAGGATGTGAATAAAAAGTAGAGAAACCATTTTGATTTGTATGTGATTTTCTTGGTGCTTTGATAAAAAGTTCATGGAGTATGCATATTTTAACACAATAAATCAAGATTCATTAAATTTCAACTTAGCTCTAATTCAAAAACTAGTCTAAGTAGTACAGTAACTTGCAGAGGTAGCAGCATTTTACACATTTCCACATGCTAAGATCATGAGGATTTGCTTATGTATCTGGTACACCATTGCCCTCAATTAATTCTTGTATCTGGTGTTCTGGATTTCTTCTGTGCTGACTCATGCTGATACACCATGCCAGTTGCCTTCCCTAGGACCAAGATTTATGATTTAAAAGGGGTATAATGTTATTCTTTGAGAAAATATATATATGATAAGTGGGTCTAAGCAGCATCTAATTTAACTGCATCTAACAAAGGGCTGATGCAGATGGCCCCTAAAGGGTGGCTCAGTGCCGCCCCTGCGAGTGTCGGATTGGGGTCACAGAAACCACACGCCATGGCCCCGATCCTCCTTTTTCCCACTCCAAAAAGAGCTGGCAAATGCCACTACGTTTGGGGGCAGTAAAAAGGAAACCTTAGAGCCACCAGCACAGTTCTTTTGCACCCCTTTGGTGCAGCATGTGTGCACACTGCACCAACGGGGCACCCTGACACCGCATGCTGTGGTCAGGTGTGAGGTGTGACAGTGATGTCAGGGCAGAGTCAGGGTGACTGGCATGATTTTATTTTGGATATCCAAATGAAATTTTCTTCATCCTGAAATATTTCCTAGGGCTGTGATGACGAACCTATAGCACACATGCCAGGGATGGCATGCAAAGCCATTTCCCCTGGTACATAGAGGACAGGGAGAAGGAAGAGGCACGCACCTCTTCCTCCTCCTTCCCAGCCATCCCAGGCCTTCAGCTGCCTGTCTGAAGCAGCATCTGAAGGCCTGGGACAGCCAGGAAGGAGGAGGAAGAAGTGCATGCCTCTTCCTCCTCCCTGCCCTCTGTGTGTTCCTCTTCTGTTCCTGTTCCTTTTCTTCCTGTCCCTGGAGGGTGGAAGTCCCACCCCCCACACTGGGGAACACCCAGTGCTGGAAGGCCTATTAGTTTGGGCACTCAGCCCCTAAAAGTTTCACCATCACTGTCCTAGGAACCCCTGGTATTATCAAGGATTTTTCATTCCTACCTCCCCGGTCAGATTAAATTAATCCAGTATTTTCCAAAATAAAATGTATCTCTATTTGGCTATCTGTATGTGCTATTGTAGAACTAGCTAAGACGGCTGCCACTAGTAAACACAGCTATTGTGGACAGGAAGAGTAGTGGAGGAGAATTTCTATTCACAGGCACTCTAAATGGCTTGTAACAATGTTACAGTATCAAATCTGGGCACCATGGACTACTAAGCAGCATTCCTGCTACAGTGGAAGAGGGAGAAGAATGAGAAGCCTAACTGTTCTTCCAACAGAACAGGGGTGGAAAAATCTTAGCCCTTGGTGTAAGTCCTCCTAAGGTCGCAAATTGCCCCCTAGAATTTCCCACATGTCCATGTCCCTTTCCCTATGACAGGGGTGGCACCTATAGAGGCAGTGGGGGGCCATTTCCTCTTTGCACCTAACCTACTGGCACATTTTGGGCACACCAGAGGTGACAGAATTCACTTCCAACCACCATATTGTTCAACTTTCAGTTTTTCTGAGTTCAGTATTTGGGAGGGAGTTGGAAGCTCTCAGGAATTGAGAGAAGCAAGCTGCTGCACTTTAGAGCAGTGTTGGGTGATTTTGGCTGGTTTGTGTGTGAAAGGTTCCCTCCCCCCCAAAAAAAGTAGGGTGGTCTGGGAGTTTTGAAGAGCCATTAGAGGTCCAAAGGGCAGGATGAAAAAGGTTTATCACTGTTGACACACAATAATGAGGGAAATGGGTCAGTCAGTTACATGTGTACTTGGACTTACTGTTGTTACCATTACTATAGGGCAGGGGTAGGCAACCTTTCCCCTTTAAGGGCCGAGGGACTTCAGCTCCCAGAAGCCTCAGCCATGTTGGCCAATAGTCCCATGTTGGCCAATAGCTCCTGGGATTCTGGGAGCGGAAGTCCCTCGGCCCTTAAAGGGGAAAGGTTGCCTACCCCTGCTATAGGGAATGGGGGCAACTAACTTCCTCACTCCTTTTCCAGCTTATTGCAGTCATGGAAGGGAAGAAAACAGAAATTTCCTCCTATTGTTTATTTAATTTATACCTTGCCTCTTCCTAGACAAAATATTTCCAAGGAATTTACCAAATGGATTTTAAGAAACATTAATTAAAAATAATTGAAAGGAATATGAAAAAAACAGCAGCAAAAGAAGCAATTTAGGAGTTAGTACAACTCACTCATATAAAACCTAGCAATAACAAGGAAGCAACAATAGCATGAACTAAAATGGGAATGGAATTCAAATGCATAAAGCCTACTTTCTAAAGGCCTGACAGATGAGGATTAGTGTTACAAAAAAGTTGACATTTCTGTGTCAGCTTTGAGTGATGGAATTCCAAAGGAAGGTACCATCCAGCTAGTTCCTGGCTTCCAACACTGTCAATAGACATTTAAAATAGAAGGCCAAATCAAAATGGAGTTGGAGGCGGCAGAAAGTGGGACACCTTTCGATCTGAGAGTCTATTAGGCAAGAAGTGCTTCAACAGGTCCTCTCTGAATGGCTTAAATCTTATGTAGCAACAATCTCACTAATATTTTGTGGCTGACATTTTAATTTCCCACAATACCAAGAAACACTATGCCATTCCAGACCAAAATTTGGAAAAGCAAGCTTGCTATGCTGCCTATATCAGCCGGGTGGATTCTAGAAGGTGTATTCCAAAAAGATAGTGATGTCTGATCTGTTCATTGTGACACATGACTTGATTACATCCTGTTTGGATTACTGTAATGCGCTCTATGCAGGGCTGCCTTTGAAAAGTGTTCAGACATTTCAGTTGGTCTAAAAAACTGCAGCCAGACTGTTAGCTGGGGCTGTTGCTGTGACAGCTCTACTGGTTGTCAGCCCATTTCCCCAATTCAAAGAGCTGCTTATGACTTATATAGTGCAGGCCCAGGATATGTGAAGGTCCTTATTACCCTACATGAAGTAAAGGCTAAGATCCTTAGGAGAGGCCATTCTCTCACTCTCAATGCCTTTCCAGGCACATTTGGCAGATAGGGCTTTCTTGGTCTCTCCTCCTGGACTCCTTCCCTAAGGAGGCTTTCAGCAACCCCTTCTATGCTCTCTTTCCACTGTCAGGTGTAAATTTTCATATTCCAGCAGCTTTTTGGAACTGACTGTAATGGGCTTTTAATTATTATTGTGGGGTGCAGATGAGCAGCTCTGGACCGCCCCAGGAAGCAGTGGATCAGGGCTGCAGCTACACCACACCATGGCCCTGATCCTCCTTTTTGCCACTCCTTTCAAGGGTGGCAAAGGCCACCCCAAGAGCCAGCGTGCAGCTCTTCTTTGCCCTTTCTGGTGCAGCCCATCAGAACACTGTGCTGGGAGGGCATCCTGATGCCGCGCACCATGCGTAATGGCACGTGGTGTCAGGACAGCTTTGGCATGGGGTTGGGGAGGCTGGCATGCAGCTGCCCCACCCCATCTCTGCCTCCAGGCCAGCACTTTGGGCCGGTCTGCACAGGCCCTACATTATTATTTCATTTTTTATATTCTGTTTTTAATTCTATTGATTATTAAGTTGCTTTTTAAAATAATTTTCTTTAGTTTTACTGATTTGTGTGGGTGGGTGTGGGTGTTCTCCCTCTTCTGGTTTTAATATTCTATAAGCTGCTTTGAGTCCTAATATTGGGGAAAGGGTATAATATAAATGAATAAAATGCTAAGGGGAGTGGTAGAAGAGGACACTTATTCACCCTTTGCTCCAGGTTGAAAAATTCTTAGTGAAAAATTTAAATGGTGGCTTCCAGAAATGCCTGTTCAGTGGCCTAGAAGAAAATCAGTGGTGAGCCAGTAATTGCCTTTAAGGTAGCTACCATAAACAAATATCAAGGTTTGGCATAAACCTGTGGTTCTCTTAAGCTTTGTTTGTAGCTCTCTTACAGCTTACTTCTGTTTGTAGTTCTCTTGCAACAATGTCACTCAGTACACTCAGGTCACTGAAAGTGTTACCTTTACATACTATCACTCCTTGAATCTTTCCAATACCACAATATATGCAGTGTGACGTACGTAGGAAAGATAAAGATATCCTTTTGAATACTCCAAAAGCATTCTGTAGAAAATCCCTGCTAGGAAGAAACTATTAAATTGAACAATTTTGCTTAGCTTTTAGAAAGACCTGAAAGAAGGTAAGATGACTTTTCAATTATAAAATAAAGACCAAAAACATACACACCACCACATACCCTCTCCAAATAAAACCTGATTGAATTCACTGTCTCCAAATCTCTAGAGCAAATAAAGACAAGTCTGATATACAGTACATGATTTGTCTTGACTGATGAATAAAATCAGCTCAGCTTTATGTTACAAGGCTCTATACCAGGGGTTGGCAACCTACGTCCCACGGGCCGCACCCGGCCCACCGGCCCCTGCCAACCCCTGCTGCCGCTGCCGGCGATGCCGACGACAACCCCTGCCACTGCCACTATGGCACTGTGCACGTCACGGCCACCATTTTGTTTGCCAAAATGGTAGCCGTGACTCGTTTGTGCATGCGCAGGAGTACTGCGCATGTGCAAATGAGATGCGGCCGCCATTTTGGCAAACAAAATGGCAGCCGTGACATGTGCGGTGGTGCTGCAGTGGCAGCGCATGCGGTGGCAGTGGCGGGGGTGCACGCGTGCACCACCATTCCCCCCCCCAGCCCAGCGGAAGACCTGGAGACCAGCAACCGGCCCCAGGTATGTGAAGGTTGCCGACCCCTGCTCTATACATTTGCTTTCATTCTGGAATGAGAGTATCATCTGCAATCTGGAAGGTTGTGATGGGAACTGTTATTTAAATATTCAAATGTAATCTGAAATTGGGACCCAGTTGTGTGATTATTAAATTCTATTAAAATAAATTCTACACATATATTCACAACAGCTGGAATGGCATTTGAAGAAAACATGGACAAATAATTAGAGTCCAAGTAAGGTTGCTGTAATGTGAAACATAACTTACAGAGAAATTAACCGTGTTTCTAAGATATTTCGAAAATTACAGGATGTCTTAGAGTTGGGACACTTACCACATTTCCATAAATATGTTGTGGTGTGTGCCTTCAAGACATTTCTGACTATGAATTACCTTAAGGCAAGTCTATCATGAGGTTTTCTTGGCAAGATTTGTTCAAAGGAGGTTTGTCATAACTTCAGGGTATGCAATCAAGGGTATTGTCTGCTATTATACCCTTGATTGCTATTATACCCTTGATTGCATACCCTGAAGTTATGCCATTAACAACAGAACAATACCTATTCAAAAAGCATTATTTATTTCCTATAAGTGTCAAAGGGGGGAAGAAGAACTCATATCTGTTGTAACAAGGATTGATGTCAACATCTTGTAGTTGTGATTTCATTTTGAATAACTAATAAATATATGGACTTCATAAGGCAATGAAAAAAAATTATTGCTCATCCTATTGGTACTGCTACACTGTCAGGTATCACCTTCCAAAAAAAAAAATCAAAAAGGCACCAGAAGATATGCTTTTAAAAAGAAGAATACGGGCAGGGGATTTACAGAAAGTCAAAATCCTAATAATGTAACTTGAAATGAAAAGATCCTTGGATGAAAAACATAAGAGTATATAGCTCTACCCTTTCCACTGCACAAAGCCACTACGTGTTATTATAATGCAGAAATTCTCAAGTAGACAGGTGCCAAGTGCTAACTCTTGTGTTGCTAGGTGCCAACACAAAATCTGCCAGTATCAATACAAAATCTTAAGGAAACTTGGTTGTTAGGTAGCCAAATATATGCCTTAAACATCATCAGATGCCTGAAAAACACATGATGCATATTGATAAGAGTGTAGGCCTGAAGGCTGAGGAGAGATCTAGTCTTTCTTCCCAGATTAAAGAATCATAGGATTGTAGAGTAGGAACTCATCCAATAGATCACCAAACTCCCTCTGAACCAGGAAATCTATACCTCAAGCATCCTTGACAAATGGCCATCCAACATCTGTTTAAAAATTCCCAATGAAAGAGAACCCAGCCTGCTCCAAGGCAAACTGTTCTACTGTTAAATAACTCTTGTCACCTGGAAGTTCATCCTGATGATTAGCTGAAATCTTTTTCCTTGTAATTTCAATCCACTGATTCTGGTACTACATCCCAAGAGCATCAGAAAATAAGCTTGCACCATCTTCTATGTGACAGTGACCCAAATATTTGGCTATTGTATCACTTCTCCATCTTCTCATCTCAAGACTCAGCTCCTCAACATAAGCTCCTCAGCTCCTCAACAATAAGATAGAGCTATTATCTATATCTTCTAACTACAGTATATTCCTTATTCTCTTTAAAAACAGAAGTATTTACTACAACCCTATAAAGCAGGTTATAATAATTCTTATGCTAAAGATATTTATGCTAAAGGAGATTGGATTGAAGCTGCCCAAAGGAAACCAGCATATTCAACAGTGAACTAAGAATTAAGAATCAGCCTTACTAGCTCGGAGCCCATGCTCTTAACCTATACAGCTTAACTGTATAGACTTTAATTCCAGGATCCCCAATGGATACCAAAATCTGTGGATGTTCAAGTCCCACTAAATACAATGGATAGTAAAATGGTGATCCTTATATAAAATGTCAAAATAAAGATTTCTTTTTTGGAATTATATATTTTTTGAATATTTTTAAGCCATGGATGCTTGAATCCATGGATGAAGAATCCAGGGATACAGAGGGACAACCTGTATAATGACACAAAAAGCCCAGTCCTACACATGATCCTGTGAAAGGGTCTTATAACACCTGTGGGACCAAATGAGAGAAAGAAGTCTGTAGCATAAGGGTTTTTTTTAACTTTACTATACTTCATCAACCAGACATCTGAATAATCCTAGGCAAGTGGTTATGGATTGTAGCCTAATACATGTATCATTAAGCAAATGGATAATGTAATAAAATCCTAAAACTGTATTCAAGTTGTGCCAAATGTCAGGAGAAGGAAATTTGGTAGTCTTTGTAAAAAAAAAAACCTTAGTGAACCAATGTATTTATAAATGTGGATCCAAAATATCTTAAGACTTTTTCACATGTTAACTGAAATATATAGACAATTTATTAATAATAGTGGATATAAATTATTAATTATATAAATTAGATTGGTAAAGGAGACGTGCAGTACTTAAATACGTGGAAAACTGTTTGCTTCTGCATAGGAATTCATACAGTAGAATAAGAAACTCTGAGAATATTCTGTTCTATTTGTCCATAAGTATAAAACCAGGAACTAAAGATTTAGTGATATTGAGCCTTGTTGCAGACAACTGAGCATAATGGAAGAAATTTATTTTGCTGTACTACTTTTTTTAAAAAAATAAAAATGCTTCTTAGCACCTAGAAATTTTACAGCAAAAGACTGCACATGGTCTCCAAAGCATAATAGTTTGCCAGCTAGAAATATCATACTAGGATAAATGACATCCTTGAAACAAAAGTGCTGTCCCCCCAAAATAATTGGAAACTTACATGCAATAAGTTACAAAAGATACACATTTATCTCCCACAAAATGCTCACAGTGTGATAAAAAAAGAGGACACAAACAGACAAAACCTCCCAATACACGCTTTTGGTATATTGGTATATCTCTCTTCAAAATTTATTCCAAAATAGTTTATAGTACAATTTAAAACACAATTAAAATAAAAAGGCCAGTCTAAAATATATTGCTTGTAAAAATTACAGTACATAAAATGGATGATTAAATTAAAAATGTGATAGAATTCAAAGATATAGACATGTGAGTCTTCAGAATCAGTATGTAGAAAGATCTTGTAGCACCTTCGAAACTAAGGGCCATTGCAGATGGCCCAAAGTGCTGGCCTGGAAGTAGAGTTGAGGTGGGGCAGCCGCACCCTGGGCTCAACAACCCCACGCTGAGGCCATCCTAACACCGACCAGCCATACACACGGCACGCGGCGTCAGGATGCCCTTCTGACACAGCGTTTAAACATGTTGCACCAAAAGGGTGCTGAAGAGCCGCAGCGCTAGTTCTTAGGCGGCCTTTTGCCACCTCTAAAAGGAGCGGCATTTTGCCGCTCTTTTCAGGGTAGCAAAAGGATCAGGGGCACAGCATTGGGTTGCCACGGCCCTGATCCACCGCTTTCTGGGGCAGCTTTATGCCGCCCGTCTGCAGAGGACCTTACTGAAAGAAAGAAGTTGGCAGCATGAGCTTTCGTAGACTTCAGTCTACTTCCTCAGATGCTTTTGGTGGAGTGGAAACCACCAACTTCTTCCTTTCTGCTGCCAACTTCTTTCTTTCTTTCAAAGGTGCTACAAGATCTCTCTACATAAATTAAAAATGTGTTTACCTAGTGTGTAAAAGAAATAATGTTGATACCACATACCTCCCTGGACTGACAATTCATAACTGGAGCACTATGACCAAAATAATCCCCTCTCTTGATATCTGTCCCATCTCTGAAGGAGAAGAGACATGGAAAAGTATAACAACAGGTGAGCTCAAAATATGGAATTTTTAAAAGTTTATTAAAAACAGTTTGTGGGTGGGGCAGAGAAAATAGCCAATTGGAACTTCTGATGCTTTCTCCTGGCAAATCCTCTCCACAAATGCACCAGCTGCTATTTACTTCATGATGCAAATGGAGATAATACCCTAAAGATACCAGATCCCATCTGATCTTGGAAGTTAAGCAGGGTCAGTCCTAGTTAGTAGTTTGATGGGAGACCACCAATGAATACCAAGTCACGTAGGCTATATTTCAGAGAAAGGAACTAGCAAAACTACTACTGAGTATTCCTTGCCTAAGAAAACCCTAGAAAATTCATGGTCACCATAGGTCAACAGGTGACTTGAAGCCACATATGCAAAACAGAACTGTCTACAAGATTGTTATTAGACCTTTAGAAAACAAAACATGATCCAGTCAATCTCTTGATGTCATCACTGGTGACTTCTCATCTTGATTTCTGTAATGCACTCTACATGGGGCTACCCTCATGTTTGGTTCAGAAACTTCAATTAGTACAGAACATGGCAGCCAGATTGATTTCAGGTACATCAAGGAGAGACCATATAACACCTGTATTAAAATTTCTCCACTGGCTGCCTATCAGTTTCCGGGCCCACTATAAGGTATTGGTTATTACCTTTAAAGCCTTAAATGGCTTGGGTCCAACCTATCTTCAGGTCCGCCTTCTCCTATACAATCCACCTCACGCACTTTGGTCCTCTGGGAGGAACTTGTTGCATCCGATAAAAACAAGGCTGTCTACAACCTCCCAGAGGGCCTTCTCGACAGCCGCTCCCAGATTATGGAACAGCCTGCTGGACAAGATCCGTTAGATTAAGATGGATCTCTTCCAGCAGGCCTTTTCTGACTAGACTTCCCAGCCTTAGGAGTTCTGCCCTCTTGTTCTCCCCCACTTCTGTTTGTAGCCACTGCTGTTGTTTGTTTGTTGCTTGCTTTTGGAATTATTGTGACTCTATTTTAACTTGTTTTAATATATAATTTGATTTAATAATTTTTTAAGGGGAGGGTGGTTTCTGGGGTTTTCAGGTTACTTATGTAATCTATATTATTGCATTATATTGTATTATACTGTATGAATTTTAATGTTGCAAGACACCCCGATTGCTCATCAGAGGGGTGGGATAGAAATAATATCATCATCATCATCATCATCATTATTACTCAGTAAAATTCTAATCTAGATTAATAACCAGCAAGTGTCTCCAGCAATTTCAGAAGTCAACCGATAGAAAACAAGTGATAAGTAAGTAATGTTTCGTAAGTCCCTTTATCCTACAAGGTACATCCCTGTACTCATCCTAGAGGAGTATCCTGGTAATACCAGAATACTGCAGCAGTCAAAACAGGGTAAAAAGACAAATCAGCCTGTGAAAAGAACAAAATGGAAATTAAGTACATTTTTCACAAGTCAGATTCTTGGACAAATTACCAACAGCTGCTACCTGTAGCTCTCTAGACTCATACAAAAACCATTTTGTATTTACACTCATTTCTTTTACTAGGCCTCTAATGCATATAGTGTAGCAGTGATACTATTGCCTCCAGTAGAGCATAAATTGAACTACCACTGCTGTAGTTTTTAGCAAAAGCTATAGCAACTGTACTTCACTGTATAAAGTTATATTGCTTGTGGCAATGGCATGGTGTCACATACAGAATTAAAGAGCATTCCTACTACCCTTGGAATTCATTCTTGTGAGGGAGATATCCATAAACAATGTCTCTCACAGTGTAATAAAACAACAGGACACAAACAGACAAAACATTCCAATATATGCTTTTGGTATATTGGTATATCTTTCTTCAGCATAAACCCAGCTGTAGTAAGCAGATGTGATAACCTGTAGCACAGGGATCAATGAGGGATTTGGTATAGCACTTGTGATATTTATTTGCATTTGTATACTACAGGATGGAGAAAATGTAACATTTTACACACACACGTGCTGAGTCTTTCCTATCAAAAATATTTGAGACCAGCAGTATTTTGGATTGGTGGGGGTGTATGTAGAATATCTGTATTTGCATATATGCACATAATGAGATATTTTGGAGATGGAACCCAAGTCTAAACGCAAAATTCATTTATGTTTCATATACATCTCATACACATAGCCTGAAGGTAACTGTATACAATATTTTTAATAATTTTGTGCATGAAACAAAGTTTGTATACATTAGTCTATCAGAAAGCAAAGGTATCAATGAAAAAGTGTTTTGTTTTTCAAGTATTTCAGAATTCCAGATAAAGGAGACTCAACCTGTGTGTGTGTTCAAAATAAGAAGTGGATTTTCTGCCAGTTATAGTTTTCTTTTCTTTTCCTTTCTCTTCTCTTCCTTTTTTATTTATTTTATTATTATTATTATTATTTTGCCACTTGTGGCTGTCCTGCTTGCAGGGAGAGACAATTTAACCTTTTCTTATGGCCAGAAAAAATATTCTGTGATGGAGGAACTGAGGGCTGTACAACCTGTGTTCAGGGATCATATGCAACACTAGTGCAACAACAAACTACACTTCCCAGAATTCCATAGCACTGAGCCATGGCAGTTAAAGTGCTGTCAAACCATATTATTTCTGCAGTGTGGATACAGCCTGAGAGATAGTAATTGGCCAGACGGGGCCTTTAGGCCATCCTGGAGGCAGGGATGGGCAGCTGTACACAGGCCACCTCAACCCCTCCCCAAAGACGTCCTGATGCCACGCACCATTACACATGGCACGCGGTGTCAGGACATCCTTCTGCCACAGCTTTTTGACACGCTGCACCGGAAGGGGTGCTAAAGAGGCATGCATTGGCTCTTAGGGCACCCTTTTTGCCGGCTCTGAAAGGACCGGCATTTTGCCGCTCCTTTCCGAGGTGGCAAAAGGGAGGACTGAGGCCGAGGCATCCAGCAACCTCTGCCTTGATCCTCTGCTTCCCGGGGTAGCCCAGGGCCACCTGTCTGCATCCCCCCTCAGTGATCTTCATGTCGAATTAGGGATTTTCACTTCAGTCTCCAGTGCTAGCCTGGTACTTCAAGAGTTTAAGAGTTAAGCTAAATCAAACCACAGGCAATCTAGGAAATTATTGCACTACCTTTAAAATGCATTTAAGAGAGACTTAACTCACCCAAATTGAAGTAAAATTTGGGCTGCATCCAGTCAGAACTTTCCAAATTAGAAAAATGGCCACCGAAGAGAGTTAAGTCAGCCTGGCTGAATTCGGGCTGCATTCTGATGGTTTTTCGGGGAAATCCATGCAAATAGCATCTGGATGCAACCCAAATTTTACTTTAATTCAGGCAAAGTAAATCTCTTTTTAATGCATTTTAAAGGTAGAGCAACAATCTCCCTAGTCTAGCAACATGTCCATCACAGTGACTAACCAGATGGTTCTTGGAAACCCCTAAGAAGTACAACATGGGGACAATGAACTTCTCCCAGTATTGATCACTATCACTGGTATTTAGAAGACTATTGCCTCTGGTTCTAGATGTAATATATGACTAACATATTCACTGGTAGCATTGTCTTTTGTGAATCTGTCTAATATTGGCCCTAAGCAGACGACTAAAAAAGTCGTCTTCCGGGCAGGGAAGAGGAGGGGCAGCCGCACGAGCGGCGCCCCTTCCTCTCCCCGAGGTCGCCCCCAGAAGTGCCGGCCGTCCACACGGCCGGCGCACCGGGGATGACCTCACGGCGCAGCGCCCATATGCGCTGCGCCGTTTGAGTCAGGGAAAGTGCACCCGCCACTTTTAGGGTGCACTTTCCCTGAAATCTAAAAGGAGCGCCAATTTGGTGCTCCTTTTAGATGCGCCGCAGGGGCGCTGCGGTGCGGAGCCTCCGCTCCGCCGGCGCCCCGACCCGCGGCGACTGGGAAGCAGTCGTCTGCTTCCCCCCATTGTCTTCAAATTGAAATAGTGCACATTAAATTGAGGCACTGCCCTGGCTGAGTGCTAGGGAATCATGGGAATTGTATTTTTTCTGAGACATTGAGCCTTCTCTGTCAGAGAGCTCTGGTGCCACAATACATTACAGTTCCCATGATTCCCTAGCACTGAGCCAGGGCAGTGCCTCAATTTAATGTGCACTATTTCTGGCAGTCTGCAAAGCCAAGTTGGTGACTGTCACCATACCTTGAATTCCACAGTTCTACCATGTGGCTTCTAAGGATAGTGTAAGTGAGGACTTCCTTTTGCCTGTCCATTCAGCTTCAATAAATCACTCTGATTTCTATTATTGTCAAACAAAAAGAAAAACTTCCACCTATTCATTTTCTCTATATTATGCACATTTAATAGCAATAGCAATAGCAAGTACATTGCTATACCACTTATCAGTGCATTTAAGCACTCCCTAAGTGGTTTACAAATGTGTACGCTAATTGCCCCCAACAATCTGGGTACTCATTTTAGCAACTTCAGAAGGATGCAAGCCTGAGTCGAGCCTGAGCCCCTTGGTTGGGATTGAACTTGCAACCTTATTTATGGTTTGTGAGTGAGTGGCTGCAGTATAGGCATTTAACCACTGTGCCACCAAGGCTCTTTCTAATGCATTCTGTTAACACATTACCCACTTGCCTTTTTAAAACTAAGCTCCAAAGCAACAAGTAGGCTTGCTGTAGCACCTTGATACATATTGGTTTCTCTTTTCTGCATTTTTTTTCAGCATCACAATATACATTTGAGATGTGTTGACCAGAAATGCAACAATATTCCAAGTAGTGATTTAAAGAATATTTGCAAATGTTCATGTCCTCAAAAGGAAGTATTTCAACACATCAAGTCAACCAGTTAAAAAAATTAACAACTTCTACATTTTTTCCATATTTGGGGACTTTTTGCAAACAATGGTAAGGGGCAACCCTACCCCCTTTTCACTTTTATTCTCACAAAGATTCCAAAATGCAATCTTTCAGTCTTCATTTTGAGACTCAGAATAGGAAATGTTTGTAATTATTTTAGCGCTCCTTCCAGGGCCCAAAAAGGGGTGCATTGGGGCCAAGGAGTGCAGGTACCTCGTCCCCAATCCACAGCCTCTCAGGGCAGCCCATGGCCGCCCGTCTGCAGAGGCCCTTGAGTCAGGCCAGTTAAAGTGGCCTCAATTTGCACTATTTCTGGAAGTCTGCAAAGGCCCTTAGTTTCAGGAAATTATCACACTAACATTTAACTCAACTGCACCCTAACGGGGTGCAACCAGGAGGCAGGATACAGGTGGGAATTATCACACATAATTTGCCACCGATTACTCTGGCCAAGTGTAGCTCAGCTGCAGTCCAGGTCCCAGGAGCACTCAGCAAGCCTCTATTCAAAGTTGGAAGCTTTGAAATGAATGCTCATGAGAATGTAGAATCCAAAGCTCTGTCCCTACTGTTGTCCCACAATTTGAACATTTTAATGTCTAACCAATTTGGCAAATGACTTAGTAGAAGCTGCAAACAGAACTCAGAAAACCTTCCTTCTCCCACCTCACTCTGCCATATAAATGCATCAGATACTACACCTTTCACACACACACACAAATCTGTGTTAGTCTCCAGTTATTTTACAAGTATATAAATCCTCCCCAACAAATCATTGCAACTGTGAATTTAAAAATTTCAGGTTGCCATTACCAAGAGAGTTTTTGGTGTCCAAGGCCACAATTTACTTGCATAATGTATAGTAGCCTCTCAGCATTTTCATAAATCTACCCATTTTCTACAAAATCAGAGTACTATGTTTCTATAATTTTCCTTACAAATCAATTTAAAAAAACTGTTGTCCCTTAAATCCGCAGCTGTCCAACTCTTGAATGCAGCTTCCTTAAGTGGCATTCAACCCATGCACAGGCCAATGATGCTACAGAGCCTAAATCAAGAGCTGAATGTCATCCATTAGATCTTAATCTTTTGGAGGTTATGAATGTGGGGTGCAATTTTCATTTTCCAGGGTGTTAACCCTTTTAAATGAAACAAAAATTATGCAAGTATGAAAGTCAAACCTGGCAGAGTCTAGTTTTCACAGCAGAAGTGTGGGTCAGACTATAGTTTAATATGCTTTTCTAAAGAATAAAGACTAACTCAAAAAATGACAAACATGTAGTTTGTGGTTTAAAAACAAACAAAAATGGCTTTAATAAATATTTACATAAAATAACTAAAACCTAATCTAATTGAAGATGGTTTGGCTAAAGAGAGATAAATCTCACCATCTTTTAGATAGCAGGAAGAAACTACAACTGACTGCTGTCAGCAGTTTAAAATCTTCAGAGAGAGCTGTTAAATTGTCTCCAAGATTGATAGAAAGAATGAAAAAGAGAAAGGCAAATCCCTGTCTATATAAGGAGAGACAGGAGAATGCAAATATATTCCAACAAGAATATATTATCAATACAAGCAGAGTTAGGTGTGCGCTGAATACCTTTAAGATCTTCGTTTTTTCTTCCACTCTTGGGCCTTGTTCCCACTAGGATTTAAAGTGAATTGCTGATCAGGTTATATGTCCTTTGTTCCCATTTGAAACCCAGTTCTGATCCTATGGTGCTTGGTTTCAATCATAATGAAGCAAGGCAAATCCAAAAGAACCGCTCTTTCCTGACAGTAGTTTTTGGGTGATTCTTTTGGAAAGACAAGAATCTGAACCATATTCAATAAGTAGGAACGATGGGTCTGATTTACATTGGTGGGCTGCACCAGCTCTCACCAGCTTCTGACAGCTAACCCCAGTGCTTTGGTGCCATTCTTGGGGGTGCAGTCGCAGGGCAGTTGGGTGGCTCTTCTCCCACAGCACTCCCATAGTTCTGACAGGCTTGAAGTCACCTCCGGAGGGGAGGAGGAGGGGGAGTGGGAGCACTCTGGCTGGGATCCCCAGTTGAGGCAGCCAAGGGCAGTGCAGGGCTGGAGAGGGCTCAGGAGCATTCTTGCCTTTGCAGAGGGACAGTCGGGCTCCCCAATTGAGGCAGCCAAGAGTGAGTCAGGGCAAGAAGGAGAGGGAGAAGGAGCACTACCACCACCGCCATGGATGGAGAGGGTCTCCCAGAGGGTTCCAGTGAGTAGTGGCAAGGTGAGGGGTGCATCGGAGGGCAGCCCATCTGGAGGAGGCAGGGGAGGCGCTACCAGGCCCCAAGCTTTCCTGCCATGCTACCACCCCTCCTCTGTTGTTGTTGTTGTTGTTGTTGTTGTTGTGTGCCTTCAAGTGTGTCATGGGATTTTCTTGGCAGGGTTTGTTCAGGAGTTTGCATTTTCTTTCCTCCTCCTCCTCTTCCTCTCTCTGTGGCAACCATTCTTCCTCTCTCCCCCTAAGTGTGAATGACAAAGGGGAGTAAAAGGGGAGTAAATGGCCCCAGTGAAAGTCGATCACCAAATAACCCAGTTTCCACACTGGGTTATTTTGTAGTGGAAATGAGCCCTTGGTGAACAAATGCAGCTCTGGCACTGCACAGGGAAAGGTGCCAAGGTAGTACAAAACAAAGCCCTCCATCTCTATTTGAAATATGTACAATGCAGTTTAACATCTGGGTAGAATAAATTGTGAGTTTTCTCTCGAACAGACAAACAAGATCAATAGCTAAGATCTTCTTTCACTGGAAGCACATGCTAACATTGTGACAAGTAAGCAAATTGCATAACACATTCCAGATAGAGCATTAACTTCCTTTTGCTGTATTTAAAATTATATCACTGATATTAGAAAGGCTCTTTTCCAACCAGAACATTTATCATTCAGCATCCTCATGCAGAGACAGAGTCCACAGTTCAGTGTATTCAAACCCCTTGATACCAGTAGACTTAAGTGCACTTAACTCTTGAGGCTACAGCCTAGGTTAAGCTGGAAAAATTCATAAATGGACCTCCTATACAGTTCCAATCTACTCCATCTGTAAATATTTTGCCATTTTTCAGAGTGAATAGTTTCCCAGCTGAGCTTGCCATCAGGGAATGCTGGCAGTGAGCCAAACTATTTGTATAAAGGGATGAAAACAGCAAAGTACTGGCAGGAGTCTATTTATCCCCTCCTCTCCTATTTCCTATCCAGTGGCTGAAGTCACTGCTCTATCTGTCTCTCTTTGTTTTGTTTTAGTGAGTTGAGTTATTTATGATGTTTTAATTATGCTGTTTTAATGGATGATTGGTTTAAAACATTTTTAAGGGTGGATTTTATTTTAATATATTGTATGGAATTTTAATTGTTGTAAGCCACCCAATTGCTTATTATTATTATTATTATTATTATTATTATTATTATTATTATTATTTTACAAATGGTATTTTTTATAGATACACGAGTGTGCCTGTGGGCACACATGCAGGCATAGCCCTGATCCTATATTATGGTTTGCTATCTATTATTAGATCCAGAGGTAGGCAACCTTTCCCCTTTAAGGGCCGAGGGACTTCAGCTCCCAGAAGTCTCAGTCATGTTGGCCAATAGTCCCATGTTGGCCAATAGCTCCTGGGATTCTGGGAGCTGAAGTCCCTTGGCCCTTAAAGAGGAAAGGTTGCCTACCCCTGGATTAAACATTAGCACAGAGTAGGCAATTTACAAGGATCAGGTAGGTTACATCCAGCCCACTGGGACCATGAAGGCCAACCCCCCCTCTCATAAAGCATTTCACTTTTTTGCCAGAAAAGGAGCAGTCCAAGGGGTTTTGTGGAGACCAAGGCCATCAAAACACCTTTTGTTGGTTGCATATTGACTCAGCTCTACAATTTTGTCCATGTTCCACAGAAACCAGACATGGCAAAAATTGCCTAATGGTTGTGTCCCTACCAGGAATAATGATGATTTCCTACCCACCTTTCCCTGTGGATCCAGGCAGGGAACAACAATAGATGAAATATTATCCCATGATATCAGTTAAAAACACGTATCAGTTAAAAGTGCATTTAAAACCAATACATATTTAAAAATAATCAATCCATACAATCCATAATTTAACTATCATGTAGACTGGCCTGCTGGAAGAGAGTCATCTTTAATGATGTTTTAAATTCAGACAGCCCATCCAGATGCCAAATCTGTTCTGGCAGGTCATTTCACTGTTTTGGGGAAAGGGGAGGGCAGATAAAGAAAAGGTCCTTTGGGTGACAATTGCCAGCCTAGTCTTGGCTGACTGAAGTAAATGTCTCTCAAAGGACCTGAATGTATGGGGAATAGTTTATGGGAGAAGGCAATCCTATAGGCAATCTGGACCCAAACCATGTAAGACTTTAAAGGTAGCAACCAATATTTTGTAACTTGCCTAGAAACTAATAGGCTGCCAGTGGGGTGATTTTAATATTGGTGTAATATGATCTTTCCTAAACATATGAATAACCAATCTGGCTGCCAGGCTTTGAACTACTTGAAATTTCTGAACATTGTACAAAGGTAGCCCAATGTACAACACATTGCATCCCTGAAATTACCTGTGCATGCAGTACTGCCTTCTAGCTCTAGGAAGGGGTGCAGCTGAGATAACAACCAAATAGAAGGCACTACTGCTAGAAGAACATTGGTAAACTGGATTGTACCTGGAGGAGGACCAAGATGATAAATGTTCTGGAAACCAAGTAGAGGTAGGTATGTATGGGTTGGTTTTTTCAAACTATTTTAAAAGTTTTTCAGATATATAAAAGTAGAATAACAACACTATCTAATATAGAAAGAAAAAAGAGGAGAAAAGAACAAGAAACAAATTATATATATATATATATATAGAGAGAGAGAGAGAGAGAATCATCATCATCATCATCTTTATTTTTATACCCCGCTTTTTGCCTGAAGGCAATCAAGGCAACTCACAACAACTGCATGTATAAAACACCCACACAACAAACAACAGTAACATAAAAACAAGTTACCCCCCCTTAAAATTACATGATACTAAAAAAAATTAAATAGCTGGTGTACTCACACCAGTGATTATAAAATGTGACAAACCTAAACATAAAAATCTAGACATAGAAACATAAAAACATAAGTGAGGGAGAGAGACATACATTAGATATGGTCTGATTTCATTCAGGGAAGGCCTGCCAGAAGAGATCCGTTTTGACGGCTTTTTTGAAATTCTCCAAGCTAGTTGCTTGACAGATCTCCTCCGG
>JAIPUX010001232.1:158299984-158317615 GCA_020142125.1 Phrynosoma platyrhinos | reverse complement strand
ACTCAATTTGCACTATTTCTAGCAGTCTGCAAAGGCCCTAAGACTTGGTTTGGGGTTTTCCTTGGCCTCGGCTATCGATCTTTCAGCTGACTTTCCAGGAGAGCAGTTATCAAAAACAAATTATTTTTAACACCTTTGTCTGACAAAGAAGCCAGTAGAGCTTCTAAAGTTTGTGGCAAATATTTTATGCATTTTGGTTGCCCCAATAAAGGTATCACAGTTTTGTGGATTTGGAATGTTATTCTAAATTGGAACAAAGGGCCTCAGCACATGGAGGCCCTGGAGCCGCCGCTGGACGGAGCGCCGCAGGGATGCAGCCTCTGCATCCCGGCGCTCCTGCGGCGGCTCTGGAAGGAGCGCTAAATCAGCGCTCCTTCCTCAAGACAGGGAAAGTGCGCCCTAAAAGCGGCAGGCGCACTTTCCCTGACTCAAACGCCGCGCCGCGTCCGGTCGCCGCGGTGTGAGGTCATCCCCAGAGCGCCGGCCGTGTGAACGGCCGGTGACTCCGAGGGCAACCTCAAGAAGAGGAAGGGGCGCCGCTCGTGCGGCTGCCCCTCCTCTTCAGGGCCCGGAAGACGGCTCAATTAGCTGTCTGCCGAGGCCTAAAGTTACCTTACTGGGTAATGTCCCTCTATGTAATGTAAAAGTTACCTTTAAAGGGCATTTTTGAGCATTTGGACAGTTGTTTTCCAAATCTGATGCCATTTCTTTTCAATCATAAGGATTGAAAGTAACAAGTAAAAGAAAGAAACAATGCAATGAGCAACTTGACAAGTAACAAGTAAAAGTAACAAGTAAAAGAAAGAAACAATGCAATGAGCAACTTGGCCTACTTTTGTAACATTGTAAAGTATAATGAAAATGATTTTTAGACACTGTAACAGCAACAAATTACTTTAAACTTTATTGATATAACAGCATATTTAAGTCTCAAAGTAAGTTACCTATTTATTTATTTATTGTAGATTTCTCTGATGAAATGCAATTAGAACTGAAAGTGTCAAAAATACATGGATATAATCCCTACCCTCTTGTTATTGTTTATACTCTTGGTGGCCTAGATAAGGGGTCCCATTTTATTTGAGATTGTCTGCCAGCAAGAATATGGATTGTAAATGGACCTATGAAAAGCAAAAATCTGATTTCTATATAGATTTATCTCTGACTGGAGGAAGAGTCAACACAAAAGTTACATGTTTATTTTATCTTTTGAGGGAGCAGGGTTGAAAAGCATGTACAAATCTTCTGATCCCAAAAAACAGCATGGTAGCTTAGAGGGCTACTATTAAAAGTGAAACAATGGAGAACCTAATCTGATATGACCTGGAATACTGTGTCCAGTTTGGGGCACCACTATTCAAAAGAGATGTTGACAAGCTGGAGCATGTCCAGAGGATGGCAACCAAAATGGTGAAAGGTCTGGAAACCTTTTCAGCTGTATGTTTAATCTGGAAAAGAGAAGGTTAACATGATATGATATTTGAAGGGATGTCATATCGAGGATGGAGCAAGCTTTTTTTCTGCAGCTCCAGAGACTAGGAATCTTTACAAACTGCCAGAAATAGTGCAGCTTGAGGCCACTTTGACTGTCCTGGATCAATGCTAGGGAATCATGGGAATTGTATTTTTTTTTCTGGGTCATTGAGCCTTCTCTGCCAGAGAGCTCTGGTACCACAATAAACTACAATTCCCATGATCCTTAGCCCTGAGCCAGGACAGTTAAAGCAGCCTCAATTTACACTATTTCTGGCAGTCTGTAAAGGCCCTAGGACACTGAGCAATTGATGCAAACTACAGGAAAAGAGATTCCACCTCAACATTAGGAAGAATCTCCTGACAGTAAGCGTTGTTCAGCAGTGGAACAAACTCCCTTGGAGTCTGGTGGAGTTTCCTTCTTTCAAGGTTTTTAAGTAGATGCTGGATGGCCATCTGTCAGGGATAGTTTTGTTGTGTATGAGGCAGGAGGTTGGACTGGACAGCCTTTAACGTCTCCTCCAACTCTATGATTCTATCACTCTATGGATTCTGTACAACAAATCAGCAAGAATATGAGGAACTAGATTGCTACATCACAGGCCTATGAACACTAGCAAGCACATATAATTTTGAAAAGTTAGAATTGGCTCTGACCAGCAGCTTAATAGTGTGTAGCTGGTGTCAGTTATAAGAACACTTGCTCCAAGGTAGTGATTTTTACTTAGGCAAATGTCTGGCTAAAACTTTGTCAGCAGAGCTTCCGTAAATAGGCTGAATACTATTGGAAAGCAAGTATTCCTTGAAGTACACATAGTCAAAAAAATCCCAGCCAGACATATGCAGGAACAAGTGAATCAGGGTCCTGTGACCATTGGGTGCTGTATTGTGTTCATGAAAGCTGCATGAACAAGGAAAGGCAAAGTAAACTTCATTTTGCCAGTTACTTTCCTATTGCAGCTCCATAAACATTGCTGAGGATATGAAGTCATGCCAGTCTCTCTGAGCACTAAACTCTCTCAAATCCTGACTCTGGCTGCATCATCAGAAACAAAATTGTTTGCAATAATTTTACTGGACCAATGACCTTTGAAATTTCAGCTGGACAGTGGTGTATACTACAATATGATTTCACAGTATGAATGAGAGTCTAGGACAACCATAAGACAGAGAAAATTTGCACTGATAATATACAATATTAATATTGCAAGGAAGCAAAATCTAGCACTAAAAAAAATCCCCCAAACAATAAAGCATACCAACCCTACATTCGAAGATGTGAAGGAGAGGGATCAATATTTTAAATAACAAACTTCTAAGCAATGGACTTGATTAGAATGCAGCATTAAATTTTTGCCTGTAAAGAGGTCTTCCAAATCCTAGACCAGGGGTCCCCAAACTACGGCCTATTGGCCGGACCTGGCCTGCCGAGGCTTTCCTACCGGCCCACTGCCGCTGCTCGCACCCACCGCCGGATGCCATTTTGCACACCTCTGCCCCCCCCCAGAAGATCTGGAGGCCAGTGAACCAGCCTCTAGATCAAAAAGTCCAGAGACCCCTGTCCTAGACCATGGGAATGACTCAGATATTTTTAAGTGAGATGCCTGTTTTGACTACTATTTCTGAAAGCTGATGCACTAGTAGACCCAGTTTGCTTGCTAAAAGAAAATATACAGAAACACTGTATGAGTCTATAAAGTGTTAAAATTATGGTTTGGTTATTTGTGGTTAAATCACTTTAGCAGCAATAGCGGCAACATGGCAGCAAGTGTGTACTCCACAGGTATTTGGTAAAATCAACTAGATCTGAGTGTCTGGTAAATTAACAGGATACACAAGTAGGTAAAAAGAAACTTACTTTATTGTTACATATAGGTTCTACAAAAATAACTAAACAGTATACAAAACTATACAGGAGCCATGGTGATGCAGTGGTTAAATGCCTGTACTGCAGCTACTCACTCACAAAACCACAAAGTTGCGAGTTCAATACTAGCCAGGGCTCAGGCTTGACTCAGGCCTGCATCCTTCCGAGTTCACTAAAATGAGTACCCAGCTGTTGGGGGCAATGAGCTTACCGTTGTAAACTGCTTAGAAACTGCATAGCGCAGTATGAAGCAGTATATAAATGAAGCTGCTTTGCTTTGCTTTGTTTTGCTTACAGTCACCCCTCTGTTCTCGCAGACTTGAGATCCATGGACTTAAATATTCACGGATGGGCGACTTCTGGGAGGCACGCACCCCATTCAAGCGAGTCTCCTTTTTGATGAGGGGATCCAGAATGGATCTCCTGTGAAAATGGAGGGCCGACTGTACTTTGATAACAGTCAGATAACTGACCTCCATGTGTGCAAGTACAAAGCACTGCATGGTTTCTGCACCCATGCTTGCAAGCAGGCAGGCAGGCTCACTCACAGAGAACAAAGAATCATAAAACTTTATTACCCTCAGGAAGAATCTCCTAGGAAGAAGAGGGTATGGAAAGTGATCTCTTCACAACAACACTGACCAAATGACCATAGAGATAAATCAGTGTTTTTGTGTAGAAGACACTGCCCCTTCTCAAAGAAAAAGCATAGAGCTACACACAAGCATTGATGTTAATACATAAAGAACTCGAAAGCATTAGTCAAATTAAGAATGTGCATACACCACAAGCACTCAAAAATATTATTCATTGCCTACATGTAATAATACCCAGCTAGATCTCCCCAGACCTCACAAATGCCTTATCTTTTGATGCTGACAATGGCTCCAGGCATGTAAAACCAAATGAAGAGCAAATTTACTACATTTGCTACACCTTTTGGGTACTACAAATGGCTATGCATTACCATAGGCATTATACTTTCATGTGAAGTGTTTAAGAGGATCCAAAATCAAGCATTTGAAGGTATGCCTGGCATGAAGATGTCTCAATTATAAGAGAAATGAAAAATTAGGAAGAATCTGCAAGCTACAGCCTTTCCTTTATCACTACAAAGGGAGAACCATCAAACTACATTCAAAGAAAATGAAATTCAGCAGCAGATGACATACTAAGGTCAGATGCTCAGTCTCATCCATTGCTATATTTAGGGCCTTTACAGACTGCCAGAAATAATACAGATTGAGTCCACTTTAACTGTCCTGGCTCAGTGCTAGGGAATAATGGGAATTGTATTTTTTTCTGGGACATTGAACCTTCTCTGTCAGAGAGCTCTGGTGCCACAATAAACTACAGTTCCTTCCTGGTATTTAATTATGTTATTTTTATTGTCATAGATCGTACCAGTCCTTGGTTTGAATTTTCCTTTGATTTCCTAGATCTTGTGAAATAGATCTCTTCTTCTTCCCTTATTGTTGTCTTCTATTCCTCTGCATTGGTTGTTGTAGTAATTTTCTTTATCTTTCCACACAAACCGTTGTATTGTTGCATTCATAATTCTTAGTTTGTTCCTATCTCCCTTTTGTTTGTCTTCTCTTCTTTTCTTGTTTGTAGTGTTTTTTCTGTCATCTATGGGGTTTTTTTTCTCTTCCTCTGTCTGCATTCTTTTATTATGTCCCTGGCTTCAGATCATAGTTCCTCTGGTTCTCAGTCTATTGTGCTTAGTAGTGTAAATCTGTTTCTAATGTTATCAGTAAATTACTGATAACATAAATTAATAACTTACTAAATAAATTACTAAATAAATCACTAATTTACCAAGGTTATACTGTATAACAATAAATTACGCTTTGGTCAATTATCTGGAAAGAATGAGAAAAGGGCTGTACAGATGGGCAGGAAAAGGTGACATGAAGCTGCCTTTTCCCTAAGCTGTAGCAATTGCACTACCTGCCTCGAGAATGCCCTAAATGCGGATGGAGCAACTGCACTGAGGGCAGTCAATGCAGCTTTACCAAGGCTGTATTGAAGCCCCGCCAAGCGCACTGCTGGCCCCGAGGACGCCACAAAAGGAGACGGAGCAACAGCACGGGGTAGCAGCAGCTGCTTTAACCGCGGCGCCTCCCCAGCGGCCCTGAAAGGAGCGCCAAAAAGGCACTCCTTTCATAAGTCGCAAAAAGAGCGCCCTAAAAGTGGCGGGCGCCCTTTTTGCGACTTATCCTCCACAGCGCGTCCGGACGCTGTGGAGGGAGGTCGCCCTGAACGCGTCCGGCGTGCGGTGACCCGGAAGCGTTCAGGGTGACCTCAGGAAGAGGAAGGGCCACCGCGCGTGCGGTGGCCCCTCCTCTTCCTGGCCTCGGAGACGGCTCAATTGAGTCGTCTGCCGAGGCTTTCTGTCACTCTCTGTGTACAAAGGTGACTGAAGTTCGGCATCCCTGCGCACCTGCACAGAACACGTCATACACCTACAGATCATACAAGAATTCACTGACCTCGGCTTCCCCCAAGTAGTGGGTGCTGTAGACAGGTGCCACTGTCTGATTGTGACACCCTTGGGATGGAGGAACGAGTTTGTCAACTGAAAAGACACTTACTCCATCGTCCTGCATAAAACATGTCCCACACAGAGCAGGGTGGAGGGGAGAGGTACATGCAAGGGAGGTTTGTGTGGACAGACTTGATACATGTAGCTGGTGGTCATGCAAGGGACATGGTCAACAGGACACACAGACAAATGTTACTCCAGGAGCCCGCCCCCAATCATACCTGGAAGTGGCATGCAGGTCTTATGCAAACCTGCACCCTTGTACAGAAGAGGTCATAAACGCCTCTTTCATGCAAACTACTGTGCATGCTGACAGTAAGTGTACATGTAACAAAATGCATTTATTGTCATAATAGAGAACAGTTGCTAGGGTGCATGCGTAGGGTTACAATTAGGGTTAGGGTTCGGGTTCTAATATTCAAGTGCACTTGCAGTGGTGCATCCACATCTGGAAGCATAGGGTGCTTTAAATTAAAGCCAGCATTGTAGATCACCAACTCAATTTCTCCCGCACGTATGGTAGAGCATTTATATGGCTGTTTTAAATCTCCGGCAACCTTTTTCTGAAGCACTGATGTCGCTGCATACATATGCACATGCGAAGGTGTGCATCTTTCCAGAAGAAGCAAGAAAAAGATGCTCCTTTTTGGAGCGGCTTTTCCCAGCATGTGGCACCTAGAAGGCACTTTCCTGCCATTTTTAGGCATACGTAGTCTAAATGCCATGCCTCCAAGTCAGCCTGAAAGCACCTCTTTTTGTCCTTCTGTACAGCCCCAAAATTACCAGTGGCTTCAGCTGCATAGAAATTTCTCTCCTAGAACAGAAGATAACTATTAAATTTTCATTATCACCAGCTTTCTCGTTACTCCAACACTCTACCATCTCTTGTAAATCAGATCACAGCTGAGAGCTCAAGAAAGCACAGGAACATAAAATTTATCACCAGGCAAGGCTTTTAATTGCTAAGACTCCCAGAATGGCTATTAGAATTATTTCTCTAGGAAAAAGAGGTCCAGAAAAACATTTCTGGAACAGTTTATGCTAGTACCTTGACCAACCCCAAAGATTTACAGAAAATATTTGAATCAAAAAGACTAAACAGTTCCTCTCACTTGATTACATATAAAAATATGTGTTTGCTACAATGAATGTTAACATGCTTATATGAATGCTGACAATCTGAAACAAGCTTGTTGGAATTTTTTTAGACCCTCAAAGAATGCAAATAGTCATTGATTTGTGACCAAGATGAGATTGTCTGCATTCAGCTGCACATGGCAGAAAAAAACAGAAGTATATATTAATACAGGGATGGGAAACATTTAGGGTCCCAAGGATGGGATTGCTTCCTGGGACCAGAATTCTGGGTAAGACAATGTGTGAGGCAGTGCTGTACTCACATGACTTCCTACCATGATGTCATTAGGCACTCCCCCTCTCTTCTCCCCATTTTTGTTTTCATAGAATCACAGAGTTGGAAGAGATCACAAGGACCATCCATTCCAACCCCTGCCATGCAGGAACTCACAATCAAAGCATCCCTGACAGATGCCATCCAGCCTCTGTTTAAAGACCTCCAAAGAAGGAGATTCCACCACTCTCTGAGAGAGTGTGTTCCATTGTTGAACAGCTCTTACTGTCAGGAAGTTCCTCATAATGCTGAGGTGGAGTCTCTTTTCCTGGAGCTTGCATTCATTGTCCCATGTCCTATTTTCTGGAGCAGTAGAAAACAAGCGTGCTCCATCCTCAACATGACATCCCTTCAAATACTTAAACAGTCATATCACCTCTTAACCATCTCTTCTCCAGGCTAAACATACCCAGCTTCCTATGACTATTCTAGTTTCCAGACCCTTTTGCCATTTTGGTCGCCCTCCTCTGGACACTCTCCAGTTTGTCAACATCCTTTTTGAACTGTGGTGCCCAGAACTGAACACAACAGTCCAGGTTTTCTCTGTATCTCTCTTTGGATGTGCTTGTGTTTCTCTATCTTCATTTTTGTGCTTCTCATTATCCCACTGGATCATGAAGGATATGAAATCTCTTACCACCATTCTCCAAGGAATTTCTCCCACTCACAGTGCATTCCCAATAAGGAAAGCAAGCTGGAAGGAGTGGAATCCAATAAGAGATAATGCTGTTTCCTCCCTGTCTGGCTCATCATTGGATTACAATAGGCCCTTTATACTTGATGGGATAGACATGCAGGACCCTCATAAAAATGGGAAAACCACAAATTAAAAAACACTCTTTATTTTACCTGAGAGAAAACCTTTCTGGTAATCTTTAGCTGCTCAAGTGCTACTCTATAGTTAATATCCACCAAAAGCTGACCAGAGAATCATGCTACAGAATTTTTTCTACAGAAATGTTCTCTCTAGTAATCTAGGTCCTCCAATGTGACTCTATGGTCAATGTTCAACAGGGTTGTCCTGGAGGACCCCAAGATCCCTAGAGAGAACATATTCATCAAATCCATGAATAATCAAATCCACAAGTGTCAAATTCGCAAATGTGGCAGGCTAACAGTATTAGCATGGCTGGAAGGAGGGGAGATCCCACAGGTGGGGATCTGGAGAAAGGGGAGGGGACAGATTGGCCTTTGTGGGGTAGACTTTGACCTCTGCCTAGGATAAGTTCCCCCTAGCAGATGCTGACATTCATAAAACTAGTCTGACAGAGTTTAGGACTTTCATCATATGTTGGACATTTGCTATAACATGAATGTTGTGAATTTGTTACTGAATTGCCTTGAATAAGTCTGAGGTTCAACTGACCTATCTTCTTTATTGGTTACTGACTATTTCTTTACAGAGCAGATTATCATAACAATGTAGGGGGGGATGCAGATGGGCAGCCCTGGATTGCCCCAGGAAATGGAGGATCGGGGCCAAGGCTGCCAGATGCCTCGGCCCCAATCCTCCTTTTTGCTGGCCCGGAAAAGAGCAGCAAAATGCCGCTCCTTTTAGAGCCAGCAAAAGTGTGCCCTAAGAGCCAGCATGTAGCTCTTTAGCACCCCTTCCTGGCACAGTGCATCAAAACGCCGTACCGGAAGGACATCCTGACACTGCACACCATGCATAATGGCATGTGGCATCAGGATGCCGCAGGCGTGGAGTTGGGGCGCCTGGCATGCGGATGCCCCTCCCCATCTCTGTCTCCAGGCCAGTCCTTTGGGCCGGTCTGTAAAGGCCCTAAGTCATCAGTTTTGTTAAAAGCCAAAACAAAAAAACCCAGCAAAGAATCTCCTGGCTGATGTCTACAAAAGCCTGTTAGACCTTAAAGTACCACAAGTCTTTTTGTTGCAATAGAATAACATGGAGATCCCCTTGAAAAGATCAACAAAAGGGGTTGGTGTGTGAGTATATAACAGACAAGTAGGGGACAAAAGACACATTGAGGCAGAGAATTAGCTTTGAGCTCTAAATACATTTTTGGGGTGCAGATATCTCTGAGAACCTTAAGGGTTAGCAGGTCATATGCTCTTCTATAGTGCAGAAACACTAACTGCCTCCAATTGTGTTATATAATTGTATCTAATGAGCTTTCCTATAAAAGGAAGCCAAAGCCTGGTGAACAGTACCCTTGAAGAAGTTATGAGTGCACATGGGTACAGATTGTGGTCAATGTAGATTTCTATGCATGTTATCTGCCCTCACTCTTCAAGAAGAGGACTTTATATCATTAGGAGCTGATAGCTAATTCTCTGGTGGTTCATCCCCTCTGACCATACTCAGTTTGGCTTTTGTTGACTTTTTAAGCTAGTAAAAGCATTTCAATTATCTCTAGATTCTAATAAGACACTGCCTAGTTGCCATCCACTCTACCAACCTGGGGGCCAATATGCTTTGAATACATCAACTGACAGAGAGCTACTTTAGAATATCTGCTGACTCTTTGCTCTTCATTAGAACTGAAGACATCATAAGGACATAAGAGCTTTAAGATCAAATCTGTTGATCTTATCTTAAACTTTTTTAAAAGAGAGAGAAAAACTTTTCTTCTTCCCCCGTCTCCTTCATTCACTTTATGCAACATTTTGGCAAATGACAAGATCTGGGTTGAAATACAATTGACAGTCACAACTAGTCGGGGTGAACTTCCACCATATTTTGTGCCTCCCCAGTCAAGTTTAGGCTCAGGAGATGCTTTTTTAAATCAGGAATTGAAAAGGAAATTACTTTGGCCCATTTCCTGTTATTATATAAAGCCCTACATGGCCTGGGTCCATCTTATCTTAGGGACCGCCTCTCCCCATATGATCCCCCCCCCGCGCCCTCCGTTCAGCGGGGAAGAATCTGCTTCAACAACCAAAGGTAAATCTTAGGCAGACTTCCCAGAGGGCATTTTCTGTTACTGCCCCTAAACCGTGGAATGGCCTGCCGGAGCAGATCCGTCTTAGTACATCTCTGGCTACTTTCAAGAAAGCAGTCAAGATGGACCTCTTCCGGCAGGCCTTCCCAGAATAATCTCCTTGCAGGGATAATATATGTGGATCTACTTTGCCCCTCATTCCTCCTCTGAGTGGCCATTTTGTTACATGCAGTTGTTATTGTTGTTATTTTACTTAGTTATATGTTTGATTTTAAACTTAATTAGTTTAATTCTATTTTAAGGGATGTGGGTTGTGGGCAGGGGGTTGTAGGAATTGGGAATGTTTTAATTGTTGTATTTTAACTTGTTGTAAGCCGCCCCGATTGCTTTGCAGAGGGGCGGGTTATAAATAAAATTTTATTATTATTTATTATTTATTATTATATTAAAGAAGACTTCTCCTGTGCTTAAAATGGCCCCAAAAGCCACCAACATATGACGAAATGCCTCCCATACTCACCACAGAGCATTTGGAGGTAAAATAATTGTTATTTATTTATTTGCAGGAACAGGTGTAGTATAAAGGTGTGGCCCTCTAAGTTCTCCTGTGGGGATAATGCAGCCCACTAGTCATCCACCTAGCTGTTCAACCCGCCTTGATGCAATTTAAATTTGCAGTGCTATCCCTTTTTTTTCCTGAGAAACTCTTAAACTTTTTACACTTGAAATGCATGCAGATATCATGTGGTTGCTTTCCTGCTGTGTACATATCTAGCGGTTTTAAATCGAATCAAGCCTTTCAGACTGCAGCTGGGAGGCAGGATGGAGGAGGGGATTATCACATGCTAAATCGCTGCCAAATCACCGGCTGCCATCAGTCCAGGTCCCAGCTGGACTCAGCCGGTGCTTTTTAGAAATCTGAACACTTTCCAGTTTCTAAAAAGCACGAGCTGATCCCGGCTAGGACCTGGGCTGATGGGGGCCGGTGATTCAGCGGCGATTTAGCATGTGATAATCCCCGCTTCCATCCTATCTCCCAGCTGCAACCTGGAAGGCTTGATTCAATTTAAAACCCCAAGCAATAAGCTCCCTAGTTTCACTGAGGCAAATGGAAGAGAATTTCATTTACCATACTCTTATTTTTGTGTGCATGTAATGTGTGAATGCAATAAAATGCAGAGTCATCTTTTAAAGTAACTAACAGAGGCAGAGGAGCAAGAGGAGAACTGGGACTAAAACAGATTAGGAAGAAGGGCATAAGGGCATAATCTTCCTTTCAACCCCCACTGTCATGGTCCTGATTAAAAGGCCCCATCCTAAAGCTTCATTGGTCTCCACAAGAGCTGTTAGAGGCTTCCCTTCTGATGCAAACAGTGGGAGTGGACTGATCAACTTAGCCATGGCAGGCAGAAAGAGTACCCCCCTCCATGTTTTATGGTTATAATGTTGCTCAATCTCTGCAAGGCATGCATATATATATATATATATATATATACACACACACACACACACACACACACACTCAATTCAGACAATAAATGTTAGATCCTGCCTCCCTGGAGGGTGTCTGTTACCACTTAAATGAGTTGTGCACTGTTCCTAAATTGTACACTTTTGTGGCTGCTACAAAATTTACTGATGCTGTGTTGGTGCCTGTGGGAATACCAATGAAAAACAAGCAAGTTAGAATCTGAGACAGTCTTGCATTTCAAGGGGATCAGAAAGGACGTATTCCAAAAGGCCTATAGTGAAGGAAACAGCACCCCGAATAGACTGTATCCCTCATCATGTATAAGGGTTCTCTGTGCAAACTGGTTCTCCAGTTGCTGCTTTGAGGGATTACGTGTGAAAACATATCTAGTACCAGGTTTCTTGGAACTAATTGGATGAACAGGATCAAAACCTGAGCTCACTCTCAAATAATCAGATATCCACTTACAATGCTTGCATTGTTTCTCCAAGAAGTTGCTCAGTGGCTTCTAAATCTAGTCTGAAGTTTTAAAATGGACTTTAATGGCTGCAATCCAGAAGTAACTGAATAAAGGAAGGGGACAAGATGCACTGATGCTGTGTTGTGTCTTATCTTCATACACATACACACCTAAAATTACATACCTTACTATGAACAAATAATTGGAAATGTAACACTGCACCACCTACTTATAATACAGCATTACATGTGGGCAGGGGAGGAAACAAGAGCTAACTCCTGGGCACTAAGCCATTAGTGGTTCTTCAGGCTTTACCTGAACTCAGGTAGGTACCTCTTAGCCCAAGAGTGTATCTTAAAAATACCATATCCTAAAAAGTTTTGGGAGGTAGTTGCTTGCAGCTGCCTCACTGCCTTGAAACACATACTGATCAGATAAAACAATAAAGAGACCTATGTCCTCTTGAAGAATGTTAGATAGATGCATGAAGTGTTCTACAAATTTTTAGGTATATATAAAATACATGTCTGAACTGAACATCATAAGACAGGGGGTAGGACTGCAGACAGTGAGATCAGTGGGATTATTCCAAGCCAGCAATTGTTGTGCTTCCTTCTGTCAGGGTAGAAGACATAGCCAAAGCCACTAGTCTGAGTATTTGGGG
This sequence comes from Phrynosoma platyrhinos, assembly GCA_020142125.1. Taxonomy (NCBI): domain Eukaryota; kingdom Metazoa; phylum Chordata; class Lepidosauria; order Squamata; family Phrynosomatidae; genus Phrynosoma; species Phrynosoma platyrhinos. The sequence goes on along the minus strand of JAIPUX010001232.1, from coordinate 158,304,821 downwards.
AATGACTTAGCACAGCGGCAAACATTCCTCTTAGAGGAACCCAAGCTATTCCTGCTTCAAAATCAGCCTCAGCAGAAAAGACAGGATGATGTTGGAAGCATGCACAGGATGATCAGAGACCACTCATCAAAAGCATCCCCCCCCCCATCTCAGATACCTCATCTCTGACTCTGATGACCTCTGGTAATGGTTCCATTTGACCATTTGTTCACATGTCTCTCCACCTGGTTTGATCTACTCAGCTGGGAACAGGTGTAGTTGGCTTTGTGACACATTGGCTGGCTGACTTAAACTGCCTTTTCCTCAAAGAGTGATCTTGGACACTGATTTGCATTTGATCAACAAAGCCCATTTCATACAACTCCTATGAATGGTCTTCATATGATTAAAGGGGAACAGGACACAATATAGGTTTGGGGAAATGGCATCCCAACTTCTCCACCCTAGAATTTCCTAGAGAAAGGACTTGGAAAGATGGGTAACATTCAATGTTGGACACCACTGCCCACAAGTATGTGGATTGACTTCAGGAGGGTCCCACCACCAAGCCTTCTTGCTCCCAAGTAGGAAAGGCAAGAGGAACAGTCCTGGGTCTTTGTCTATGGCAATACACAGATTTCCCCAAAATGCTGGAGGTGGAGCATTAACAGGAGTCCCTGGGCAAATCTTCTGCATTTACCATAGTAAGTTTGGAGGGAGAAAATATTTGCTGATAACTCAATTGATATTTTTGTTGTCTGCCTGGGAATGGTAAAGTCCAGGGTTAACAGGCACATTTGATGTTTTAGGTGCACCACCACCATTCCACTGTACTTTTCATTTCTCCTGAGTACCTATACTTCTAGTTATTATAAGGCATAAAAAGTAATTGCAACCATTTTTTCTGAACAAATCCTGCCAAGGAAATCCCATGAAAGGGTTGTGATAGGATCGCCATAAGTCAGAAATAACTTGGAGGCACACAGCAACAACAAATTTTCAAGATTGAATGTACTGAAGAGTAGGTCTCTGCTGTAAATGTATTTCTCACCACTCCATCTCCTGCCAGTGGAAGTTGAAATGGTGCCCCTGTACACCTTTGGACACAAGTTGTACAGTTTTTGTTTAATCCACATCACATCACAGCTAAATTTCCCTCTCTGATCTTGTTAATGGAAAAGTAAGAAACAAATGCACCACACAAAAGTATACCACTAGCAAAAACATTTGTGTTAAAACAGATAAGTCTTAACTAGTTCCCTAGTGACTGGCATCCATAGAGACAAATGGGCATTAAGATTTTCCATTTAAGGCTAGGGTAACATTATCACTTACACAAATATTTTTCAGATCAGGGATGAAAAGCAGCAAAATTGAACATAGAGATGGCCAGTGCTAAAAGCTTTTATGCTACTGACTTATTTTCAAGACATTAGTAAATCCCAATGAGGAATGACTATGAATCTGACACAAAGCATATTATGGAGTGTAAAGTGAACTTTCCTGAGCACCCTATTTGCATGTTTCACCAGTAACACTTTCAGTCTCTAGGACATTCAGTAAAAACTTTCAGCTGATGGCACCAAATAATCTGCATGGGTGATTATTATTATATAGCTTTGACATTATATAACCTTGACACAATTTCTTTTATGCAGAAAGACTTGCAGAAACCAGGAAAGAAATCATAGGCATGGATGTCAGCAGAGACACTTGATCCACAAATCACATTTTATGTATGATGATGAGCACATATGACCTCATGAACTCGGCTACAAGCAGCAGTCTAAATACAGAGTGAGAAGGATTACTGGGGGGCTGACCAGACTATCCTGGCATTGGAGCTCTCCCGGGTTGGTCCCCTGGTCAACATGGGACTGGGATAGTGCTTACACACCCATCCCTGTGCCAAGCCAATACCCACTACCAGCATGTGCTCCTTACCCTACCAGTCCATTGCTCTTACTCTGAAGTCCCCCATCACCACATGTGATGTGAAAATGCAGCACATGGCCAGGTGCCCCATTTCTGCATTACATAATTGATGGGAGGCTTATGGGTAAGAGTGATGGCACATCAAGATAAGGAGCATAGAGGGGGGCATCTGAACAACTGGGTTCTGCCACAAAATTTCCAGGAAACTCGATGGCAAACCAGAGGTCAAATTTCCCAAAGATTAATGGCTGTTTACCCCAAGATTAGGCCAGATTCATGTGCAGTCTGGCCAGATCGAGCCTAATCCTGCCTTGAGGTTTTTGGCCTGCATCGTCTGAACTGGACAACATAAGACAGGGTGGGGAACACTGGAATTCCTAGGATAGACAGTGTTGAAAAATGTAGAAGGCCTTAATGCTGAGCTCATACATGGTTAGTGAGAAACTCTCCAGCTGGGACTCCATGAGAGAGAAGCCCCTACTCTGATTTCTTCCTGGGAACCATGGCACCAAGGGCCACATACTTCCTGGGGCCACTCATAAATGCAGGTAATATATCAAAGGCTTCAAACCAAGAGGATACTACTGATCACCAAGCTCCTTTAAGCTCTGTATTCCTCAGGAACTGGGGATAGGAGTCAATCAGACTCAGGCCAATGCAGACTGGCCATTTGGGGCAGCAGAGAGCTGCCCCGGGGAGCAGAGGATCGGGGCCGCAGCAACCACATACCACAGCCCCGATTCTCCCTTTTGCTGCCCCTAAAAGAGCAGCAAAATGCCACTCCTTTTAGGGATGGCAAAAGACCACCCCAAGAGCTGGTGCTGTGGCTCTTCCGCGGCCTTCTGGCACAGCATGTTTAAATGCTGCGCCATGAGGGCATCCTGATGGCATGTGCCATGCGTACAGCCACGTGGCATCAGGACGGCATCAGGGTGGGATGGGGTGGGGGTGGGGTGGGGTGGCCAGCGTGCGGCTGCTCCACCCCAACTCCACCCCCAGGCCGGCCCTTTGGGTCGGTCTGCAACAGCCCTTAAAATTAAGAAGTCAAGACCTCCTGAAAGAAATTGTCTCTTCTTTATGATATCAGAGTACTGAAGGGCTCTTGATTTGCAGTCCAAAGTTTCAAACATTGCATGAGACATACAACCTCTCCTTGTATACAGCGTCTCAGGACTAATTGCTGAATTTCTTCCCTTGCAGCATTTTTATGGGCTCATCCTCCATAATGTGACTGTTTAGAATGTGAATTCAAATAAAATAACACTGCTTGAGACCTGAGTTCTCCCATGTACTATTATTGCACCTGCCAGCATCAACATTTGCAGTGTAGAAGTGTTGTCATAACTGTAATTTCATCACAAACAGAGCTTCACATCACCATTTCTGGGTACCCTCACCTACAGAAGTTTAGAAGACTAGTCACAGGGATGTTTCTGCGGTTTTGACTGAACTATAAAAGAAATTGTTCCAGAGGGATATTCTCTTGATAGAATCATAGAACAGAATCACAAGGGACATCCAGTCCAACCCCCTGATATGCAGGAAGACACAATCAAAGCACTCCCGTCAGACAGCCATCCAGCCTCTATTTAAAAATCTCCAAAAAAGGAGACTCCACCACCTTCCAAGAAAGTGTGTTCCAATGTCAAACAGCTCTTACTGTCAGGAAATTCTTCCTAACGTTGAAATGGAATCTCTTTTCCTGTTGCTTGAATCCACTGACCTGTGTCTAGTATCTGGAGCAGCAGAAAACAAGCTTGCTTCATCCTCAATTTGACACCCCTTCAAATATTTAAACATAGCTATCATGTCACCTCTTAACCTTCTCTTCCCAGGCTAAATATACCTAGTTCCCTAAGCCATTCCTCATAGGGCATAGTTTCCAGATCTTTCACCATTTTGGTCATTTTGTTTGTTTTAGTTTTCATTTGTTTGTTCCCTTTCACTTTTAGTGATCCTGTTTTCTTTTTCTTTTTTCCTATGTTCCCATGGTCTGTTACTATTTTTGCATGCCATTGGTGGCTCATTTTATTGATTCTGTGTTTTTGTGTTGTTGTGTTTTTTTAAAGCCACTTTGAAGACTATATTTAGGAGGAAAGTAGCAGAGAATTTAAATAAATAAAATTATCCAAAACACATTTAGGAGGAAAATGTCCATTTAACCAGAAGGCTAGGCAGAGTTTTACCACTGCTAGGCCACAGGATTTTATTAATCTTGATGCAACCTTCTTGTATTAGAATCATACTAAATGATAATAGAAAATATGACATTTTGTTTGTATGTGAAAACAGAAGTTATGATCTATGTAAAACACTGCTCAGTTCACAAGAAACAAACATAAAGTGTTTCTTCAAACATGGAACATTTTTATTAGCCATATGGAATATGCCCATAATTTAAATGACCCACCATGCTCTGCTCATTTGAGTCCTTAGAAAATCATAAAATGGTTCTTAATTCCCTCTTCACTTCACTATAAATACTGTCTCCAATGAAAAATTCACATTGTAACCTTGTAATTTCAACCTTCAGACTAAAAGAATGCAATATATATGGATACCTATATATCATCATCACATCACATCTCTATCACAGCAGCTGCTTTTGTAGAGACTAAATGTTTGATCAAGAAAGATTTTAAAAATTAGTAGGTCAAGATGGTACAAGATGGGCCCAGTGCTATTCAATATTTTATCAATGACTTGCATGAATAGGAGGCATGCTTACCAAGTTTGCAGATGACACCAAATTAGGAGGAACAGCTAATACCCTAGAGGAAAGGATGAAAATTCAAAATGATCTTAATAGATTAAAAAGTGGGGCCAAAGCTAACAAAATGAATTTCAACATGGAGAAATGTAAGGTACTTAGGACAAAAAAATGAAATGCATAGATTTAAGATGGGGGACACCTGGCTTAACA
>JAIPUX010001232.1:158283310-158294416 GCA_020142125.1 Phrynosoma platyrhinos | reverse complement strand
TTTTTTTTCTTTGCTTATGCCTTTTATATTTTCTTGTTTTAAAAGGCCATCAGATTATTGTTATACTTGTTTGGCATATGAGGCATAGCAGTTTGTCCCTGAGAAGACTAGGAAAACTCAGAGTGAGAATGGTCAAATAAAAGATGGAGAATAGGAGTGCCAAAGGTGAAAATTCCTCATGTTAACATATTGGTTTGAAATAGCCAGCCAAAAATTGGGATATATAGGACTTTGAATTCCATGCAACATGTTCCCCTTTGGCTTCTTAAACCTGTGACATTTAAGCACATCCTGCATGAAACCACGGGACTTTTGGTTTCATCTATTCTATATGTGTATACTAGTGTTGCCATGTTTTTCAAAACTGCAATAAGGAACAGACAAAATTCATGACATGCAGTATCAACAATCAGGAAGAGGATGTTAACAAGTTTATGTTCTACCTAAATATCAAATTCATTTCAGTTAACCGAGTCGTGTATTCCTTTATAAAATTAGCATATTGCCTGCACTCATAAATTACATGATGAACACATTTTTGTCTTTATGAAAGGCCCACACTCCAAAATATAGGATTTGGAGTGATCCTGTTCAATCTGTATAAAAGGAAAAGCTTTCCAGCTCTCAAATAATAAACAGCCCTCAAAATAAAGGACACCTATTAGGGACAAGTTTTCTGGTCCTCAAATAGGTGATATCCCTTATAAGGGACACCTGTGAACTTTGTGTTACCTTTAATTCATCAGAACTGCACTTATGCATTAGGATTTTGCAAACATTTAGAGCAGCCACAATAAGCTTGTGGTGAAGTGTGACTGAGGAGAAGGCCAAGTAGAGTTGCCAGATATAAAACTGGCTAACACCCAGGTAAGCATGGAATAGCCATAATAGGAAATTTTCTCTATGGGAAAGTCAGATTGTAGTGAACTTGAAAGTTTATGCACTTGAGATTACATTGCACCTTAAGGCTTTTTTAGCAAAACAATTGTTGAAGCAGGAGGAAAACTGCAAGGAGGAAAAGAGAACAGATTTAACAGGACAAATAGACTCAGATTGTAGATCTGGGACAGGTGAACAGGATATATTCTGATAAATTGGATATGCCCTTTGCCAAAATCTTGACAGGAGGAATTCTACAAAAGAAGCTGTTTAGGAAAATAGGACTCACTCCCTCTTGCAGAAATGACTTATTATACAATTAAGTGCTGGAACATTCCTTATCTCTTTTTAGAAGTGATCTCTTCTTTAAAATATTATATATTTTAATAATGATCTTGGAGTCATGGCCTATAGTTTTTTATTTTTATAACTGTGCTCATAAAAATAATAGACAATTTCAAATTTTATCAAGTTATGTGTGTATATAAATGTAAAAGACATACACACAGAAATAGATACACTCCACAAATGCACAAAATTCAGCTGATTGCCACCTTATGGATAAAAACATCTGGACAGTAGTTTTAAAACTATCCACATGTGCACAATCTAACAATGTAATACTGAGTTTGATGGAATCTAACCTCCCAAGTTATTATATACAGCAGGGGTAGGCAACCTTTCCCCTTTAAGGGCAGAGGGACTTCAGCTCCCAGAATCCCAGGAGCTATTGGCCAACATGGGACTATTGGCCAACATGGCTGAGGCTTCTGAGAGCTGAAGTAAGTATCACATCAATAAGTATGTAATCAGATGCCATGATTTTCCACCCAAAATGAATTAATATGATATTATATTATATTTATCTACATGCTTATAAGAAAGCAGAAAGCAATCTTATACCAGAAAACAATAGATTGTTGTTTTGCTTTGAAAAGGGAAACAAATGAGGTTCTTCAGCAGTCATTAGCCTCTGTTTTTTACTTCTCTGGCTCCAGACTAATATAATTATTGTATTCAAAAAGCCGAAGTTTATGTAAGTAGAGGCAAAAGTATACTTTATTATTTCGGGCAATACTGTTCTAATGCATACATTATGCTGCAAGGCATGCTTTTAATTCACAACTAATAGAAGCTATTTTTATGAGGCAAAACCTATCTTCCATGTCATTCAATGGTAATGAAAAAGTTTGTTTTTAAAATTCAACCATTTTCTTATGCAATCTTAAGTAATGTTAAAGCCACTAAAGTGAGGACCAGTCCTTTGCTGCTGGTAAAAGTGGGAGCTCTGTGTAACATCAGAGGGCCCAAGGATGTGGAGTGAGCTTTCCACACCAACACCATCTCTCCCCAATACTGGAAGACAAAATGCTGATCTTATTGCAACTGACCTTTCCTTGGTAATAGACAGGTTATGTTAGATAACTCCCATATGCCAGTGATGCCTATGAAATGTGTTTGTAGACAATAGCTGGCTCAAATGACAGCAGCTAGATGATAAGCATGCTTTCTCTGTTAATTATATTTTCCCAGTCTTGATTTCCTGGTTCTCAGTTTATTTCTGCATGCAATTTATATAACCCATAAATGCCTAAATAACCTGAGGTCACAGTGGAGCTTATCTCGTGGTTTTTTAAATCGTTTTACCTCTCCCAATTTAAATTTTAATTTGGCTGGCATCCTGATACTATCACAGCAATTTTGCCACCAAATCCGCCACCAGGGTCCATCTCGAGCTGCTCCCAGGGGTGCTCAGCACACCTCTTTCAAAACAGGGAGTTTTCCTGCTTAAGAAAATGGCTGCTGGAGCGCTCCTGGGAGCAAGGATGGACCCAGGGGCAGATTCAGCGGCAAAATCACAGCGATAGTATCAGGATGCCAGCCAAATTAAAATTTAAGTCAGGAGAGGTAAGAAAGTTCTAAAAGCCATGCAACAAGCTCCAGTGTTTAAAGGGACATGTTCTCTTCAATGAGCCCATTCACTCATGAAGACATTTTTAGACTCCTCTGCATAATTCCTTCTGTGAAGAATGCTCCCCTCATGAATGTTCACTAGATTGTCATTTTTGGTAGATTCAGGAGAGGGATTTAAAAACCCTGTATATCAGCAGACTGCTTTTTCTCCTGATTTTAAGTTGTTTAGATAATTAATGTTTTAAGTCATATTGGTGTATATTTACCTAAGATACTTTGAACTATTCTGGCAATGTTCATTCATGTTATAGTTCCTTTCTCTGGCAACCTTATGTTTATTCAGTTTTTAAAATAAAGTCAAAACACATCATTTAATTAAAATAAGGTGGGTTATAACTTTATTTTTAAAACAATAAATATAAAGCTGGCATATGAAGGAACTATGCCACAAACATTGCCAAAGCAGTAGAAGAGAGAGGTATGATACAGTGATTGCATAATTGCTTGGATACTATATCAAGCAGATGGCAGATAGATTATTCTATTCTGTGATGATTTTAAACTTTGGACATATGTCAGTTTTTCAGAAAATTACCAGCAAAGGGCATACCGTAGTTTTCTTCTGTAGCAATAACTCTGGGCAAGAAAATAAGTTTATCACAACCTTATTGATCAGGATTGACATTTAGCTCCACAAAGTGACTTTCCCAAGTTCCAAATGTGTCTAAATTTAAATATATTAATCTTGAAATTACTATAGATTTCCTTTTTAAATTCTAAGAAGAATTGGAGTCTTGGCTGCACATATTAATCTATCAGTAGTACATGCAGCTCATTTAAATTGTTTCTCAGTTCAATGGGTCCTCTCTGTCTCAAAACATTCTATTAAAACATGTTTATCTCTTACGGCATTCCATTTCAATCTCTAATCATTACTATCATTTATGTGCCAGGGAAAACATTTGCTTTCTCAGAAAGCATTACTACTATTTGTGCTTCTTCTTCTTTCTCAACCCCCAATCTGTTTTGCTATCCGTAAGAACCATTAATGTTTTAGTTTGTGAGTGCATGCTTTGTTTTGTTTTATTTTCCTGTTTTTATTATTTTTGACTACTATGTTAGTCAGCTTGGAAATATAAAATTCACAAGGAGGTTATAGGATATTAATAGATTAAAATTGTCACCAATATCATGCATTGCCTATTAGTTATAAACACATAACTAAACATCTCTTTGCCCAACCATCCAAACTCACTTTAACAACCAGCAGCCATAGTAAGAGATGCAGGTTTGTTTATCTGCCAAAAGGGATTTAAGGAAGATGATTTCCCCAGTTACCTCCTGCCAGGGAGCAACACTGCAACAAGGAATTGAGACAGGTTGTCACAACCATTCTTGCTGTAAGGAATGGGGTGGTATATTCTTCTGCATTCCAGTCAACAGCTAAATAGGTTTCCATTTGATTCAGTTGCTAACTGTTAAGGTTGGTTTGAAGGAACATTATGATCATGGCAGTAGTGCCACAATCATTATTACAGTACCACTGAAAACTGAGTAGTTACAGATCTGTAACTCTAGGATCAGATAGGAAGAAAATCAACTTATTTGAGATGCATTGCTGGAGGATAGTATTGAGGATACCGTGGACAGCTAAAAAGGCAAACAAATGGGTTCTAGTACATATCAAGCCTGAACTCTCTCTGGAAGCCATAGATTCATAGATTCTATGAGTAAATCATACTTTGGCCACATCATGAGAAGGTATGACTCACTAGAAAAAACAACAATGCTGAGGAAGGGGGAAAGCAACAGAATGAGAGGAAGACCACACACCAGATGGATAGGCTCAATTAGAGAGGGCCGACTCAAGGGCAGTTAAAAGCAACAACACGTCTAGTTTACAGAATCTGTAACAGAATGCCAGCCAAAATATTTCATAAAGATGCAATATTATCTGTCCACTAAGACTTCTATCCATACCTACCTAGGAAGATATGCCATTGAATTCAATGAAATATTATCTATGTATTATCTGTCCACTAAGACTTCTATCCATACCTACCTAGGAAGAGATGCCATTGAATTCAATGAAACATACTTCCAAGAAGACATGCATAGGGTTGGATTTCATTTATCCGTATCTTTTTTTCTTAATACTGCTATAAAAAGTCCATTGTGCTGATTAGTCAAAACATGGGAGATATTTTTTAAGGTAGCTTAACTGAAATGCAGAATAAAAAGAAGTTTAAATGTGGGTACTTTGGATACTGACATTTTATTTGCCATAATATCTCTGACCGCTACAGAGGCCACTTTTTTTTCTCTACCACACTCCCTGTGCCTTTTACATCTACAGCAGTTACGAATCTAACAAAGCAAAACTTTTCCTGACATTTGTATTATGACTTGAATTTTTCCCTCTCTTGCAGAGGGAAAAGAGATGTACACTTACTTCATTTTCCAAAAATGAGAAAAAAATCAAAAAAGTGTCTCCCCATTCATCAAGATTACAGGAGTTTTGTCCAGTTTCAATTTATGCACTTTTGCACTTTGGGACTTACTGACAAAAACAATCACAAGGTTTTTTTATGTCAAAAATTGCATTTACATTTATATGCAAAAAAGAAACCTACTGTATTTTGTACAAAAATGTACTTTGTACCAATTTGTACAAAACTGTGAAGGATTTGATCTTTTCATTCTTAAACAGGGCAAAAAAACTTTCACCTTTAAAAAGTTTTTTGATAGAATTGAAGAACATGAGAACATCAATGTCAAGCTGCCCTTTTGTCACTGAGGATGAGAAACAGAAATTCTTGCTTGCAGCTAAAATGAATAACGTGAGCCCTGTTTCAAAAGTGGCTGTTCTGACTATTACCAGTATCATCAGCTAGAGTTTCTATTTCTTCAGCTAGCTGCCAGAGGATGTCTATATATTATGCCACAAGAAGAAGCAAGTCACTATTGTTTTTTTCTCTTACATTTAGCTGCCTTTCTACTGTAGGGTTTTCTGACATTCTTGATCCACCACAGATCTCCAATATTTTATATATTATTTTTATTTTATCATCTCCCAACATTTCTTACATGGGCTCAAGGAGGCAAACTTGGTTTTCCCTCCCATTTCAACTTCACAACAAATCTGTGAAACAGATTAGGCTCAGAGTTGGTGACTTGTCAAAACCCACCCAGAGAACTGAGTAGGAATCTGGATATGTGTAACTGCAACGCTACTCCAACACTGTAAATGGTATGCTATACCTTTTTAAACATTTGTTCTTCTTAACCCTTTAACCTATGCATGCCAAGAATTATAACTAAGACCTTTCTTGCATGCAAAGTAAGTTCTATGGTCCTTCTTCTATCTGCGTAAAGGGACTGCTCCCTTTTATTCTGAGCTCTACTTTTGTATCTTAAGGAACAACTTGACCCAATTTTTTTAAAAAATGAAGTTTTTCCTAGAATGGAGAATACACAAAGCAAAAATCTTCCCATTCTTAATTGTTACAAGTCAATCTGCTATTAAAAAGGAGCAGTATCAAAGCCAGAAATATAACCTGGTAATATCAGTTAATTGCAAGGACATTACTCCTCACATGCATTTTCAGTAATTCTTTTTAATTGTGTAAAAAAATCACCAAGCAGAAAAGACAAAGAAAAGGAATAATTCTTCAAAATTATAGAATGGCTATGGCTAGATGGACTTCAGAATTTGACAGATACAGTATCTTAACCCTCCTGATGCAAGGAGAAGACGCATTTGCCTAAATTCTCATCTGTTATTATCTAACCTATCTTCCATAATGGGACTTGAGATGGTATATGGTACATATCATTCCTGTGAAAATAGGTTCAGAATACTTACCTTTAACAAGGTAGCTGAAGCCCTGTAATTCTGTGTCATGCAAAGTTTGTCCCTCAATTGATTTTTGCAGCCCTGGGCTGGGAGTTTAAGGGTTTACTGCTTGGGACGTTTTTCTTGCAACAGATTTGTAACTTTTCCTAAACTTCCTTCCCTCAAATATTTTTTGTTTATTTGTTTTGCAGAACTGAATGTATTTGTTTTCACAATTGTTGTTGTTAACTGCCCTCTGGTCGATCTCGACCCATGGCAACCCTGTAGATGAGACACCTCCAAGATTCCTTGTCCTCCACTGTTCTGCTTAAATCCTGCAAACCCATACCCATGACCTCCTTAATAGAGCCCATCCATCTGGCATGTGGCCTTCCTCTCTTCCTACTTCCCTCCACCTTCCCCAGCATTACTGTGTTTTCCAATTAGTCCTCTCTTCCCATGATGTGTCCGAAGTATGACAGCCTCAGTGTGGTCATCTTGTCTTCCAGGCAGGTTTCTGGCTTGATCTGCTCTAGGACCCATTTGTTTGTAATTTTGGCTGTCCATGGGATCTTCAACACGTTTCTCCAGCACCACATCTCAAATCCGTTGATTTTAGAATCATACAAGCCATTCTATTCCCTATTACCATGTATGGATTGAGAGCTGGATAGTCAAGAAAGAAGATAAGAGGAAAATCAATGCATTTGAGATGTGGTGCTGGAGAAGAGTGCTGAGGATCCCAAGGACAGCCAAAAGGACAAACAAATCAGTCCTAGAACAGATCAAGCCAGAAACCTCCTGGAAGCCAAGATGACCAAACTGAGAAACTCTCTTCATGAGAAGAGAGGACTCATTAGAAAAGACAATAATGTTGGGGAAGGTGGAGGGAAGTAGGAAGAGGGGAAGGCCATGTGCCAGATGGATGGACTCTATTAAGGAGGTCATGGGTATGGGGCTGCAAGAATTAAGTAGAGCAGTGGAGGACAAGGGGTCTTGGAAATGTTTCATCCACAGGGTCCCCATGGGGTCGAGATCAACTCGAGGGCAGTTAACAACAAACAACAGATTGCAGTTTAAACTTTAAAATTTTAATAATGTAACATTTTAATTGTTTTTTAAACTTTGTATTTTTAATGTTTTTTACTGTTTTAACTTGGACTGTTTTAATTTGTTAGCCGCCTTGAGTCCCTGTACTGGGAGGAAGGTGGGATATAAATAAACAGAATAATAGTAATAATAATACTGGCATGGCAATCTTTATATGCCAAAACATGCCAATTATCAAGGGGGGAGGAGAAATGGCATGTGTCTTGCAAGCAGATTTTGATTATGTTTTGTGTATTATTGCTTTCTGTATTCTGATTTTATTTTATAGCTCATGTGTTTTTAATAATTTTGTATCATAGAATCATAGAAATCTTAGGTTATTGGGCAACAAACAAACAAATAATTGCATTGTTTATTACAGTTACTGTGAAAAACTATGAAAGTTCATAATAGTACAGAAAAATTATTAAATTCCATTGGATTGATTAATTCTTTCAATAAATCTAAAATTGATATCTAGCTTTGTGGAGAGAATTGCACTCTTAACATTCAATGAGGGGTGTCATTATTATATTTTTATTTTTATTTTAAAAAATCAGTGCATAAGCACTAATCACTACTGCACAGTATTCAGGAGAAATTGATTTTACTTTATGAAATATATACATTGTGGATACAAACCAATAAGGTGGTATCCTGCCCAACCCCCTTTGCAATGAATGGGAACAGAACAAGAAATGGTATTACAGAGTTAAATGAAAATGTCAAGCGGTTTTAAAGGATGGAAGACTGAGATGGATAGGTATAAGACAGCTGAGAAAGAACACTGATCATAATTTTAGAACAAACTAATTATGTTTTTCAGCTGAAAGTTGATTCATTATTTTAACATTTATGAGGAAATGAAAGTCAGCCATGCAGAAATATGGCTACAAATTACAGTTTCTACAAAAAGGATTCTCAAGTTGTGCTATAAACCATTTGCACATTAATGTTTTAGAGTTTTGCAGAGCATTATTTAGAAAATGGAACTACAATTAGCAACACATTTGCAACATTCAAAGTATTGCAGAATGTTTCAGTTAGTATAGTTTTGTTTATGGTGTATAACTTGAGGGTTTGTATAAGCATAGAAGAGGAATTGGAAATGCAGTTTTCTGGATCTTGGACTGCAACCACTACCAGCCTTCTTCATTGGTTATCCTTGCTAGGGCAGATAATGTTCAACCATGCCTGGAGACCCACACATTCCACCAATCCTGGCATAAAAGCAAGAGTTAGGAGCACAGCTGTAAATAAGAAGAAAACCTGGAGTTGTGACCCATTTAGAGGGCAAGACGTTGGAAACACTGCTTTAGATAGACACAAAATGGAAAAGTACAGAGAACTGAAACCATCCAGTGACCAAGAAACTGTGACTGTTATGTTTTCTTCTAATGTCTGTCTCATGGCACTCAGATTGTGTTAAATACTCAGATTGTGTATAAGTGTTAACTACAGTAGGTCCTTGGTATCTGCTGGGGTTTGGTTCAAGGACCCCTATGGATAGAAAAGTCTATGGATGCTCAAGTCTCATTAAATACAATTCGTAAAATGATGCCCCTTATATAAAATGGCAAAATCAAAGTTTGGATTTTAAAAAATATGTTCAAGCTGTGGATTCTTGAATTGGTGGCTAGAAAATCCATGGATATGGAAAGCTGACTATGTTCATCTGTTGTCGATTATATATGCAAATATCCACTATATATTTAACATGATCCTATGGAATCTCATCATCATGAACTGAGAGAATAATGGATCCATTCCCACCTGAAGTAATGCTATATTTTAGCTCCTGGAGGAGAATATAATATGGCTGGGAGTCAGTAACTCACTTCAGTCTTATAATCCTTGGGAATGTATGCAATTTAGCAAAAAAATTTATTACTCATTTATAGTCTGGGAGGGAGTATTTGGGTTGGATGGCAGCTGATATTCATCTACAATATAACTACTAGAATGTTTACATCTTTCTGATAATTTTTATGCAAACAGTTTATATTAGCTTTGCTCTCTGCATTCATCTGAAATCCCAATTGTATTACTGAGAAAGCCAAAAGCTGAAATTTTTAATTTAAGTCTTTTACCTTTCTCATTTTCTTATTCACTTATTTTCTTTATTTTCATACATATTGAAGCTTTTGTTTTGCAGACAATGGAAAAGAAATGGAAAATAAACTATGCTGTTCTTTAACAAAGGTGATGAGGTTTCCTATTTTGAAATATTTTAATAGGAGAGATGTAAATTTGCAGCTGCACTACAGAAATAATGCAGTTTGATACCACAATGCTATGGAATTCTGAGATTTGTAGTTTTTTTAGACATTTAGACTTCTCTGTCAGAGTGCTCTGGTGCCACAAAAAACTACAAATCCCACGATTTCACAGCATTGAGTCATGGCAGTTTAAAGAATATCAAACCACATTATTTCTGCAGTGCAGATGCAGCCTAAGTGTGTATTTAATTTTGTCACTGAAATTGATATAATATAAACCTCTTTTAACCTTGGCTAGTTTTTACTTTTTAAAATTATATTGTCCTGATTACAACTGTTGTCCAAGGCCTTTGGCTTGTCATTCCATTATACTGTATTTCATTTCAATTTATTTGATTTACTCATTTTAATTTCCAGAGGGTAGCAATGTTAGTTTGTTGCAGAAAGACGAAAAGCACTTTTAAGATTACCAAATTTATTATGGCATCAGCAACAATTATATCATTTTAAAAAACCATCACAAAACAGTTGCTGATAAGACAAGCATGTAGGCGTTCAGTAAAACCATCAATACATATAGTGTAATTTTTTTAAAATAATCTTTACCCTAAATCATTGTGCAAGAGAACAAACTGAAATACTTGATGGTTTGTACCTTCATCAGTCTTTCCGTCTAATCTTTCTTTGAAGTTGCCTTGTGTGGCCACTCAAATGTCATACTGAACCAAAGAAACTTCAAAGGGAGATTAAGCAGTCAATATAAGTAAGGATCAAGCAAGAAGGTGGTTGGCAGAACTACTCCACACACCTTGTCCATATCTTCCAGCAACATTAACATAAATAAATGGTGACCTGGATACATACTCAGGAATGGTATCAATGACAACATCACAATCAAAGACAGAATAAGTATTCATATGCCCAAAGTGCATTGCCAAATTACAGTGTTATACACCTGAGTCAATTGATTCAGATCCAAGTCAGACTCAAGTCACTTCAATTACTTGACTTGAACTGAATTCCACAATAAATGATGCACTAATTTGACTCAACCTGAGGCTATTTTTAGCAACTGACTTACTGATCTAACTGCATCCCAAAAGAGCAAATGTGTTAGGCCAGGGGTAGGCAACCTTTTTATGCCGGGGGCTGGTTTGCTGTCCCTCAGAC
>JAIPUX010001232.1:158262590-158281444 GCA_020142125.1 Phrynosoma platyrhinos | reverse complement strand
TCATCATCAGAGAATTTGAATGGGAGAGCATGATGAGAAAGGGGAGAAGATGCTAGCCTTTTCTCTGAAGATGCTAGCCATAGATGCTGGCGAAACGTCAGAAAGAAACTCTTCTAGAACATGGCCACACAGCCCGAAAAAACCCACAAAAAACCTATGGATGCCGGCCATGAAAGCCTACGACTTCACAAAGGGGAGAAAGTCTGAAGGTATCCACCACCACCTAAACAGAAAATGTTCTCTCCTTTTGTTCTCATTTGTTTTTCAAAGCAGAGGGCAAAGATTGGGGAGGACATCACCTTAACAAAGGAAATAGCCTCTGGTAAAACCCAGTATGAATTGTAGCTTTGCTTATGCAAAATATGCAAATCCTGGCCATCCAATTGTCAGCTGAAAGGTCCCGTCCCTTCACTTCATTTGCAAATGATTAAAAAAATTACTCATTGATTGAGAAGTTCTAATAATTTCTTCTCTTTAAAAAGCTTATGAAATCTTTAAATAACAGATATTTCATGTGTTTATTGAATTTTGATGAGAATTCTTTTACATCACTGGGTATCAGTGCCAAAGAGCAGGCAGAGTAGCATGCTTTTAAGTTATATCTGATCATAGTCATAATGACTTGTACTACCCATGCTCAACTCATTGTTTTCTCTACTTCACTGCTCTTACTGCCCTAGTAAATCAGGAAACATTTTGGGCTCTGCAGTTCAGGAGCATATATTTGAGACCAATCATGTCAACAGCTCATCTCCTTGGTACTCTGAAATGAGACCAAGCCTTACCAGGAGTGCTAACAATGCCAACAGGGATGGAGGGATCATGCAACGGGTTTTGAAACACCTGTGCTTCAAGGAGAAGTATTCAAGATTGGGGGAAGGAAGCCAAAATATGTCCAATGGTAAAGTCTTAAGGGTCTCCTAGTATGTCCAAGGATGAAACCTAGCTTTTAAAAGGGCGGGAAATTCTCCTAAGCCAAAAAAAAACATCTACACAGTTTTGATATGAGTAAAGTTTTAATCCTATTATCTCCCGCAATTGAATTTCCATCTCTTTCCAATATGTATGCTTTCTCCTAATCTTTGAAAGCAGCCCACACCAGAAGTTTCCTTCAAAACAGTGTACTGGAACATATTACACAGCTATAGTTATTGAATTTATAGTGCTCCAATCTGAAGGCCTGTCCTTTCTGTTTCTTACAACTAGGACTATTTGTTTGGTGTCACAGTATGTAAGAGCAAATAAGAAAACAAGCATTTGTTTTAATATTAAAGTAGATGCAACTATGGGCCTTTGCAGGCTGCCAAAAATAGTACAAATTCAGTCCACTTTAAGAGTTAGGGTTAATGCTAGGGAATCATGGGAATTGGATTTTTCTGAGACATTGAGCCTTCTCTGTCAGAGAACTCTGGTGCCACAATAAAATACAGTTCCCATGATTCCCTAACCCTAACCCTAACCCTTAAAGTGGACTCAATTTGCACTATTTCTAGCAGTTCTGCAAAGGCCCTATCTTTATTGTATTCTCTAGATTGTCCATTTGCTATTATATACTTTGTGGTGGTATACTAGATTATAACCTGCATATACGGCCATGTCTTTTTTAATGTTTTCTATTGTGACCACAATGATAATAGATATGGCATAAGTACTGAGTGATGGTGGTATTCAACATCTTCTTGGCTTCAGTTAATTGTTTCCAAAGAGCTCTGTTGTTGTGGTTGTATGCCTTCAAGTCATTTCTGACTTATGATGGCCTAAGGCAAACTTAAAATGTGGTTTTATTGGCAAGATTTGTTCAGAGGGGGGTTGCCTTTGCTTCCTTCTAAGGCTGAGAGAGCAATAACAATAGCAATAGCAAGTACATTCCTATACCGTTTATCAGTGTACTTAAGCACTCCCTAAGCGGTTTACAATGTGTAAGCTAATTGCCCCTGACAAGCTGGGTATTCATTTTAGCAACTTCAGAAGGATGCAAGCCTGAGTAGAGCCTGAGCCCCTTGGTTGGGATTGAACTTGCAACCTTATTTATGGTTTGTGAGTGAGTGGCTGCAGTACAGGCATTGGTAGAGTAGCTAATATTTGCATCTTTAATCACTTTGATAATCTGGAAGATTATTATCTGCTCTAGAGCTCTGTAATGATCTGGAACGGTTTAATTAATAATTCCTTTGTCCCACCAGCTTCTCAGGTTGGTTTGGTAGGAAGAAGGGAACAAGAGAGTGTGATTTGCCCAAGATCACCCAGCGGGTTTCCATGGCTGAACAGGAATTCAAACCATCATCTCTAGAGTCCTAGTCCAGTGCTCAAACCACTACACCACACTGACTCTCCAAAAGACAGGTCTACTGTTTTCCATAAGAGGAGAAGAGAGAAACTAAAAACAAATTCAAATAACAAATGGAAAAAAATGCTTTTCGGAATTAGAGATTTTGGCATCTTTGAATTCTTTGATAATAGCATTTATGACTCCTAATTTTTAGTAGGATATACTCAATAGCAGCAATCAGTATAGCAGAAACAGGAAAACTGTATTCTTACTAGCTTTATGTTTTGTGGTGAAAGGTTATTGAAATAAACCTATCTTAGCTAGGGTCATAAATAAGGAACATTCATTATTGGGCAGATTATCAATTTGGTAAATAAATTAAAAGCATCTATCTGAATGCTTTTGTTCTGAAATAAAGCTCAAAAATAAGATAATGGATCTCACCTTCAAACAGATGGTGGAGTAGCAAATATTGATATCTTTAATCACTTTGATAATTTGGAGGACTATTATCTGCCTTTATGGGCCCCTTAGAGCTCTATAATCATCTGGAAGGACCCTTCCCTCTGTCCCACCACCTTCACAGGTTGGTTTGGTGGGAACAAGGGACTGGGTCTTCATCATGGCTGCTGCCAGGCTTTCGAACTCCCTTCCCAGGGAGGCTGAGATGTCACCATCCTTGCTCTCCTCCATTAGCAAGTCAAAACAATTTTATGCTATCAGGCTTTTAAAAACTAACTAAAGTAGGATTTTAATACTGCGCAATGTTGTTTTCAAGATTTGTATATGGTCTTTTAATGAATTTTAATGGCTTAATGGTTTAACTTTATAAATTGTTTAATCACTTTTTAAATAACACTATACTTTTATCAATATTTTTAAACTGTTTTAATAGAGAGCCAGCATCATGTAGTGGTTTGAACACTGGATTACAACTCTGGAAACCAGGGTTTGAATCCCTGCTCAGTTACAGAAACCCACCAGCTGACCCTGGGAAAGTCACACTGTCTCAGCCTCAGAGGAAGGCAAAGGCAAACTTCTCTCTGAACAAATCTTGTCAAGAAAACCCCATGATAAGATCACCATAAATCAGAAATGTCCTGAAGGCACACAACAACAGGTTTCATCTGTATTGTTTTAAAATATGTTGTTAGTTTTCTCAATGTGGCTGAATAAAGGTTGTGGGCAGCCACAGATGCCACTGATACCAATAAAGGGATGCTGCTCCCTTTGTACCAATGCATTTTTTATTCATTTTTTGGTGAAGCAGACAAAACCTATTACACCTACACAATGTTGAAGTATAAGTTTGTAAGAGATGAATTCTCATTTAAAAAACATTATTACTTTATAAAGGATGCTCAAGAAGACTGCTTAATTCCCAAACTTTAAATTTTAGAGAATCAAAGCAGCACCTACCTCTTATTATTATGTTGTCTCATCAGCTCTTGGCATATGGATATGAAGCCTTTCCCAGTGCTTCCACACAAGGATTTTATCATACACTCACCTTCCCTCATTCAGTGAAGGGCAGCTCAGTTTTCCCTTTCCATGTATCATTCACTCATTTCTCATTGCTTCTTTCTTTCTTTCTCTTTCAACAAATAGATGGAAGGGGTGTGTAATGCCTTTTGATTGTTATGGACTCACTCCTTCCCACAGACAGTGCTTTTCATCCATAACAGTAGTATTCTTAGTGACCTTCTATAACACGGAGATTGAATATAACACTGGCCTGGATCCAGAGAACAAGAGGATTAGTTCCATATACCCAAGGGAACACTGGCCTTGTGTTTTTCTGGTTCTTCATGCAGCAGAGCAAACCTTTTATTAAACTAGAAGATTGGTATTGCAGTTTGCAATGTGGCATATATTTCCTAATTTATAAAAATTAGAAATAATATTTTATGTATTTGCAATTTTAGCCAGAAATAGAAAGTATTATGGCCAGAATCCTGTATGGGAGTTACATCTTTGTAAGTGGACTTGCATACGTGAGAATAAGAACTGGTCAGTTTTGTAACATTCATATCCAATAGAGACCTGCTGTTTGTTACATAACTACATAGCAGAGCCATCAAAGTGACCATGAATACTATTTCATATTCATGATTACTAATTAGTCACAATTGTGATACTGTTGCCACAAACGAAACACTCTCCCCAACTTGCTTTTGTAGGCATTAGCTGAAAGGGGAGAAGGTAGTGCATTCTGCTGGTGACTGGAGCACAAGTGAATGACATTTTTATGAGGTTTGGGGAAGTCAGGCCAAGATAGGTTGCTTAGTTAGATGAAAGGAAGGAAGAAAGGATTTAAATGTTTTTAATTAAGTAGCTGGTGTAAAATACTAGCACATATTAATACATTAATACAATACAAACCATCTAGAAGTTGTCTCATATACAATCAATGTTTTGTCACTCTGAAGTTAAAACCATCAGCTGTTTCAGAATCCAACTGTCAATTACCTGGGAAGACCACCAGCTCTTTGTTACACCGCCAGGTAGCACCAAGTATCTCCCACGGCTATGAAATCAGATAGGAATATCAGCCCCAGTTCTAGCCTTGTGTGTGCACAGAGGATCTCTCTCACTCACTATGGGGGGATGCAGACAGCAAAAAGCACCATCTTCAATCCCAGGAAGGGGAGGGGCAGCCGGACGCTGGGTGCCCCATCCCCTTCCTGAAGATGTCATCGGAACGATGGCCCGTCCACAGGACGGGCACTCCAATAACATCCTTCTGGCTCAGCGTCCGGACACGCTGAGTTGGAAGAGACGCCAAAGAGGTGTGCCACGCCTCTTGTGGCGCCCCTTTTGCGGCTTGGGGAAGGAGCGCTATTTTAGCGCTCTTTTCACAGGTGGCAAAAGGGAGGATTGTGGCCGAGGTGTCCGGCAGACTTGGCCCCGATCCTCCACTTCCGGGGGCGGCCCAGGGCCATCCGTCTGCATCGCCCCCTATGTCTCCCTCAGATGCTCTCTGATCCCTGTTTCATCTTCTATGCTATCCCCTCTTTAGGACTGGTGATTATTGCCACCTCTAACTCCTGACTGCTCGCTATCCAATCTTTGCTCTGTATGGTTCCTAAATTGCATTGGATTTGTGTGTTTCTGTACACCTTTGCCCATATCTAAATAAATGTCTTTTATTCATCAACACTGGAGTGCCTCAACAGTTAGTACTATTATACATAGGGGGATTGCAGACTGCCAGAAATAGTGCAAATTGAGTCCACTTTTAGGGTTAGGGATAGTGCTGGGGAATCATGGGAATTGTTTTTTGTTTTGTTTTTTCTGAGACATTGAGCCTTCTCTGTCAGAGAGCTCTGGTGGCCACAATAAAATACAGTTTCCATGATTCCCTAATCCTAACCCTAAAAGTGGACTCAATTTGCACTATTTCTGGCAGTCTGCAACCCCCCATAGGTGTAAAAGATCCCTTAAAGTTACCCAACCTCTTTCAGGCTTCCTGTTACACTAATAATTTCCCCCAACTATCAAGGAGACACTGTCAAGGTTGGTAGGGACTTCTAGTCCCACCACCACCACCGTTTTGAGTAGCAATAGGCAGACACACATGGCTACAAGATGAGCTAAACTACAATCCCACTGTTTCCTGGCTGACATCTGATTGTATTATTTAAAACAGACACATGGCTGTAAATTCATTCTGGAAATCTATACTTCTCTAGCCCTTCATCACCATCCTTCCAATCCCAAAATTGCTTTTTAAAAAAGCTTCTAGCTGAATAGAGGACAAAGAGGGAAAGGGGAGCTGCATGGGCATAAAAAGACTTTGTAAAAAGAAGCTTCTCTGTCAGAGACGTTGTTAATGGAGATATGTCTATAGAGTCCTGGAGAAAAATCATAGCATCATAGAGTTGGAAGACTACAAGGGTCTTCAAGTCCAACCCCCTGTCATGTAGGACTGTTGAAGAGGACAGTGATTTACTTGGATCACCCATGTCTTTTTGAAACACAATTCAGGAATGATGAAAGATACAAGCTGACAATAAGCTTGAGAACCTGCTTCTTTTGAGACAGAACTCAGCTCTGAGAACTAAAGATTTAGGGCCTTTACAGACTGCCAGAAATAATGCAGCTTGAGACCACTTTAACTGTTCTTGCTTAGTGCTAGGGAATCATGGGGACTGTATTTTTTTCTGGGACATTGAGCTTTCTCTGTCAGAGAGCTCTGGTGCCACAATAAACTACAGTTCCTATGATTCCTTCGCACTGAGTCAGGACAGTTAAAATGGTCTCACGCTGCATTATTTCTGGCAGTCTGTAAAGGTCCTTAGTATTCAAAAATTATTTCTCGTATAACACTACCAGGCACGTTTTAACAAAATGTTTAATTGTAGGAGTAAATGGGATCTAAAAAAGAAGTAAACATCTTTGTTTCCTACATTTTTCTTCTTTCTATGTGTGTGTCTGTGTATTTATTTTTAATGCTGTTCTTTCCCTTTCAGTGGGTGAAAGGCTGAGAAACTGAGGGGCCCTACAGACAGCCCTTTGCGCCATCTTGGTGGCAGGGAAGGGGAGGGGCAGCCGCACGCTGGCCAGCCTAACCCTCTCTGAGGACATTCTGATGGCGCATGCCATTACGCACGGCGTGCGCCATCAGAACATCCTCCCAGTGCAGGGTATTGACACTCTGCACCGGAAGGGGTGCAGAAGAGCTGCACAGCAACTCTTGGGGTGGCCTATTTGCCACCTCTGAAAGGAGTGTCATTTTGGCGCTCCTTTCTGAGGTGGCAAATGGGAGAATCGGGGCTGACGCATCCAGCAGCCTCAGCCTCGATCCTCCGTTTCCCGGGGTGGCCCAGGGCCGCCCGTCTGCATCTCCCCTGAGTCTTTAAAAATTCATACACCTGGTTCTTTTACTTCCCAACTCAAAACAGGGGTGCAAGAAGTAGAAAAACCATAGATGGAAATTTTAATCTTTGTTCTGGTAAGGTTTTTTAGAATTGTAACAACACCATCTTTATATTAATGTACACATTCTTTAAAAAACACTTTTTAATGTAAATGTAATGTAATTAACATAATTGTGTTTTTTTAGATTTTTAGTGATTCAGAAAACATTTACTTTTTCAATAGCATCCCTATCTATGAATTACTTTATACACAGATGTTTTGCTTCATACATCACTAGGAGACATGTTTAAACAAAATTGTCTTCCTCAATGGCAGTAAGTAGAAGTTAATCAACCGCTCTTAGAGTAAAAGGCTTCTCCCATATCAGACATGAGTTCAAGAGAATAAATCTTAAATTATGGGGTCATCCCTTTAAAACTGAAGTAATAAAAGCTGTATACAAGTTTAAAAATGAAGAAAAATTCATCAGGTGAAGACTCCTCCCTTTTTTCAGGTCAAAGCTCAAATTTATGTAAGATCTACTGGCAAAACCCTATAAAATGCAAAACTCAGATGTGACCTGAGACTGTATAGAGTTGTTACATCCTATTACAACAGCAACATCATTGGCGTTTACCTGAAAATCCAGTGGGGCTTATTCCCATGTAAGTGCACAGCCATACTCTGTTTTATGGCATTCTGCTAGGAATAAGCATTTTGAATACAACCAGGACATTAGGATTAATGGCCTATCTATGTCTTCTATCACCATTGTTGTCCTTTGCCAATAGTTTCACTGGCAGGAACCAGAAATATTATACTTTGTTTGTATAATCTCATATGAATATTATGAGATACTGACATTTACTGTGTTTCCATCTAGAGATTATATATATCTGGCCTTAATAAAATGCTGAATAGTAGACTGCAACCATAAGTAAATTTTATGCCAGGTATCCATATATAAATACAAAGACCAGCAGGCTGCTTGGTCTCTTAAATAAAAGGAAATTAATCTTAGTTTAATGAGGTATAAAGAACACACTTTTGTAACAAGTTAATTTGTAACAGGGGAATACTACCCCCTTCAAATCCTCTAGTCCTCCTCAAGGCTTTTGTTGCGGGCAGGATTTTTTTATTCAGTTAAATAGCAACCTGTGAATCTTTCACCATAAAACAGGGTTGTCTTACAATAAAATCCTATTGTATAGTGAATGATACACAGGTTGAGACTGAGACCATAACAAGTCTTAAAATGAGGCAAGCTACATGTGAATGGCATTTTTCCTTCCATTTATATAGGTACAGATATGTATGTATGTATGTATGGAAAGCTAGCATGGCATAGTGATTTGAATGTTGGACTACAACTCTGGAGACCACAGTTCGCTTCCCAGCTCAGCCATGAAATCCTGCCAAGAAAATCCCATGGTAGATTTGCCTTGGGGTTGCCATAAATTGGAAAAGATTTGAAAGAATACAAGAACAACAACAACAACAACAACCAACATGGATCTATACAAATATCTGTATAGATACAGATATTTCAGTAATACTTTTGTTGCATAACATCTAACATTTCACATTCCAGCTGGGACAGTTGTGGCCAAAATACATCAGAGTGTATCTAAGATGGCAAAAGTAAATAATGTGGAAGAACACACAAGCTTCCTAGCCATGCAGCAGTTTTCTTTTTGCCTGAGTCTACAGGGAAGGGCAAGATTCTGCCCCATCTTCTATCCTCCCTTCTGAGTTAATTGAATACAAATTACTTTTGCTCTTTGAACACAGTTTGCTGTAGTAAGTTGGGCAAATGTGGAAGGAGAAGAAAGAAAGATATTATAAAAGTAGCTAAAAATGTAGGATGGGCAAAGATTATTTGGGACTATCTCTGCCAAATCAAAAGAGTGGAGAATTTGTGATTGGGTATAGAATGAGTCAACACTCAAAACATATTTACAAATCTACAGTCAAAACATATCTATGTTTCTTTTTAAAAAGACTCCAAACACTATTTAAAGACATATGTCTCTATAGAAAAAATATACTGTACCTTCTTCCACTCATTCAGGAGTTCTCCCCCAATTCCTGAAGCAAACCTAATGAGACTGGAGGTTTTGCCTAGCCTAATCAATCAATCTTTCCTTATAGTTTTCCCCAACAATAGAAAGCTTAATATAAGTGTTAATTATGAAAGAATGTACAAGTTATGAAATTTTCCCTATGATTCCCCCAGAGGGTTACCCACATAATCACAGGGTGTCTCACAGAATCTTCCTACTCTCACAGCTCGTATTTGCTTCCTTTCTCTTATGTTTTATAACTCAATATAAAGAATTGTACTGGCTTCATATACAGTGCAACTTATACCCAAATGTACCATTTGTCATATAATAATCAGTCTAACTTTCTCAATAAATTATTGGACCAGAGACAGAAATAAAGTGGCTTTATTTTAAATAGTTGCGCATATCTGTATCTTTCTTCGCATTCATAATAAATTTTATGTACTCACATGCCTATTAAATTTGATTTAACATACCACAAAACACAGTGATATATCGAGGAAGCTGTTTCACTGAAAAATAGATTGGCACTCCTATCTTATTATGTTACTGAACACAATGAAGGGATGATAGAAAGTTCATAAGCAATGTCAATATGGAAAGGAAAAAAGCCATGGCACAACTAGCACATGAAATTATCTGTCCTCCTCCCTTTTGGGGCTGCAAGTCATTGTGATTTACTCAATATGCCTTTCACCATGTCATTTATTTGCAGGGAACTTGACTACTAAAAGAATTAATCCTCCTTCAGCTGCATCTCCTATACTTATTTTTCTCCTATATTTATTTATTTATTCTATTTGTAATAATACTCTTTTTGGAAAACTAGAAAAAGTGGGAGGTGAGTAATTCATTAAACAAAATACATAGAGGAATGTTTCACAGAGGATAAGGCTATTAATAGCTACCATTCATGACTGTTATATATGGTCTAGTACCAGAAGAAGTATGCCTCTGTATAGTTAATGGGAGAATATGAGCAAGAGGGTGTTATCAGATTCATATCCTCCTTATGAACTATTACGATTGGTTTTGATATCAAGACTCCTTTTTGGGTCCCTGTCACAGCCCTATGCTGAAAGCCATGAGCTCAAGACTGAGCCTCATGTAGGCACTCCAAACATCTGAATTTACAACCATTTGCAGATCAAAAGGGCCAGGTTTAGAAGCTGTAAAGCAGGGCATTCACACCTAACAGATTTATGAGCCATTCAGAATGTGTCTGCCTGAAAAGTGAGATAAAATCTACATCCAATTCTCCCCCCCTTTTTGGAAATTGTCTAGTTCAAAGCAAAGCATCAGAATCCTTTGATATACAATAGCAACTCTTTGCCTCAGCCTAGTCTTAAGGGTATAAATGCTCCCCAGAATCTCAAGGAAAGTTGGGGGTTGGGGTAGATTTCAGGGTGAAACTGTGATCTCTGACTAGATTCTCCAGCTCTATTCAGTGTCCTTTTCCTTTTATAATGGTTGAGTCTACCTCTTCATTCATTGTTGAAGCAGCTTCCTTTCAGGTAATTATCACCATTAGAAAGCCTTGTGTGTCCTATTCAAGCTATCTACTTTACTCCTGAGTTCTTGTGTGTGTGTATGTATGTATGTTAGGGTGTCTTTGTATGTTTGATCCTCTGTATATGTGTGTGCTTGCTTATTGATTTATTTTTCTCTTAATAAAAGTACCATTGTATACCCCCTTCATATAATGGGTTGGTTCCTATTTACTATTTTTGAGCTAATTATAAATTCCCCAAGGTCAAATTCTTATTACAGAACTTGCCATAGCCTTTTGGTATGCCATTATGTGAACACAAAGGTGTACTGGATGGGCCTTTGGTCTGATCTGGCTTGGGTCTTTTTTATGATCTTACATTTAAATGACTTAAAATTCAAAATTCCATGGAACAGTTGCAGAAATAAAACACCCCAGTCCTAGATAGTTTCAGAAATATATTGTGGTTTCTATATTTGGTCTATTAGGATAAGAAAATGGTTTCCATTCAATATTGCCTAGGGACTTGAGAAGAATCCTAGTTCCTCTGGAACAAAAGGAAACCCACAGCAAAACATTTACTTGGGGATAACTCGGTATATGGAATTTGCTCATCTAGAAGACTGAAAGCATGATGCCTCCACTGTGTACCATGAAGGAATTTCCCAGCTGAACAGATGGTTGGTGATCCTAAGGATACTTCCATTTCTCTGTGTGGCTTGAAATATTTTGAGAATCATTCAGAGCTATTATTCTACGAGCACCATTCTACAGGGCAACTGTTGCTTGCTTGTGCAAGACTGTGCTCTTGATTGTTCGAGAACCTTCCTAGGTAACCAAGGTAGTTATGGCCAAGTGTATTTTTTCACAATTTAAGCTGATGTGCCAGCTGTGATGTTCCTAGAGAAGAGGGTCCTTGCCATGATCACTCATGAATAATTTGCATATATAACACCAGGATACACTGACTGTGGTGATGCTTTTGGATTCCAATGGAGCAGAGATGGCCAATTTTGGCAGGTTTGGCAGCCAGCTTTCTGCCCCTGTATAAGGACTACAAAGACTGTCAAAATGACAAAAATAATCCAAAACAAAACCAGAGATGGGTAAAGGCAACCAAAAAATAGTATATTTTCTGTTAAACAGACAGGGAAAACTTCTGAACTATTTAAAAGCTGGATGTATCAAGGAGAGGTTATCTTTGCCTTCCTCTGAGGCTGAAGGAGTATGGCTTGCCCAACACCACCCAGTGAGTTTTCGTGGCTGAGTGGGGATTCAAACTCTAGTCTCCAAAATCATAATCCAATGCTCAGACCACTACACTACACTAGTTCTCACTGTGGAATCTAACTAATCCAATCAAAACATTAACTTGAAACAATTAAACATTTAAAACAATTGAAAACACATCCAATATATAGTTAATATTAAATGTACAACTTATAGGGGTGTGGAAATATAATGGTAACTTTGGGCCTCTACAGACAGCGCTTTGCACCGTCTTGGAAGCAGGGGAGGAGCAGCTGGACGCTGGACACCCCAACCCTTTCCCAAGGATGTCATCGGAGCGCCCCCATTGCACATGGCAAGCACTCTGATGACATCCTTCCATCTCAGCATCCAGAGACGCTGTGACAGAAGAGATGCAGAAGAGGCCCGCGCCGCCTCTTCCAGCACCCTTTCTGTGCCTTGAGGAAGGAGCACTATTTTAGCGCTCCTTCCTGGGCCAGCATAAGAGTGGATTGGGGCCAAGGCATGGGGCAGCCTCGGCCCCAATCCACCGCTTCTCAGGGCAGCCCACAGCTGCCTGTCTGCATCCCCCCATAATTACTTTTTTGAAGTAATTTTCTGTAGTAGAATCTAAGGCTTGGAAAATTAACTAGGTTAACTAATTAACTATGGAGCTTATCTCATGGCTTTTAAAAATGTCTTACCTCTCTCAACTTAAATTTTAATTTGGTTGGCATCCTGATACTATCACAGTGGTTTTGCCACCAAATCTGCCACCTGGGTCCATCCCGGGTCCATCCTCACTCCCAGGAGTGCTCCAGCAGCCATTTTCTTAAGCCAGAAAACTCCTGGTTTCAAAAAGAGTCGCTCTGAGCCCCTGGGAGGGGGGATGGACCTGGTGGCAGATTAGGCGGCAAAATTTCTGCAATAGTATCAGGAGGCCAGCTGAATTAAAATTTAAGTCAGGAGAGGTAAGACGATTTAAAAAGCCATGTGATAAGCTCCTATCTGTAAGCCACTCTGAGAGCCCTTCTGGCTGAAGAGCAGGGTATAAATACAGTAAACAAGTAAATCAGATCCGGAACACTCCATTATCAAGCTGCAGCACCTGTCTCCATGGGCGTCCCACTGAGCTGCCCATCACATCTATCACCACCACAGGTTGCTCATTCTGACCCATGCAGACAGCCACTACAGTGTGGGGCTAGGTAACAGAGGAGATTAGGGCAGCTGTGGAGCCAGCTAATACACACAAAGTCTCAGTCCCATCTCCTCTCTCTTTTTGCCAGGAGGAAAAGAGCTTCTGATTTAAATAGGCCTTCAGCCTTAACTGATTTGGGTAGAAGGATATGCAATAGGTGAGCCATCCCAAGTCCCTTTGTGGGAGAAAGACGACATAGAAATTAATTAATTAATTAATTAATTAACTAATTAAATGGATGTGCTGTTCTTAATATGTAATATGTTTTTATGCCTTTAAATTGTTTTTAAGTAATTTCTTAAAAGTAGAATTTTAATGGGATTGTTTGATGCTTTTTTAACCTTTTTATAACATATTGTTTTAGCTGTTTTCATGGAATCATAGAATCATAGAGTTGGAAGAGACTACAAGGGCCATCCAGTCCAACCCTCCTGCCATGCAGGAACTCACAATCAAAGCACCCCCAACAGATGGCCATCCAGCCTCTGTTTACAAACCTCCAAAGAAGGAGACTCCAACATTTTGTTTTAAGTCATATTATAAACCACTTTTAGTCCCATTTTGAGAAAGAGTGAAATAGCAATCAAACAAATAAATAAATAATACTTTGATTGGTTATTACAATTCATGTGATTTCATTAAGAATTCTTCAAGATATCACCAATTCACATTGCTGACATTACTAACAAAAACCATAGAATAGTTTTAAATAGTAGAGGAGTTACTTGAAGAGATATCAAACTGCATTATTTCTACAGTGTAAATGCACCCCTAATCACATCATCGTGCAACACCCCAATTACCAGTGCAGCAGAACTCATAGTTCAGGATAGTTGACTGGCTTTTAAAGTGGATTTCAGGGGCATTTATGATATTTGCAATGGTACTACAATCACAAATGTGCATAGGAAACAGTTTCATGGGTGTAAGTCTAACTTTATTGCCAACCAAAATCTATAGACTTCCTTTGAGAAAAGTGGTTTCAGCCCTGTTTATAAATACAATAGTAATATCCAGAGTAAAATATACAAAAAAGCAACTAGGTAAAAAAAGCACCATAAAACAACATTAGCAAAATGGAAAGTTAATTATAAGAATTAAAATGTAGTCCAGGCACAGCAGAGATATCAGAATAGACACCACTTAATCCCTGGCCAGACAGCATTTCATAAGTGAGATGCCACCATTAGGAAGACCCTTTTGCTTGCCTAACTCAGATTTGTAGCTGTGGGCACTTAGAGGAAGACCTTTGAAGCTGTCATCAGTCCTGTCTGTTTCTAACCAATTATTGCATGGTTTAGTCCAAGTCACTCATTCTCAGTTCCCTCGTTTGTACTTTCTGCTCAAAATTGTCCTTCACTCTCCAGCTTTTCCTCAGTTTACTCAAAAAAATTTAAACTAAATAGAACAGGTGGCATAAACATCTGGTTGGAGCTCTTCAAGTGACAATTGCCGGTAAATATTATTCAGCCTTTTCTATGAGCAGAAAGTCTTACATTTAGCATTAGCATATTTGTTTAATCATATTTAACTCCCAGGTTATTAAGGAGTTTGTTTTTGTATTTGTCAGAAGGTGTTTTTTAATATTGAGTAAATGTTCTTGTAGCTACTGCATTTTGTCATCTTAATCCTTTCCTGCTGCCTCCTACCAGCATTTCTATGCTGTGTTAATATATCTTGGCAAGTTCGAGTGGTATAAAGGAGGTGGGTAACAAAATGACTCACGTTAAGTGGTTAAGTTATAAAGGAAGAGCATTAGTGAGATGGGAAGTTACTGTCATCACTGAGCACTCCAGATTCTTGTCATATTACACATAGTGTAATCATTTTGTGTTCTTCATCTCAGTGGATGAATGTACATTTGAAATAACATCAGCAGGTAGTAATTGTCATGATCGATTTCAGACCATAAAAAATTGTAAGCATAGTACAGCTGCCTGTTTTAAAGTTAATCTAATTTCTCAGAACCACTATTTGTTTAAACTTTTCTCTGCAGTGGAAAATAATTAGCTTTAATTAAGATTGTAAATTTAATCCTAAAGGCAGGAATGAATCATTTTAAGTGTATTCTCCAAACTGAGTGAGATTACAAGACTTTTACATGTTTTTTTTCCATTATTTTTCACATTTTGCCATTTTTTATTTTAAAATGTGCATTTATTTCTACCAAAAAAAAATTTAAATACTCAGGGAAAACAATGTATTTCAAACCAATACCACAATTTCTTAATATTTTTTAATACAAAAAAGAGATTTGTGGTTGTTTTGGGTTTTTTACTTTATTTTATTTTGCAAAAAGGTCCAAAATGGAAAAAAATCTCACAACCACTTTCTCATTGGGCATTGGGCACCCTTTCTCTTCAAGCGCCACAAAATGATCAAGTATTTTTTCTGAATCCCTAGTTTTAACGCAGACTTTCCTGATGCTTGTTGTTGTCTTTGTTTAATGATTTCAAGTAGGTAGTTTATTGGTGCATCCCATCTCAGCTGAGGTTCTTCATCTTATTTATTGTTGCTTAGTGGAACTATGTTTAAAACTGCTCAGATTTATTCAACATAGCTCAGATTAAAAAAAATGTGAGAGGTTGTATCTGCAGCTACATCTTATGAACACATTTACACAGAATACAACTTTTTAGTCCTTGTTGTTGTGTACCTTCAACTCTTTTCCAACTTATGGTGACCCTAAAGCAAACCTATTATGGGTTTTTCTTGGCAAGATTTGGTCAGAAGAGGTTTGCCAATGGCTTTCTCTGAGGTTGAGAGCATGTGACTTGCCCAAGGTCACCCAGTGGGTTTCATGGCCAAGCAGAGACTCAAACTCTGGTCTCCAGAATCATAGTCCAACACTCAAACCACTACACCATGCTGGCTCTCATAGTTCAGATCAAAAATGTAACAGATTGTATCTGCAGCTACAGCTTATGAAAGAGTTTACACACAATACAATTTTTTAGTTTCTAGGCACACACAAGATTCACTGTTGTTTGTGCTGTAATAGCCTGACCTGTTCCCCTGGAGTAGGATGGGCAATTGAGGCAAGTCAGTAGGGCCATTTCCTGCTCACTGGACAAACTGCCAAAAATATTTTTTTTCCATAAAAGAGAAAATCAGAAATCCACTAATCCAGTTTTTGTTGCTAAATCAATGTGATAGGAACCTCCAATCTAGTTGAAAGATGAGATATTGTTCCAAAAAGTATCTTTTAATTTGTAAGTTTCTTTGTGTCCCAATTTTGGGGGGAAAGCAGGATATAAATAAATATAATAATAAATATAATAATAAAGCCTTCAAAAAATTGATTCACCTTTTTTTGTCTAGGAAAAAAAATCCTTACATTTGTGGAAAGGGGTCAAAGATTACAAAAGCAGTTTTGGTGGGCCACACATATCCCCAGGGACCCCTTTTGCCAACGTGATCTGGAAATTGGAATCAAATTGTGTTTTATTCTGGTAAACCAAGAATAAAACTGGTTTGGCAGCTCAATAGGGGAGAAAGTGAGGTGTTCTGCTAAAGTTATTTTGCATGAAAATTAGCAGGATGATGTGACCTACATCTCTAACCAGGTGTCAACATCTTCCAAAGGAATTCTGCATATTGAAGTGATAATTTGATGTCTGCTGATTCAGGCAAAGTTTCTCCTGTTTGACAATGATCACCTTTAGCTAACTTGGTTGTGTCTCAACTGGAAAGCAAACAAATCTCATGCATTTTATTTTTTCAGGAGAAATATAAAATTATTGCTACAGCTGATTACAAGGCATGTTCAACTACTAAACTACCCTTCCAACATGTATACAGAGAGATACAAGTTGTTGTGACACATTCAGGTGTGACTCAATACTCCTTCCTACACAGACACTGCATACCAGACAGAATCCATCCCTCTTTTTCAACAGACCCCATTAACATCCTCTGAAACATAAACCAGTTCTTGACAGTTGTTTTTACTCCCCTTCTCTTACATATCATTCTTATTCAATTCTCCCAAGAATCATGGACCAACTTAATGGGAAAACATCCAGTTTTGATACTTAAAAGGAATCCCTCCCCACCACCTTTTTCCATTTATAATTTTCCAGTTTCTCAATACTTAATGCATTCAGCCTCAGATCAAACATGAGCGGATTCACTAAACTGGAATGAATTTGTCAGTTTTTCAGATCTTTCCTAGATATATTCAGGCATACACTTTTACACTGCATATGTACTGGATACTAACATCCATACTGCAGTTATGTGCTGAATACAATGAATATAAAGATGAAAGTTCTGCAAAAAATATAAATATCCCCAGAGCCCATGCCCTGTAATTAATAAGGAATTAAACAATAGGTTGTTATACAAACAAACACACCATCCATAAAAACACTTCTCGGTGTCTCATTCTAGAATATATTTCCAGGTTTTCATCTTGCATAATCTACAAAATTCATACTCTCCAACATTTCATAATGAAAACCAGGACTTGTGTGGTCAAACAACACCAAAGCACCAAATGAGGAAGAACACTGGGAAGGACAAGATTCCTCCCCCTCCTCTGCTCTCCTTTAACTCCTGGCTCAGTTAATCAAGTGCAAACTACGTTTTCACTTTGAACTCAGTATGCAGAAATTGAAATAAATTGAAGACAAAGAAGAAAGTAAGAGGAGGAGAGAAACTGGGACATTTTTAAAGCAGCTGAAAATGTAGGATGGTAGAGGATTAATCAGAACTGACCCTTCCAAATTTGGACAGTTAGAGTGTCTGAGAATATTATATTTGTGAATTACATCCTCCTGCCCTATTATTACACCCTTGTCTTTTATACATTGACTAAGGAGAGGGACTTTATGATGTTTTTGACCAATACTGTGTTCTAAAGAAAATGTACCAACTTTTAAAGGTGAGAGCTAGCATGATCATCCTCCTGGCTGCAATGACTGCCCTACTTATCCCAACATGCAACTACTGATTGGCCTAATGCATGGGTAGGCAACCTTTCCCCTTTAAGGGCCGAGGGACTTCAGTTCCCAGAAGCCTCAGCCATGTTGGCCAATAGTCCCATGTTGGCCAATAGCTCCTGGGATTCTGGGAGTTGAAGTCCCTCGGCCCTTAAAGGGGAAAGGTTGCCTACCCCTGGCCTAATGGAAGTGGTGACCTCCAGTTGGGTTGGACCATGTCAGACTAGAAATTTACATGATAGAATATGCCACCTAACCTATGATTCTTCTCCCTGACTACTGCTTTTTACTTTGTACTCCCCAATGCATCTGAAGAAATGGATTTGATATCCATGAAAGCTCATAAATAATCCTCATAGAATCCTCCCCCCTTTTTTATGCTGGGACAAATTTTCTGCTTCTTTCAAAACTTGAGAGACTATCTCTATACTCAACAGTCTCATATCCAGAGTATAGTAGTAATGGTTTGAAAAAGGACTGGTGGCATGCAGAAAAACAGAAAGGTGCACAGAATTATGTTGATTGAGCCCAATACTTTTCAAATATAGATCCTTCTTCATGATCACTCTTAGGCAGGGGTAGGCAACCTAAGGCCCGGGGGCCGGATGCGGCCCCTGGAGGCCTTTGGACCGGCCCCAGGCCGGTCCTGCTGACGCCACCGCCGCTGCCCCCTGCCACCATGATGATATTGATTATTGTTGTTATTATTTGTTCTTGAGGTTTTCTTGGCAAAATCTCCACAGGGGGTTCTCCATGGCTTTTCTGGGGCTGAGAGAGTGTGCATGCATATTTTTTA
>JAIPUX010001232.1:158219495-158243780 GCA_020142125.1 Phrynosoma platyrhinos | reverse complement strand
GCTGAATTCTTTCTGCTTTAGGGCCAGTGTGATAACGTCCCAAGACACCCTGTCTTTTGCTGCCCTGCTCAGATCATGCAGGCTCAGGTAGGTTGCCTCCCTGATTGAATCTAATCATCCATGTGGTCTTCCACTCTTTCTTCCACCCTCTACCTTTCCTAGCATTATTGTGTTTTCTAATGAGTCTTCTCAAGATGTGGCTGAAATATGACAACCTCAATTTAGTCATCCTGGTTTCCAGGGAAAGTTTGATCTGTTCTAGAAACCATTTTTTTTTCTCTTATTGGCTGTCCATGGTATCTTCAGCATTCTTTTCAAGCACCACACCTCAACTGAGGGTCTTTACAGACTGCCAGAAATAATGCAGCTTGAGGCCACTTTAATTGTCCTGGCTCACTGCTAAGGAATCATGGGAATTAGTTTATTGTGGCATCAGAGTTCTCTGACAGAGAAGGCTCAATGTCCTAGGAAAAAAATACAATTCCCATGATTCCTTAACACTGAGCCAGGACAGTTAACGTGGCCTCAAGTTGCATTATTTCTGGCAGTCTGTAAAGGCCCTGACTTTATTTTCTTTCTATCAGCTTTCTTCACTATCCAGCTCTAACATCCATACATGGTGATGGGGAATACAATAGACTGAACAATCCTCACTTTAGTGTTGAGAGTTATAGCTTTACACTTTAAGATCTTGTCCAGTTCTTTCATGGCTGCTTTTCCCAATCCTAGTCTTCTTCTAATTTCTTGACTGCAGTCACCATTCTAATCAATATTTGATCCAAGGTATGAGAACTCTTTGACTATTTCAATTTTCTCATTATCTAAGATGAATCCATGGTTGTTATTTTTGTTTTCTTAATGTTCAACATTCAGCCTACCTTAGCATTTTCCTGCTTGATTCTCTTCAATAATTGCTCCAGGTCTTTGTTAGTTTCTGCTAGTAGTATTGTGTCATCTGCATTATCAGGTTGTTAATGTATTGCCCACAGAATAATTTCAAGTATCGTCTGGTAGCAAGGCCTTCTAAAGCCTGGTAAAATGTGAGAAAAACTGGCATAATGTAATATTATTATCATTTAAATGAATAGTTCAATTAGTCATATGACTCCATCCTAAAATATTTAAAAACCGAAGAAGTTACATTTAAAAATGGCCCAACACAGCTGCAGCTTGTTTTTGTGTGCCCTTAAGCAATCTATGATTTGGGGTGACCCTAAAGTAAAGTCACCATAGGGTTTTCTTGGCTAAGTTTATTCAGAGTGGTTTTGCCATTGTTTTCCTCTGAGACTGTGAGAGTGTGACATATCATGGAGAGTGTTTCAATGGTTGAGTGAGGATTGAAACACTAGTCTGTTCACAGTCCAAGTCCAGTACTCAAATCACTATACTACACTGTCTGTCTACAATGCTCTCCACAATACTTGCACCACAATGCTTATCTACTTGAGAGCATTATCTTCATTCAACTGTGAGAGTTGTGTAGACCATTTCTTTCCTTTTGAGCTGGAGCTGACAGAAATTGTGAAAATTGCCTGTTATGATTTTCGTTAGCAGCAGACAAGCTTATCCAAAAGGAATTTTATCCATATAAGACTGCAGAGCTCTTCATTTTCTTCATTATTCCTTCTTTGGCCTAGCACATATTCTGCTATGATAACTATGCAAAGGGTGCTACATACAACATACATGCACATGGAAAAAATTGTCACAAGTGTATTAGCTGCACATAGATGCTGAAAAAACAGTCAACAGTTGACTTGAAAGGGTGACATTAACCATTGGACAGAGCACAACATTTTGCACTGTTGCTGAATTTTCCGTCCTGTATCTAAGCTTTCTAGAGATGGGATGAGTTCCAAGCAGAAACTGAGTGAACCTAATCAGACCATTTGTTTCCCCGCAACCCCCTTGTCCCATTTCCAAGGCACAAGAAAAGGTGGAAGGGTTTTATTTGTTTAGCTATCCTGGCAACTTCTAAAAGAAAATGAGACAACAAGCCTTAATAATCAGTAGCTCATAAAATGAAGCACATGAATATTCGAGTGGAATGTGTGGAGTATAAGCAAAAGGTAGGAGAAAAGAAAAATCCCTAAAATAGTAAAGAAAAAAGGACACACGCAGTGCAAGCCACTATTAAAAAGAAAAATTCAGAATGGGTAAGGAAGTCATAGAACATTCCTAGATCTGCCTGGATAAATTCAAGAAAGCTTTTGGCACAGTGCATCCTTATGTGGTGTGCGAAACGAAAAAAAAGAAAACAGACAAATGAATGTACTGCCAGTATCTAAGGAGATTATTGCAGTAGTAATAAAACCGGCTTACCTGAACCAGCTTAAAATTTAAAACTGACAGCATCCTGATGTTATCAGAAGGATTTAGCCACCAAAATCACCACCCATTCATCCCTGCTCACAGGGGCACTCAGCGTGCCTCTTTCCAAAGCCAGGAGTTTTCTGGCTTAAGGAAATGGTTGCCAGAGCACCCCTGGGAGCGGGACTGGACCCAAGCTGGACCAAGGTGGTGATTTTGGCAGCTAAATCCTTCTGATAACATCAGGATGCCACCCATTTTAAATTTTAAGCTGGCTCAGGTAAGCCAGTTTTATTATCGCTGCAATAATCTCCTAAATCACCAAAAAATTAGGTTCAAGCTGACCAGCAAAGCAGCGGGAAGGAAGAACCCTATCTCCCCATCTCAAAAGTTAACAGGGGCAGGAGAAATACTAATTCTCTGTAGCTAGAATTTTTTATTACTCCTATAAACTGAGGTTTAATCAACATGTTATGATTTTTTTCCAGAAATGAAGTGTCCATGAAGAACCGTTGTAAATCCTGACAGCTAGAATCTATGCTTTAAATTTTGGCATACATCATGGTACTGACTTGGAGGGTGGGGTTGGCATCAGAGGTAGGTATCCTTGCAGATGTCCCAATTCACATCTCAATGAATGCCAAATCAGGGTTACAGGAGACCCCTCCCCTCCCCTCAGCACTTCTGCTGTCTATCTTGTTACTTTTATCTGCTTACCTGCTTTGTCTGGTTCAGAGGATGCACAAAAACACACCATGATTGTGAGCAGAAAAGGATCAAAGACTTATAGTGTTTGCTCAAGCAAGAAGTAAGGACTTTAAGAGGGAGAAAAGGGGGGAAGTTTTAAGAGGAAGGGAACCAATGTATTGAGGACATCTTGCCTAAGAATCCTCATACTGTGCTGCTGGCATGTGTGTCATTTCATTTATTTCATTTATATTCTGCTTTTTCCCAATTCAGGGAGGCTACAAATTATTAAAACCAGTACAGGTCAAAATCATACAAAAACATCAGCAAGATAGATAGATAGATTCAAAAGATATTTTAAAACAGTTATACCACCTATACAGTTAAAACTATTTAAAGTTCATTAAAAGACAGGATGCTTTTAAAATGAAAAACAGCACACCATTAAAAGCCCATCATAATCTTTTACTAAAAGAATCATGGAGTAAGAAATTTTTCACTTGCCATGAGAAAGAGAGCAAGGAAGGAGACATCATAGCCTCTCTAGAGAAGGTGCTTCAAAATCTGGGAGCAGCCACCAAGAAGACCCTCTCCCTTCAAAAGAGCCAGGGAAGCTAATGGGACAGAAAGAAGGACCTCTCCCAAACACCTTAGACCTTGAAGATACTTATATAGGGAGATATGGCTCTTCAAATACGAGCCATATCTGTGCGTGTATATACAGTACATATGTATGCTTGGCTCCATTTATTATACAGCAAAAAAAAAAAAAAAAAATCTGTAACATCTGACTCTATCTTCTTGCTATTATGAATCTCAGTTCAAATCTCACCTCATTCAAAAACTAATGAGAAAAGCCTGAGAGAAGTCACCATCTGTCACACTCCTCCCTGTATGATACCACTCTGAACACCTAGTAAATGCACTGTAGAAATATTTGGTTGCATTATTACAAATAAATCAAGAGAGCACTTAACATGCAGTGAAAGATTACAGCTGCTGCCACATTGCAGAATTAATGCAGTTTGAAACTGCTTTAACTGTCATGGCTCCATCCTATGGATTCCTGGGATTTGTAATTTGTTGTGGCACCAGAGCTCTCTGACAGACAAGGCTAAATATCTCACAAAAATACAAATCCCGGAATTCCACAGCATAGAGCCATGGCAGTTAAAGCGGTGTCAAACTGCATTAATTCTGCAGTGTAGGTGCAGCCTAGAACTGCACATCTCCAGTGTACTCTATGGGAATGTCGACTACACAGTACAATTAAAACCAGTTTCCCCCCACCTTCACATCAGCCTGTCTTCATGATACAGGGCCAAAGGTCTGATTTGACTGTGAACTGTCTTCATGCGTTAAAGGTAAATTTGCAGCAAATCCAGGCCATCCTTGCATTAATTTGAAATTTTAAAAATGAACCTTTTGCTCCAGATCTTTCCAGAAAAATCCAGAACACTCCAGCATGACGCTAGGTAGCTATTTACACAGTTTCCTGCTGTGCTGCCTGCTGTCACCACTGGCACAGGTCGCTTTCACTAAATTGACAACAAGGTGCTCAACCATGTGATAAATGCTGGGTGCTTTGTTTTTGGCCCCAATGGGATCATTTCACATAAGTAATGTTGGGAGTGGCAATAAGTGGCACAGGGGGATGCTGTCTAAACAGCCACCTGGTTTTGCATCAGAATATATAAGTAATGGGAATAACTCAGGGCAGCTTTGGGGCCAGAATACTCCAGGCTGCTCCTGGAATATTCAGGCCAGTGTAGACTCACCCTAAGTGTGGAGGTCTTAAAAATAATGGACCTGTTATTCTTCAAAGAAACAGCATGCAAAATGCACATCCTCACTTTTGGCCTTCTGCATTGTTCTTTCTTTCCCAGCATCTTGGCACCTCCATAGGATTCTGGTATTTCTATAAATACAGTGGACCCTTGGTATCCACTGGGGGTTGGTTCCAGGGCCACCCTTGGATACCAAAATCCATGAATGCTCAAGTCTTATTAAATACAATGGTGTGGTAAAGTGGTGTCCCTTATACAAAATGGCAAAATCAAGGTTTGCTGTTTGGAACGTATATATTTGTATGTATATTTTCAAACCATGGATGGTTGAATCCATGGATAAAGCTAACTGTACTAGCCTGGCCATCTTTCCTGTCAGCCATGGGGCAAGGGGGATATGTGCCTGCAAGATGCCTGTAGACTTATGGCAACGCCATGAATTTCAGAGGATTTTCTTAGGCTAAGAGTACTCATGGGTGGTTTTTCAAGTTCCTTCCTCTGAAATATAGCCTACTGCACTTGGTTTTCATTGGTAGTCTCCCAGCCAAGTAATGAAGACCCTACTTAGCTTCCAACATCAGACAGGATCTGGTGCCTTACTTTCAATCATAGTTACTTTATAAATCATTGTTTTTTCCTGTTGAGGTTCATCAGGGCATCTGCTACTGAGGAACCTTAATAAAGAGCTCAATAAAGTGACATTTTAAAGATTGCTTCAGAGGCAGTCAAATATAAACCTTATCTCCTCTTCTGTATTCTTAGGAGAGTGTGAATACTGAGTTTAACTTCATTAATTTTGTCCTCGAATGCTTAAAATGCTTCATTTTCTCATGAATTGAAATACATATAAAGAAGGAAAAAGTGGGTTTATTAGCTGCAACCTCCTAGCCAGTATGTGCTTAACTTAGGGCCTTTGCAGACTGCCAGAAATAGTGCAAACTGAGTCCACTTTAACTGCCCTGACTCAGTGCTAGGGAATCATGGGAACTGTAGTTTATTGTGGCACCAGAGCTCTCTGACAGAGAAGGCTCAATGTCTCAGAAAAAAATACAATTCCCATGATTCCCTAGCACTGAGCCAGGACAGTTAAAGTGGACTCAGTTTGCACTATTTTTGACAGTCTGCTTATTCACCTCGTGTGGAAACAAATAATTTGCATTATTTTTTCCCTTGAAAAGTGGCAATGAAACAACAGAAAGCAATTGTTCCCACAGTTCATATTATTAACTCTTAAAATAGTAGCTGAGAAGAAACGTGTCAAGTTTAGTTTATGGCAGAGAACAATTATGGGTTTGTGCTTCAAAGAAATTTTCAAATGTACTTTTTTTCCTCCCTTTTGTTACAGGTTGCAAATGACTGTTGGTGTGCTCATGGAAGGCACCACTGGATTCAGCAGATATCAAAATAAAATGGATGCCTGCAATGGAACAGTGCATCCTGCTTGGAATTTTGTTGAAACTTAGTGGTGGGTGAAGTAACATTTTGGCCAGTACCAAAGCCTTGTTAAAGTGTTTCAACTAAGTTCAAGTTGAACTTGATCTCAACTAATGCCTATTAATGGCCTAATAGTGCTATAAACCTTTCCAAACTAAAGACTCATAAATGATACTGAAGTAGAATCTGCTGAAAATCTGGGGTTTTTTTTTTTTTATGGTATGTCAAAATAGACTGTAAAACTCTGCAGAAAATCAGGGGTCACTTTCCTTGTGAGGGTCATACAAGGTATGATAGGATGGGGAAAAGGGGAGATCTGGTCCAGTTTCTTATCATGGGGGAAAGATGCTCTGGGCACATACAACAGTTGCATCTTTCTCTGAAGTTACTTGTATATTCTTCTCCAGGGCTGCATCTGTACTGCAGAAATAATCCAGTTTGAAATCACTTTAACTGCCATGGTTCAATGCTTTGGAATTTTGGAAATTGTTGTGACACCACAGCTCTCTGACAGAAAAAGCTAAATGTCTCACAAAACTACAAATCCCAAAACTCCAGAGCATTGAGCCATGGAAGTTAAA
Source organism: Phrynosoma platyrhinos (assembly GCA_020142125.1). Lineage (NCBI taxonomy): Eukaryota > Metazoa > Chordata > Lepidosauria > Squamata > Phrynosomatidae > Phrynosoma > Phrynosoma platyrhinos. Next base: position 158,236,981 of record JAIPUX010001232.1, on the reverse strand, counting down.
GTGTTGTTTCTGTAGTGTGGATGCAGCCTAGGATTCTTAGGTTATTGTCCATTCCTCCTGCCCAGATGACATCTTGAATGGAAGCAACTCTAACATTTACGCCATTGCACTGAGAAGCTTGGGGAAAGAAAGCATTTTTCCCATCATCATGGAATAGTTTAAAAGAGCCAGGAAACACATGGTATGCAGCAGAGAGATCTTTGAATTCTATTAAAATATATACCAATAGATTGCTTTGTCAGTGAACGTCTAATGCTTTTCATCAGCCTTTTTATCATTCTTTTATTTTATTTACCATTTTACAGCATTCTATGACAATTTCTAATATTAATTTTCCTATGTTTTTCTTCAAGGTCCTAATACAGGTAGATAACAAAGTAGATGTGTATAGGGGCTTTACTACTTTAACAGAAAATTTGGTATCAGAAAAAGAAATAACAGAAAAAATAGGGATAGGTTCCTACTTCACAAAAAAGATGAGCAGTTCAACATGTTTTTGCAAACTTTTTATTGAAAACTAATATTGAAAACACACGTGAAATAAAACAACAAGCTCAGGTAAGATTTGTATACGAAAACACTGTGAACCTTCTAGAGAGGACCTGGAAGCTTTATTCCAAAATGCACCCAGGAAGTACTTTTTCTTTTGTCAGACTCAACTTTTCAAATGATTTCCATTTTTATATCCAAACATACAGATCTTTGTGTGTGTGTGTGTGTGTGTGTGTGTTGTGTGCTTTCCAGTTTCTGACTTATGGCAACCCAATCATAGGGTTTTCTTGGCAAGATTTGTTCAGAGGTGGTTTGCCATTGCCTTCCCCTGAGGCTGAGAGCATGTGACTTACCCAAGGTTACCCAGTGGGTTTCATGGCCAAGTAGAGAATCGATCCCTGGTCTCCAGAGTCATATTGTGTTCAATCCTATTGTGTTCAAACATTGTGTATCTATTGTAACAGCTTCAGTTAAAATTTTGAGTCTATGACCTTTTACACTGGCCATGTTTTATCCTCTGACCAACACAACGGCAAATTAAAATTCAGCTTTGTTGTTGTGTGTCTCCATGTTATTTCTGATTTTATAGCAACCCTGCCATAAATCACAAAGTTTTCTTGGCAAGTTTCTTCAGAGGGGGGTTGCCATTGCCATCCTCTGAGGCTGAGAGATTGTGATTTGCTCAAGGTCACCCAGTAGGTTTACAAAGCCAAGCTGAGATTCCAACCGTTTCAGCTGCAAAGAGGAGTAACAGCACAGATGTCATAAGGGGTGGTGAAAGAGAGTTAATCCCTAAATTTGGAAGATTACTTTTGAAATTTAATTTGTCCCTGTAGTGTATGGAAAGCCATTCCTTGTCATTACAATGCTTAAAATGTAACTTGTTCCATTTTCATTGCTTTTTAAATAATTTTTGTTTTTTAAAAAAAATCTTAGGATGGATAAGAGAATCTCATAAAACATGGGGGGGAAGTCATGTGAAATGCCCAGAAATGACCTTCAAAGATTTTGTAAACATTTGTCTTTACACCAATAAAGAAAATAGCAACTTATTGCTTCACTTTCATTCCTATTCATAGTGTACTTCTGAAACATAATATCATGATGTCCTTGACACCAAAGGGGTAGATCACTGCAGTTTACTATTGCTACTGGTTTTCCTCTACCAAACAGCCATAAATTATGCTGAAATGAATTCCACTTGAATTCAACAGGATGACACAAACTCATTCTGTATTATTGTATCTCTCCATGCAGTCTTTTAATGGCACTAACATCTCCCAGTGAGATGCTTGGAGAACACTATTGTCCTTTTCTGCTTTGCTCCAGTATCAATTTAAGGTATGTAGATTTCTAAGAGAACTATTCACTACTTTTAATGATTTGATGATTGCTCCCATTGACTCAGCAATGGGAATTATTACTCAGATCTCTCAGTAACTTTTCCAGCTATTCTTCCCATCTGTCTTTTAGATTTAGTAAACATTATGCTAGGTTTTTGCCAAGGGAAAACTTAGATCTAAGTTGTATGGAACGGAGTGTACCACATTTTATGTATAATGACCAAGTTTTAGAACAGATAGTTAGGACTTCAGTAACTAATAACAATTTTTAAAAGCCTTGATGCATAATGCAAAGGACCTCCCTAGACTACTTGGAAACAGAAACCAAAACACATACCTCTGAAAAACCAATAAATAGGGCATCAAAGTTCTTAGCAAGGGCATGATCTAATAGCTGAATCACCTTTTGATTCACATTAAAGGCATATGTTGCAAAGATGCTCCTAGGTTTCAACAGTGACCATAAGTCAAACTGAATAGTTAAAGCTAGTGTACTAACTGTGCCAGATCCAGAACGTGATGGATCTAGCCAAAGTAGTACATGCCTTAATAAGATTCTGTGCTCAACATGAAGCTGCCTTTGAAACATGTTGGAAACTTTTGCAAGTTCACAATGCTCCAGCCAGGCTGGTTATAGGAATCATATGATTCCCTTATTACAACAGGTTCAGTGGCTACTACTCTGTTTCTAGGCAAAATTCAAAGTGCTGCATTGACTTAGAAAGCCCTATGTGACTTGGAAAACAGCTGGCTATTTGACTACACTCTTCCTTAAATAAATTCTAGGTAAACATGCATGATTGTTTACCTAGAATTTATTTAAAGAACAGTATATTCAAATAGCTGGCTGATTCCCAAGTCATATAGGGCTTTCTAAACCAATTGTACACTTCAAATTTTGCCTAGAAACACACTCACTATGGCACTACCTTTCCATAGGTGGTAAGAGTGAGTGTTCCTGTGATGCAATACTAACATACTGATGGTAGCAGTGCTGCTGGTAGTGTTTCCTATATCAAACAGGCTTTTGCTGAGGAACCAGACTAAATGTGCCAAACGACTAATGGGCAGCAGCAGTAGGAGGGTGACACTGGTGGAGGATCTCATAGAGATCACAGGAGTGGCACCGTAGCTACACTTGTTAGTACTGCACAGAAAGAGGCACAGTAAATCCCTTTTAAATGTCTTTTACCATGAAAACCCTATGATGAGACAATCCAAAATGATACAAGAGATAGTGTAAGAGGATGACACTCCCAGGTCTGATAGCACTCAACAAGCTACTAGGGTACAGCAGACAAGAACTATGAATAGCACTGTAGCTAATGACACAACTGGACTCAAGCAAGAAGGATGTTCAACTGTTGATGCGCTCAGAGGTGAAATGACCATCTGAACTGCACAACTCATATTATAGGAACATGGAATATGAAAGATATGTACCAGGGGATGCTAGACATAATAAAACAAGAAATGGAATGCATAAACATGCAATATTTGGGGTGAGTGAGGTGAAGTGGACAGCAATGGGACATTTTGAGTCAAATAATTACATAGTGTTTTACTCAGGAAAATCTAAGAAGAAATGAAGTGACATTAATAATGAAGAAAGATGTAGCAAAAGCAGTAAAAGGATATAACACAAAATCTTACTGAATAAAATCAGTAAGACTTCAGGAAAATCCAACAACATAAACATAATCCAACTACACGTTCCAGCTATAGGGGCAGAAGAAGCAGAAACTGAAATATTCTGTGCTGGAGTTCAGGAGAAAATTGATCACACACCAAAACAGAATTTCTTATTAATCATAGGTGATTGGAAGGCAAAAGTAGGAAACAAAGCAGAACCAAAGATTGTTGGATAATTTGGCCTAGAATCAAGAAAAAGAAACAGGAGATCAACTGATTGAATCTTGTGAGGCCAATGGTTTGTTCACTGCAGGTACATTCTTCAGACAACCTAATATATCCATGGACATCACCTGATGGCCAATATAGAAATCAAGTAGACTACATAAGTGGAAGTAGAAGATGGAGAAGCTCCATTCTTACTGCAAAAACAAGATTAGGTGCAGATTGTGGCTGACTGTGAACTGCTGATATCAAAAATTAAAATAAAGCTAAAGAAGAACACTAAACCAACCACTGTGCCACAATACAACCTGAAGAATTGCCCCATCAAATCTAAAGACAACATGAAAAACAGATTTGCACTGTTAAGCCTAATTGACATGGAGCCAGAAGAACTCTGGAGTGAGGCCAGGAACATTGTCAGGAAGGAATGCAAAAAGACACTATCTGCAGCAAAAATAAAGAGAGCCTCAATGGATGACAAGCAGCTAAGGACGAACAAAATGTAAAACTAAAAGGTGAAGGAAATAGGGTCAGGACCCTGAATGCAACTGTTCACTGACTTTTGCACAGAGACCAAGAAAAAAACAGTGGGTCCTTGTTATCCACTGGGGTTTGGTTCCAGGACTCTCCATGAATAACAAAATCCATGGATGCTCAAGTCCCATTAAAATGGTGTCCATTATATAAAATGGAAGATCAAGGTTTTCTTTTTGGAATTTACTTTTTTAAAAATATTTTCAAGCCATGGATGAGACCACAAGATCTGAGAATTCAGAGGGAAATTTAAACCAAGAGTGGGGATATTATATAACCAATAGGGCAGGGGTAGGCAACCTTTCCCCTTTAAGGGCCAAGGGACTTCAGCTCTCAGAAGCCTCAGCCATGTTGGCCAATAGTCCCATGTTGGCCAATAGCTCCTGGGAGTCTGGGAGCTGAAGTCCCTCAGCCCTTAAAGGGGAAAGGTTGCCTGCCCCTGCAATAGGGGAACACGTTACATATTCAAGTAGAAATAAAAGATAATTAAAATAATACAATGAAGAACTATATAAAAGAATTGAAAGGATGACAGATTCATTGAAGATAGAACCATTTGAAGATGAACCTACAATTGTGAAAGTTACTCTCAAAACATTTTGGAGAAATAAATCACCAAAAACATATGGCACATCAGTAGTGCTGTTTCAAGTTACAGGAACAGATTATTTGTTGGCTCACTCTTGTGGAGATCTGCAATCTATGTACAGGGGAGGGATTGGGAGGGGAGGAAGTGTGTGAAATCTCCACACAAGCAAGCAAGTGAATCATAGGGGGAAAACTGGAGCAGGGAGAGGGAATGCACAGAGTCCATTCATGGAAGTGAAAAGAAAAACAACACAATGCTGATAAGGTGCAGAGAGTGGGAAAAGAGTAAAAACAGTAAAAACAAATGCAACATTGGGGTGGGGAGGGAAGGGGTAGCTTGACCTAACTCCTCAGTCCTGACCTCATGGATGAACACACACTAAAGTAGAAAAACACCAGACTTGCCAGACCCAACCAGTGCTGCTCATCAAAAACTCCTCCAACTCCCTGCTACTACCAACATTGGTATGGAGCACAGTCCACACAAACTTGTGACTATCTGGATTTTCCACTCAAATCTGGAGTAAATCCCCACTCCCTCCCCTCTGGATTAAAGCCCTGAGATGCTGGAAAGACCTGGATTTGGCACAAATCATCCTGTATATTGTCTGGACTGCTTACTGTGAAAACAAGACAAAATAGTTTTATTTGGCCCATGTAGATGCACCCAAAGTTTCATTGAAGTCAGTGTTGCTTACGTCTGAGTGGGCCAGGATTTCAAGGGAGAAATAATAATGCATAAATTAGGAGGAAAAAGATGTAAGTTTTTAAACATTCACATCACTTTCAGAAGAATTCACCAATACCACTGTTTCACTCCATTTTCATGTTAAACGTGTAATTTTATTTTTAAAAATCTACTGTTTCAGCTGAGGTGATCTCTGTAATGCAACCAACATTGCATCTGGATATGTATTTTTAAACACATTTTTCTCAAAGTACATGTTTCTAAATGTATTTTACCTCTAAGATTCACATTTTAAAATGTATTTAAAGTGTGTGTAATTTGATCGCTAATGGCTTCTAGTCCCCATTTAACCATGGAACTCATATCAAGCTTGTGGGCAACCTAAGTGGAGCCAGCCAATCACTGCTCTTTCAATGCCGAAAAAGGGAATGTCAAGGCAAATGTCAAGGGGAAAAGAGTACAAAAGAAGAGGTTTGTTTCATTGTCAGAATGCCAACTGGAGACAGAGATAGAATAGAAATGAGATCAAAATAGAGATTCATGCTGCATCTACATCACAAAATTAATGCAGTTTGACACTCCTCTAACTGCCATTGCCCAGTACTTTGGAATCCTGTGATTTGTAGTTTTGTGTGATATTCTGTCACCACCAACAAAGGGTCCTTACTGCAGGTCGAATTGAGGGAAGCAGGTTCAAGAGACGCTCCCAGGTGGTGAACCTGATTTACAACTGGGACCGTCCGTTTCCCTGCAGCGGTGCTCGGCGGCCTTTGCCAGGGCAATCTCTGGCAAAATGCCCTGAGAGTGCACAGTACAAACAGAGACCCTCTCTCCTCCGCCATTCCTTCTCGGCCTCAGTGAGCTGCATTGGTTCCTCTGCAGGCCCGGGAGAAGCAACCTCAGGGGAAGCTGTAGGAGTTCGTGGCATCAAAAACAGAGGAAGTGGCAGGCTGGACTATCAGGCTTGCCTGTGGGCTGAGAGGCAGCAGTCAATGAGGATCACCTGTGTGATCAAAGCAGCCAAAGTATCTGGAGGCTCTGAGAGGGCTAGTTCATCCAGGATGGGGTCTGCCAAATCCCAACAAAATTGGTCCTGCAAGGCACTCTGGTTCCAAGTCAAGTCCTGGGTTATGAGGTGATAGGCAGTGGAATATTCTGCCACAGAGCCCTTGCCTTGTTGGAGAGTCTTAATTTGGTGCTCTGCAGTTTCCATCTTGACAGGATGTCCCCAGGTAGCCCTCATCTCCTTCAAGAAGTCCTGCAAGCTGTTGAGGACAGGGCTATCCTCATTTAGGTAAGGAGTAGCCCATTTACTTGCAGGCCCAGACAGCAAGCTGATAATAAAGGCTACCTTGTGCAAGTCTGTGGGGAAGTCTGCCTCTCTGGTTGTAAAATGCAACTTACAATGTGCTAGAAAACTTTCTAGCATATTTCTATTCCCAGAAAATTTTTCTGGCATAGCTATGATTGACTTCCCACTAGGCCTGGGTGCTGCTTGGTTTTGGAGCATGCCCAGGCCTTGAGATAAGTGTGGCACCTGAGCTTATAGCTGCTGGCTTTGAGCCAGCAACTCCGTCATTATAGCAGCTCCAGCCATCTCTTATCAGCCTAATTAAGGTCATAGCTTAGTCTGTCTGAGAAAGCAGCCAAGTAACTGATAAGAGCCAGCACAACAATGCAAGTCTGAAACACAAAGGCAGTTCACCAAGTACAATACCAGTCCAAATGTTCCAAGGAGCAAAATCAGGAGCAAGCCAAGGGTTCAAGAGTCCAGAGAGCAAGTCAGTAAGTCCAGTCCGAAGGTCAGGGGTTTCAAGGCAATCCAAGGTCTATGAAGCCAAGGAGTCAGAATCCAATGCTTTCTCCAGGGAACACAGATAAGTTCTGACAAAGGAGCTCAGGGTCACCCAGCTGTTTATATTGCCCAGCTCCCAATCACAGCTGTTTGGACTTAGCAGAGCGTTTCTCATTTAATCTCAGAGAACGCCAGAGGCACGCCCTTTCTGTCCTTCTCTGTCTAAAGGTAGGTACCTCCTCATCCTGCTCCTCTATATCTCCCAGGCCTGGAACCTCTGCTGGGGGGAGGCTTTCTGCTAGGGGGAGGCTAGGCTGCTGAGGCAGGGGCTGTGCTTCAGTGGGTACAACAGAGCCAGGTCTAGGCTCAGCCAACTCCACTGGAACTGGCAGAGCAAAGTCAGGACCTGGATGAGCCTCCTCATCCTCTGAATCCTCCATGTTGTCAGCCTGGCTGGCCATGACATCTTCAGCCTTATCTGTCAGACAGCTCTGGTGCCACAACAAACTACAAATTCCAGGATCCCAAAGGATGTAGCCATGAAACTTAAAATGGTATCAAACCACATTAATTCTGCAATATGGCAGCAGTCTTATTGGCTATGCAACCGCGTGCTGCAGCCCCGATCCTCCTTTTTGCCACTCCTGAAAAGAGCGGCAAAATGCCGCTCCTTTCAGGGGAGGCAAAAGGATGCCATAAGAGCCATCACATGGCTCTTTAGCACCCCTTCTAGCACAGCATGTAAAAATGCTGCGCCGGGAAGACGTCCTGGCACCACATGCCATGCGTAACGGCGCCCAGCGTCAGGACATCATCAGGCTGGAGTTGGGGTGGCCGGCATGCGGCTGCCCCTCCCCATATCTGCCTCCAGGGTAGAGGTCCTTAGTTAGTGGGGAGCTGATGCACATAGTGAAGAGTTGAGTAAGGAGTTTAGAGAAAACTGAATTTACATTGATATTATACCAGTTGATATACTAAAATAAATGCAGGGCCAGCATATTTGCTTGATGCTTGAACCTTCTGTTGTAAAATAATTTCTTTCTATTGTTTCATTTTACTTCTCTGTCTGGGAGCTATTAATTTAAGGATTTCTATGCAGAGATGGTCACATGATTACAACCCCAAACCCAAGACAAACCACATTAGCTTGTCCTGTGTTACATTCACCCTAAGATCTCAGTTACTAAAGACAGGTTGTAATTTAAAGGCTTCTGGGCAAAGTGAGTGATGTGATCCCAAGGTTTGGTGTCTGACTAAGCAAGCGGGGAACAGATCCATCACACTCACTTTATATACATAGGATTTTCCTGTCTAAATGTGGTACCAAACATTTATCCCTGGTGAGATTCATTGGGTTAGTTTTGGTCCAGTTCCCCAGTCTCATAAGGTCATTTTGAATCCTGATTTCTAAGTTATTAGTTATAATGATGCCATTTTCCACTTTCAAATCTTGCTAGTTGGTCTGTTTTAAAGCAATTTTAAAAAGCACTCTTGCATTTGGCAGTGAACACTTTAAATAATATTTATAGCATTCTGTTATCTAAATGTCCTTAAAGATTTACACCAAAAATTGAAACGTATAAATATGGATATTTTCCAAGATATTTCCCCATCAAAGCTGAAACTTGCCTTTTTCCTTCTTCCATTTCAATTTAGTCATTCCATTTCAATCTACCTAAACAGATATTTTAATAAGAAATGTTGAAATGAATCAGATAAAACGTTTGTTTGGAATTCCATTTTTATGTATGGGGAGTCAGAGCAGAAAGATAATCTACAAAATAAAATTTCTCTGAAAAAAATGTGCTGCAATAAATATGAGACTTACCACACTTGCAAAAAAGCATTATCACTGAAGATATTGTTAACATATTTATTTGAGACTATTTTATATTGCTTTCTAATGGGTTATCTATGCAAGCTACTGTATTGCCTCTGGGAGAGTAAAGGAGCAACCATATCCTCTCCAAAAAGGTACCTGAAGGACGTTAGCAAAGATGTTTTACCAAGATATATGTACCCACATACAGAGAGACACAGAGAAAAATAGGTAACTTAGGCTTATGACCTTGTAACTGTTTAGTATTCACTTTTACAATGGTGGCCCCAGTGAAATCAAAAGCACCCAAAACCCACCTTAAAATCCAGATAGCTACACAGAGTTCTGTATTGGTGGCAAGCAGGATACAGAAAGGTGTCATGTCCAGCTCATTTCCATCAGTGAATGGTGGTGCAATGGGCAAAATTAGGGAACCCTGAATAGTCCTGTTGTAACCCTCATTGTACCACTGCTTACTGGTAGGGGCAGGACATGTCATCATTCAGCACCCTACTTACCAGTTCCACAGAATCCCATTCTTTAGTGAAACTGCCTTGATTCTAATTTGGATTTCAGAGGTTGGATCACAAGATGGATTGTACATTGTAACTGTGTAACTGATAGAGGACCTTGGCCACTCCTTCTAATTATAGTCATCCCTCCATATCCATTGATTCTTTATCCACAGATTCAACCATCCACAGCTTGAAAATATTTTTAAAATATATACATTCCAAAAAAAAAAAAAAAACTTTGATTTTGCCAAGGGGCACTATTTTACTTTGCCATTTTTTTTAATAGGACTTGAGCATCAATGGATTTTGGTAACTACAGGCAGGGGGTGTCCTGAAACCAAACCCCAGCAGATACCAAGGGCCCACTGTATATTGTTTTTAAACTAACTTTTATTTTTCTTAAAAGTATGATTTAAAGTTTGTTTAATGTTATCAATAGTTTAATTCTATTTTAATTTTGTCTTTTTGTCTGTCTTAACTGTATTGTATTAGTGAGCTGCTTTTAGACTTGCTTCCAGGGGCAAGGCAAGATATAACTGTAGGTGGTGGTGGTGGTGATAATAATAACAATATTTATAATAATACTTCACTCTCAGTCACCTAACACAGATACATTTTTCTCTCTCCTTAAAATAGCTTTGTATTTGACTAAAAGTCTCATGGAGGTGGGAAGGAGGTGGATTTGCTTCTTGGACTCTCAACCAAACTTTGTCAGCTATATTCTTTCCCCATATATAAATGTGTAACTTCTCAGCCAGTCTCAACTTTTCCCCTGGATTTAACTCAAACCAGAATGTAGGCATTGTTAATAATGCCAGAAATAGAAGTTTGCACTACAGTTGTCTTCTGGAAGTTGTACAGAATGCAGGAATCCTTGTCCTGCCTGCTCAGACACTTTAGGTATTGCCTTTTCTATATAGTACAAAGATGGGGATCATGTGGCCCACCAGATGTTCCAGCACTCCTAGCCAACATAACCAACAACAGCTGGAGAGCTGCATTATACCCACCCTATTACAGTACAATGAGTGGGTTTTTTGTTTTTGTTTTGTTATAATATGGGTCTGTATCCTATAGTGGCATTTCAGAAGCACCATGTTTCTGCCACTTGCAGACTCCCCATTTCATCATGGCAAAAGTTTTGAATTCAGTACTTTGATTCCATTTGAACAACTCAGTTCAGAATCAAGTTACATGTTATTATATTGTTCATGTAGATGCTGTAAGCTATACTGCAGAAGAAGGAGCTGCAAAACCACCTCTGAATGCTCCTTGCCTAAGAAAACCCTATAAAGTTCATCATCACCATACGTCAGCAGGCGACTTGAAGACACACAGACATACATAATGTGCAGTTTGCCTCTAGCATTTAACATGTCTTGGCTGAGAATTACCAGTCAAGTATCTGTGGGTCACATACTGTACCATTCAGCTAGGAGCAAGTACCAGACCTGAACACAGAGGAGAATAATAATAAGGGAGAAGCCAGGGGCAAAGGGTTAAACTGCCTCCAAACACCCACACCCCACTACAGTCCCAATCTTGGTAACCCATTACTCTTTGGGGACATAACTCTTTGGGGGATTTCAAACCTCAGAAACCCCAGCCAGCATTGGCCAGTGGCCAATGGCCATTCTGGCTAGGCAATCCTGGGAGTTATAGCCCCCCAAAAAGTAAGTTTTCCATGTTCTGCCTGCACCTACCAATAAAATATGAATGGCTCAGCATGTAATTGTTAATTATGTTGTTACTTTGATGTGTAGCACAGTGTTCAGAGGTACCTGATGTCAGTTAAGAAGTACAGAACAGCTGTTGATGAGTTGACCCATCCAGCAAAGTAGCAAAAGACTCAAGGAAAGGTTTGCTGCATTATTGAAATTCTATTCCTACTGAAAAAGCAAAAACAAACCAAAATACATTGTTTAGTATGCATTAGAGTTCTACTGATGTGAACTACTTGTAGAAATGATTTATTTATTTTCTATGAAATATCTGCATTTTGTGTTGCTATTCTAGTCTCATCCGACATTTGTTTTTAATCAGTGTAGCAGTACCCAAGTACACCTACACATACTGCAACTTATTATCCCCTGACATTATCACCACTACCATGCTGAATAATCTCTTACATTATATTTTTCACAAAAAGTCCCATTTCTCCTCCTAACAGCAATTTTCCACTTACGCTAGTTGAAAAACTCTGCTGAAGACCATCTGTAGGGAGTGAAAATGTAACTCACACCCAATTCAGAGTGCTACAAAATAAGCTTACCACAAATGGGTATCAGGACTACTTGGCTTGAGTACACAACTCTTGAGTTTAGAACAACTTTGCCTCTGCAGTAAAAACTATGTTTTCCAAACTATGGAGAAGCCATTAAAAGACAGAGATGAAGACCTGGGGTGGGAGTGTAGTTCTCTATATGTTGCATGTTTTTCAACTGAGAAGAGTGCAATACTAATTTAAAGATCTACTCACTGTTGGGATTTAAGATTAGGTGCATGTTTCTTCTGTTGACAGAAATTTGTTGTTGTCATATTTATTTGTATTCCACCTATCTCCCAAAATTGAAACTCAAGATGGCTTAAATTCAGCTAAAAACATACAAAATGTGAACATTAAAATGGAATTAAACTATTCACAGTATTAAAACAATTTGAACATCAGTTAAAAAATAAAAAGCAACCCTTATCCTTTTCTTTTAAAACTTTATATTTTAAAAGCATGTTGGAATAAGGACAGCAAGGAGGTGGCCATTCTGGCCTCTCTCAAAAGGGAGTTTGAGAATCTAGGAGCAGTCACGGAGATGGCCCTGTCTGCAGCCCCACCAGCTGTGCTTGTGATGATAATAGGACTGAGAAAAGGGTCTCTAGTGAAGATCTTAGGACCCAGGCAGACTAACACCTGGGAATATCTCATATCTCATAGGAAGATATGGTGTCCAATAATGTCTTTCTACCAGCAGAACCCTTACACATTTGCTGGTTTCAGGTATGGGTTGAAAGAAATACTCTGCCAGAAGAACTGTTCTTCTAGCTAAGACCTTGTGGCAGAAAAGTAGGGTTGGGGTGGAGGAGGAGCAACAGAAATGCTGAGGTATGACAAACTGAAACTTCCTCCAACCCAAGGATGTCACTACAAGGCTAACACAGCCCAGGATGAGAATAGTCCTAAATAATTTCCAAAATCTCTAGGCTGGGAGCATGTTGAATTCAGCACAGCTTCACTTGGCTCTTGGCCATCTTTACCAATTAAGATTATGCTCTGGGCCATAAACAAGCATGGTCTTTGAGCATTACACCTGAATAGATTGTGCATATGCATGGCAGGGAGTTAGACTTGATGGCCCTTGTGGCCTCATCCAACTCTATCATTCTATTCTATGTAAGCAGTGTGCTATTGCAAATGTTGGTCCTCCATCAGTATCACTGCTGCTACTTGTATTTGTCATGGGAATGAAGTTGATATTGACGTCCCACACAGTGAAGTCTCCCTCCCCAACCCCATGAACAGTTCTTGAGAAAGAAAGAAAAGATCCATTCTGTATGAGTTTTTGTATATCGTAATAGACTGCTTTATCCTCACAGGGGAAAAAATCCATTCAAGCTGCATCTTCACTGCAGAATTAATGCAGTTTGACACCAACATAACTGCCATGGCTCAATGCTATAGAATTCTGGGATTTGTAGTTATATGAGATATTTCGCCTTCTCTGCCAGAGAGTTCTGATGCCACAACAAACTACAAATTCCAGAATTCTAGATGATGGAGCCATGTCAATTGAAGCAGTGTCAAACTGCATAAATTAATTATATAAAATATATAAACTTGTTATAACCGTGTATCTATATATATTTTTACTGGAACCAATTCTCACTGAGGAAAAGTCATAGACAACAGTCGTAATAAGAAATAAATTTCATCTGCTGAGTACCTACCTTCTTTTCTGTACATTAGAAAGACCTAGCATTTAATGATCAGTGGCATAATTAAAGTTAAAATTAAAATTCCTGAAAAGAAACATCTCTTGATATGTTAATATCTATCCACAGAAAACAAATTATGTCACAGGAGGGAGCATTTTAAAATGTCAATAGATAAAACAAAATATACTGTTCAATATGTTTTGTTTCCTTTGAAACCAAAGGAATGTATAATCATTTGTCTTGGAATCATTGTTTCCATAATTTAAGTCCCTCTTTGCTACCACCAGTTGACTATTACACTTGAATTTTTCCTTCTGTCTGAAACACATACTTTATCACATAAACTCTGTTAAATGAAGATCCCATTTTATGCATCCACTAAATTGTGCAGAGATGTTTATGAGCTCTGAGACAGGCTGCAAGCAAAATTGTTTTCACAGGTTCCATTTCAGAGCTCAGCTTTATGCTACATGGTATTTTATAAGGCATTTCAGTATACTGCTTCCCACACCAACTCCAAGAGCCTGAGCTGTTTAGTCTGCCTTAAGCTAACTTTCAACATCTTGCTCAAAAACAGTTTCAAAGGGCTTTTTGCAAGATTCACTAGTGCTGCTAAAAATCCTTAACAGCTTTTTACACAAAGAATGGGACTTTTAATTTCTTCTTGAGCATTTACAGTAATGCCCCAAAATCATGAGCTGGGATCCAGTCAGACGTGGTAAAACACATAATCCAAAACAGCTCTTAGATGTGCTACCTTTTAAAATTGTTTATTCAGATTTCTAGCACATTATCTATATAAACTTCAGGACAAAAAGCAACACTTACTGAACTTAATATGTATTCTTCATTATGCTTTTGTTTATTTTATTTATTTATTTATTTATTTTATATCTTATTTTTGTCCAGAAGTGGCCAATATGGGGCTCACGTGGGACCTCTTTTGTTGAAGGAGAGCATCAACAGCAAAGATGGGGAACCTTTTTCATCATATGGACCAAACTCATAAGCTTATCACATGGCACTTAAGGAATGGGAATGGAATGGAATGGGGCAAAAACACATGTTACTGGACAGGAGAACACCACCGATGCCGCTGGGAGTCCCCAAGCCATTCCCCAGCTGTTCCTGGTAGCCAATTTTGAAGGACGATTTTAATAATAATAATAATAATAACATTTTATTTATATCCCGCCTTAAGCCAAGGCTATCCAGGTGGCTTACAATCTAAAATACAATCCTATACAATACAAATATCATAAACATATCACCCCCCCTTAAAAATATATTAAATCAATGATACATTAAAATTAGCTTACAATCTAAAATACAATCCTATACAATACAAATATCATAAACATATCATCCCCCTTAAAAATATATTAAATCAATGATACATTAAAATTAGCTTACAATCTAAAATACAATCGTATACAATACAAATATCATAAACATATCAACCCCCCCCCTTAAAAATATATTAAATCAATGATACATTCAAAATTAAATTTTTGAACCGTCCTTCAAAAATCAGCTGCCAGGAGTGACTGGAGCTTGGGGACTCCCGGTGGCATTGGTGGCATTCTCCTGTCCAGTAACATGAGTTTTTGCCCCGTTCCATTCTGTTCCTTTCTGTTCCCGTTCTTGTAAGTGCCATAAGCTTAACAGTAATGGAGAAGTTCTTGATAGGATTGACATTCCAGTGGTGGGTGGGACCAAAAATACCAAAACATTTTAGCTTAATGCTCTTACTTCTACCCTTAACAATACTCATTTCAACCTTTTAGGATTAGAGAAAAGCAAATACATGACCAGCAAATGATAAAACTATGGTATCATGAGATAAGAGGGAACAGCATGCTGGAGAACCCCCTTGTTACTATAAAACTAAATAAAAGGTATAGTCCAGTAGTTTTCAACTTTCTGAATCAGATGTGAGGAATGTGGTGTTAGCAAGCATGCTTAGCTGATGGGATGCTGGAAGTTGTAGTCCAACAATATCCAGCTGCTGAAATGCCCACAGCTTACTTTGAGGTGAGGACTAGCAAATTAGCAATATAATCTCAGAGCAAAACTGTTGAAAACAACATGCTGAACTCTGGATCTTGTCAGTTACTCCTTTCTTCCTTGGTTCTTGTTATGACTGATGTGCAGATGTCTGATTTTTTTGCTTGTCTACAGCAATTTAAAAAACTGTACTCACCCTGAAGGCAGTGCTGGCATACAAGTTTAGCTACTTCCATAGAGGATCTGTGGTTCTTCAAGCTTAACTTTTTCTCAAGTAAACAAAGTTGGGGGGAAATTTCAGTGTTTCCCAGAAATCCTAGAATGCACTTCAGTTCTTTTGCCATGTGGACACCTGGATCAGGTCCAGTTTAGCTCAATCCAGTTGTCCACATGCCAGGAGTGTGCCATCTCCCTTCTACACACTGATCAACACAGAGAAAAGGGATTACCGTATCTGTTTTCAGAGCTGCTGCTGCCACTTCCACATGGGCAGGACATCTGTGTAAAGCCTGACTGGTGCTCTGCCACTTCTCCTGAGGTCAGTAATGACCATCTGGACTCCTTGTTGATCACATAACCAAGCAGCCTTTTCTGACCTCAGCAGAAGCAGTGGCACACTGAGCTCCTGGCCATGAGGAAGCAGTGGTGGCAGCTCTGAAAACAGAGGTCAGGCCAGTAGAGCCAATATGGTATTGGTCTGGCTGGCCTGTGTGCACAGCAATGCGGTGTTTCACCAGATTTGGCCCATGTGGTCACCATCATGGTGCCAGTGTGGAGCATAATGCTCTGGACTGACCCCAGGTTAAGTGGCTAGTGTAGATGCATCCTTGGATAGTGTTTGACTTGTCTTGACTTGGAATTGGCCTTGTATGATTGTTACCTGAACTTGCCTGGTTTCAAGCACACAACTGCAACTGGACTCTGGCTCTAGATCACCATGACTATGCTGCTGGAGACCTCTTGTTTGGTTTGTCTCCTTGCTCTAACCTTGCCAGGATCACTTGGATGTTCCTACTGGGACCTGTCTACCTGGAAACAGGACATCTCATGGAATAGAATAAAGTCTATGTATATTAAGCTTCAGCATTGTCCTACAATATACCATCCTAAAATACACCCATTCTTCCTGGCTGCTGTACACTGGAAACCTTTAGTGGTGGATAAACTGTCTTGTGTTTCCTATTTGTGGAAAACCCACAAAAATGTATTTATAAAAGATTGACCATATACCCTTAGTTTGGTTTTACATTAGCTTTAAATCCTGGAAATATAGTGAGTTTCTATATACGCCACATTTGTATAAGTGGTTGTGTCATCTTTCTGCTGTTCCTCTTCATTGCAGTTCAAAGCAGAACCCTTGCAGCTTACAGAGCCCATGGCTATGTTTTAACAGATCAGTGTTCATCAATTTACTAAACTTGTGTAATAATAACTTGACCTTGGGGAAATTATAATTAGCTAAAAATAATAAATAGAATCTGAACCCATTATATGCAGGAGGAGAGAGGGAACAGTTCTTGAGGCATACAAAGACAGCCTAACATACATGCATACACGCAAGAACTCAGGAGTAAAGTAGTTAGTTTGGATAGGAAACACAAGGCTTTCTAATTGTGATCATTACCTGAAGGAGGCTGCTTCAACAATGAATGAAGATGGATAGACTTAACTGTTATGAAAAGAAAGGACAACAGACAGAGCCAGGACTCTAGTCAGAAATCACACTGGCACAGTGTGAAATCTAGCCAGACCCCCAATGTGCCTGAGATTTTGGGGAGCATTTATACCGTTAATCCTAGCCTGAGGCCAAGTATTGATACTATATATCAAAGGATTCCAATTACTACTGTTTGAAGTAGACAATTTTCAAAAGGAGGAGATGGAATGTTAATGTTATCTCATCTTCAGCTGGACACATCCT
>JAIPUX010001232.1:158201987-158215162 GCA_020142125.1 Phrynosoma platyrhinos | reverse complement strand
AACATCAGGAATACATTCTTCTAGAACACAGCCTCACAGTCCAAAAAAACCATGAAAATCTATGTTCAATAAAGATATTTTTAAAAAAGAAAAAAAATTATTCACATCTAGAACTCTTGCATTTGCTGCATTTACATTCCTTTTGTAACTTTGCCTCCCTTCTTTCTTTGGATGCCTAAACAGGATTTCTAAATGCTCACTGAACATTAAAGGCACTACAATGCTAGGAATGTGGAGACTGAAGGGAAATTTCATTTGGGAGGTCAGAATTTTAGGGGGGGAACATTAGCTATATCTCTGACAGAGTAAACACTGGATACAAATGAGCTGAAAACAAAAGAGGTCTCTTTGATGCACTGCTGCTAAGATTTCTGCAATTTGGAGGGAAAAGAAAGGAAAATGAGGTACCCATTGTGCTGCTCAGATTTTTTTTTTCAAGTTTACAAATAGGCCAGAAAATGAGAAAGACCTCTCTGAGGTACCACTGATTATATTCCTGAGATTAAAAGGGCTGGAAGTAGTAAACAGGAGTTCCTATGGGCTTTTTTAAGGCATTGCCTAAAGGTATTTCAGTTAGTGAAAAATAAATACATGCTTTTCTGTTGCTTTCCTAACATTATAATCATATTTCATATGCTTATTTATCCCACCTCACCCTTACACATCACATGAATTCAGTTCATTTACATTTCACTTTGTGTGTGTGTGTGTAAATTAAATTGTATAGAATATTTACATACTTTGATACATGTTAATGCATTCTACAAACTCTTGGTACTTTGGCCTTTTGTTTCCAAGGGCTTTTTAAAAAATTTCTCACATCTTCATGTACATCCCATTCCTTAACATTCATTAGATATGCCGGGGAATGGGCATGGGTGGGTTGATACTTTTTCATCTCTAACAAATGCTATAAAATAAAATGGTCTTATAAGCCTTTGCTGGTATGACTGGAGCTCATGCAACTTTCTCTCAACTACATAGTTATATTCTAGAATTTACTATCTTTCTGGTTTTGTATCTGCTCATTGATCAAAAGGGATGTTTGCTTATTTGAGATGACATCATAAAAAGTTAATGTTATTTGGTTGGTTGGTTTGGCTTGGGGTTTTTATTTTAGGATGCTATAAAGAGTTCTAGTAACATGAACATCTGTTGTTGCTGTTAACTGCCCTCACATCAACATCAGTTCATGGCAACCTTGTGTATGTGACATCTTCAAGAGCACTGTTCTGGTCTGGTCTTGCAAATTCAGGCTCATGACCTCCCTGATTGAGTCTATGCATCTTGTGTGCAGTCTTCCTCTCATTCTACTACCTTCTTCCTTTCTACCTGAACATACATCAGTCTTGACCTAACATGACAGTGTAAAGGGCAGTTGTATACATTCCCTCTTTTTTTGAGAAAGTCTATTACAAAGGAACCACAGCCTAGTATATTCTTAACTAGCAAGAGTTGTTGACAGTTCAATCCATGAGAATTCATGTATGAAGGAATTTAATTGGGGTTCATTGAATTTTGATCCATGACTATTTTGGAGGGGTGGGGAATAGAAATGAAAACAAGGTAGCCAAAGTGCTGCTCAGAAGATTTTTGAGGTTAAAAATAGACCAGGGGAAAAAAGAAAGCACTCTCCGAGGTACCACCCACTATCCTAATATGGGGTGATGTTAATGGGAGAAAATCTGCATCCACTTTTTTTCACCCACTCTTTACCACTTTTTAACCACAGCTCTTTTCTGTATCCCTTTGGTACCATTGAAATTCCTTGTATGATCCTAACCAATCAGGGATTTGGTTAACAGTATAGTTATATCACATTTAGCACACCTAGGCACATGGTTCGCTAAGTTCTCTAGGGATAGACATCTTTGCTCATTTTGTTTCTTCATGCAACAACTAATAATTTCAACAATTTTCTCCCTGTCCCACCAGAATACAAGGGTTTCTGTACAGTTTGGAACCACTGTCTGTACTTTGGGATTTCATTGAGGAAGATTCATGTGTACAAAAATACTTAGGGTTTCCTTGTGAGGAAAACAATTTTGGGGTAGAAAGCATACTGTCAGAGAACTCTGGTGCCACAACAAATTGCAAGACCCAGGAGTCTATAGCATTGAGCCGTGGCAGTTAACGCGGTGTCAAACTGCATTAATTCTGCAGTGCAGCCGCACTGCAAGTATATAAAGAAATTATCCCTTTTTTGGTCTACTAAATATTCTTACATGTATCATGTACACTTCCTAGTTTAATAAAACCATACTTTGTCATTTCATACAAATTGTGCTAAGTTGGTTTGTGCAAACTAGTTGGGCTCTAAGCCAGAACTGGAAAATGTTTTCAAACCAAGTCAAGCCACACTGAATGGTCCAAAATAACTTGATGCGCTTCATAATTTCACCATCTTCACTACGCTGGCTACTGAACTGAATAACAAGGGAGGGAAGGCTCCATATATTAATCCATAGGAAGGCAGTTTTCCTGGATCTGAGAAACTGTGCATTATATAAATGTTTAAGCCTCTGATATAGTTTGAGTATAGGGTGTCAGGATTACAGGAACAAAGCATAAAGAACTACTTGTTTCTTTTCAAATATAAAATTTAAATCCCATTTATAAATCAGAAATTCAAATAAGATGAGTATCTGATGTCTATCTGAAGTACCTTTTTACATAACAATAATTCACAGTCTACGGAATAAGAAATGGGAACATAATGCATATAATATCTCATCCAAAATACAGAGCAAAGAAGGGATAGAAATTGCTTGCCTGAGAGAACACACGTGTGTGATAGAAAAATCTGCAGCTTTAAATTCAAAAGCTAATATCCTTGTGTGAAATTTAATGTGGAGACCACTGAAAATCAGCCCAGTTACAAAGAAATTCAGGGCAGCCCAAACATGCAATAGTTGCCTTGATCCTGACTCAGCATCCAGAGATCCATTTGGGATGTGAGGCCTGGTCACTGCATCACCCATCTTTTAAATTTTTCTTTAAAAACATCACATCTTACCAAATTTTCACTTCAATCACATAAAGCTACATAAAAATAAATACATTTAAGCTGTGCTTATGATATTGTAATTTAAAGGTATAATTTTAATGTTGCTAGTTGTTTATGTCACAACTACTGTCATTACATTCAGTGATATACAGGAATTACGATTTATGAGTAACATTAGTACAAAAACATTATTAAGGATTATGTATGGTGTGGTATGGGGGGAGGTAAATGGGGGGGGTGACACCTACACCTGGTGAAGCCAACTGTAGTGAGACCACTGGCAGGACTCTACTACTGCTTGCAGTACAATAAAACATTACAATGTTTCAGAAGCCATACAGAACTAGACACACAACACTGGCATTTTGTCACCTGCATAGTTTTAAACAGTGGCCAAGATCCTACATTGCTTTAAAGGTAAAGGTATTCCCTATTGACAAGGTTGTCAAGTCATGTCCAACCTTAGGAGGTGGTGCTCATCTCCGTTACTAGGCTGAAGAGCCAGCATTGTCAGAGTCTACTCTGTGATCAAGCAGCCAGCATGACTGCACAGAATACTGTTTAGCTTCCCACTGAAAAGTGGTATCTATTTATCTACCTGCATTTATATGCTTTTGAACTAATTAGTTTGCAGAAGCTGGGACTAATGACAGGAGCTCACTTCATCATGCAGCACCCAGGCTTCGAACTGCCAACCTACCAATCTTGCAGTCAACAGAGTCAGCATCTTATCCACTTGAGTCACTGCATTCCTTCCTACATTGCTTTAGTGAAGCATAAATACCTACTAATGGAATTACATTACACTAAATACCAATGTGGTACAAGCTATCCGGATCAACACTCAATGCACCTGGTTGACAATCCATTGTATCTGATGATGATGATGCAGCTACCACCATTGTCCTGAGAATTTTGAAATGTACAGTACACATTACAAGCTGATAGGTATATGTTTATTAAATATGGAATGATTCCCCAAGGCCTGTGCAAGCTTGCAATGACAAGTCTTATCTACTTTGCCAAATGAAAAAAGCTTCATTTTAAAATAAAACTCCAACAGTTATGTAGTTATTATGTTGGTCATCAAATTGTTTAATTTTAATAATTACATTTAAATAATAACATACAAAGCTACAAAACACACAACACTAGCCCATCTAAACACCATACTATATAAAACAACAAATAAACCTAATAATCTAAAGTAATCTAAAAATATAATTTCCCTCCCTACCTGCCCCCCATAACAACTCTAAACCAAACACTTGGATGAGAAGAGATGCATAATTTTATAGATCTCAACCATGTCTCCTTTTGTTTGTATTTTCCCTATGCACTGAACATTTAATCATGTCAATTTGGTTGCCCTTTCCTGCACATTCCCCATCTCTACAACATGGCAAACCCATCTTTACAAATCTTGCCAAGAAAACTCTGTGATAGGATTGTTTTAGGTGGATCATCATAAGTCAGAAATGACTTGAAGGCACACAGCAACAAGTACAATTAATAATGACCTGTCTCCAATGTTGAGCTTTAAACTCTTTTAAAATAGTTCCAGGTTCCCTGAGTGTTTATACCTTCAGCACAATATGGGTCTCTATGGAAAGACACCATAGACTAATTGTATCTGGTCACTATGGAAAGATACCATAGACCAGGGGTAGGCAACCTTTCCCCTTTAAGGGCCTTCAGCTCCCAGAATCCCAGGAGCTATTGACCAACATGGGACTATTGGCCAACATGTCTGAGGCTTCTGGGAGCTGAAGTCCCTCGGCCCTTAAAGGGGAAAGGTTGCCTACCCCTGCCATAGACTAATTGTATCTATGTCTTTATGTTAAGGTCTCTATACAATAGATAAGGCCGCTTGTTATACAAACAGCTGCCATCAGCTGGTATTTGCATTTCTGTGATATTTGTTGCTGTGTGCCTTTAAGGCATTTCTGACATCTGGAGACTCTAAGGTGAATCTATCATGTGGTTTTCTTGACAAGATTTCTTCATAGGGAGGTTGCCATGGCCTTCTTCTGGGGCTGAGAGAATGTGACTTGCTCATGGTTATCCACTCAGTTTCCATGGCTGAGCAGAGATGGTCTCCCTGGTCTCCCACAGTCCTAGTCCAGCAATCAAACCACCATAACACACTGGCTCCCTCAAAGTAATGTGTCTTATTTTTATTCAACTATATTGATGGAATTATGGCTGCATACTTTAATAAAATGTATATGTATGTGCCTTCAAGTTACTTCTCAGTTTATGGCAACCCAATAAATTTCATAAGGTTTTCTTAGGCAGGGAATACTCAGAGGTGGTTTGGGCAGTTCTTTCCTTAGTAAATATAGCATACAGCACCTGGTATTCATTGGCGGCCTCCCATCCAAGTACTAACCAGACCTGATCCTGCTTAGTTCCAAGGTCAGGCAGGATCTGGTGCCTTTAGGGCCTTTTCAATTAAATAAATAAATGAAACAGGACTTGTAATTAATAGATAAAAGGACTTATTCTAGTTTAACATACCTATTTAATCCAGTTTTTTATATCCCCAGATTCATATCCCTGTGAACCCAGAGAAATTCACAAGATATTGTAATTTGGTCTTGGCAGAGTTTAGCATACATTTGTTTAACCAAGCCATACAGAGCAAAGGGCTTTCCAGTATTATTGAGCTCCTGTGCCTAATGGCAAGCTGACAACCCTGGAACATGGAGAGAGCTGAAATGTTCCTGTGTCATGATGTGCGAGACAGTTTACTTCACAGTTTGGACAATGTGAAGATTTTACTAATGATTGTGTTTTAAATTGATTGGTTCCTTCCTTCTCCCTGCATAGATTGATATCAGAAGGAGAGTGTTTGTTATTGCAAGGCAGCCAAAAAGTACTTATTGCTTTTCATAAATATTTATAGACTCCTGGAAAGTTCCTCCTATTCCCATCCCTCCCTTAGTGATTTTTAATTGCTTCAGACATGTTTGAAATTATTAATTTAATCAGAAACAATTGACCTCACTCTCAGTGTGCCATGTTTCCCCTCACTGATGTAGGCACATACCTGAATCTGATGATTATGATCATGAGATGATCATGATGATCATGATATTTATTTATATCCTACCTTTTTCCTAGTTCAGGACTCTAGGTAGCTTACAATAGATTAACACACACATAGTTTAAAAATTCACAAAATACAAAAGTTAAAACCAGTTAAAAACATATGACAGAATCCTATATGACCTGTTATGTTACATAAGTTTACATAGTGGTAGAATTCAAAGATATGGCCGTGTTAGTCTGTAGAATCAGTATGTAGAGAGATCTTGTAGCACCTTTGAGACTAACTGAAAGAAAGAAATTGGCATCATGAGCTTTCGTAGACTTTAGTCTACTTCCTCAGATGTATTTCCAAATGCATCTGAGGAAGTAGACTGAAGTCTACGAAAGCTCATGCTGTCAATTTCTTTCTTTCAGTTAGTCTGAAAAGTGTTACAAGATCTCTCTATGTAATAAGTTTACATATGCAGATATATAGCGGAAATGCTAAGAAACCCCTTTACTGAACTGCAAAGATGCATAACAGAACACCACCAAAAGTGTGCAATGTACATTGGCGCCTGATGTGCATTGAGATTTATGCAATGTTAATTGGGATCAGTGCAATGCACATCCCATTGTGCATTGGTCACTTTGCCAGCTTTGCTATGTAATAGCATAATAGCAGCCCTCTATTGGATGTGGATGTTAAGGAGCCACCCAATTCTAATTCCCACTGACATAAGTCCACTTATTTAGGAGATTAGTGCACTCTTTTTAAAGCACCTTATGCCCGACAGGATAGAGGCACATTTAAATTTACAAACAGGTTTATTGCATTCACCATGGCCTGGCGATTGCAGCCCATATACGGCCCAGATGCCAGCTGGGCTTATTCTGCAGCTTTTCAAAAATGGGAAAATCCTGTTTTTGAAAAGCCGCAGCATAAGCCTGGCTGGCATCCAGGCTGTATTTGTTGTTGTTGTTGTTGTTGTTAACTGCCCTCAAGTCGATCTTGACTCATGGCGGCCCTATGGATGGGACATCTCCAAGACCCTCTGTCCTCCAGTGCTCTGCTTATTTCCTGCAACCCCTTAATACTCATTACCTTCTTAATAGAGTCCATCCATCTAGCATGTGGCCTTCCTCTCTTCCTACTTCCCTCCACCTTCTCCAGCATTATTGTTCTTCCCTTCCCATGATGTGTCCAAAGTACGACAGCCTCAGTTTGGTCATCTTGGCTTCCAAGGAGGTTTCTAGCTTGATCTGCTCTAGGACCCATTTCTTTATCCTTTTGGCTGTCCATGGGATCCTCAGCACTCTTCTCCCGCACCACATTATCTCAAATGCATTGATTTTCTTCCTATCATCTTTCTTAATTGTCCAGCTCTCATGTCCATACATGGTAATAGAGAATACAATGGGTTGCATTCACTGGCATCCAGGCTCTATACTGGCTGCATCCGCCCAGCCATAAGTAAATGTGATAAAACCCATTTGCAAATTTAAACGTGCCTCTTTCCTATCGAGGATAAGGCACTTTAAAAAGTGTGCGCTAATCTCCAAAGACATCAGACCCCAACAGAATTCTGGCCATCAACCATTAAAAGCACAAATAGAGAATCCAGCCTAAACAATCAGTCCTCAAAGGATGGTTGAAACAGAAAAGTCTCCACCTGTTTATAGAAAGGGAGTAGGGAGGTTTCTCTGGGAAGGGAGTCCCAGAGCCTAAGGGCAGCCACTGAGAAGGCCCTCTCCTGTATCCCAACTGATGTGCCTGTGAGAGTGATGGGATAGTGAGAAGGGCCTCTCTATCAGATCTCAAAACATGTGCAGATTTCATAAAGGAAAATGCAGTCCTTCAGATAACTAGGACCTGAGCCATAACTGGCTTTAAAGGTCAAAGTGAGCCCTTTGAATTGTGCCTGGAAATGGACCAGCAGCCAGTGGAACTGTTGCAGCAAGGGAGTTGTGTGTTCCCTGTAGTCTTGATTTTTATTTAACTTTATGACTTTGGGAGCCCTTTCACATTACACAATTATAGCAATATGATTCCCCTCTAATTGTCAACATGCCGCTAAAGTAGATGTTAATCCATTGGGTGTTTCTTTCTTCCTGATTTAATTTTATGTGTTTTGTCAGTTGGGTTTTTATTTGGGCTTTAATGCTTTAATTAGAACTTTATTTCATCTGTATTTGGTTAGCTGCTGGAGGCACTACTTCAAGTGGAAAGCAAGGACAGAAATGTAATAAATCAACAATTCATCAAATGACTTCCATTTGATTGCAAGTGCAAATAACATGCATTTGATGGCACCTATGTAATTAATCCAGAAAGAAGAAAGGAAAGAGAAGGAAAAGTTTAAAGATCATGGAAGATGATGCACCAAGAGTACTTGGCTGGGCCAAGTCATAAAAACCTTTCAAGTCATAAAAATCTTTCCCAGGGGCAACAAGTGGTCCTTCCAATGATAGCTAAAGCAGTTTTATATACTTCATTGCATGCTCCTTTGAAGTGTCTTCTGCTTTTGCCTTAAGAAAATAAGAGACCACTAATTCCAATTGCTAGTATCTAATAGAGTAGACCCAGTAAATTAATTACTGAATGGTAAGTCAGCACTTCAGTAACTCCTATTGATACACTGGACCTACTCTGACTGGAAGTAGTACTGGATTTTAGGCTATGGTATTTAGGAAAAAATCAAAATAGTGCAGTAGCTGTATTGTTTATTTATTTATTTATTTATATCAAACATTTCTCCCAATATGTGACTCAAGGGCACTCACAACATATGTTAAAACAAAATACCACTAAAACAATGGATAGTACCAAAGTCTGCAAGAATTAAATAAACAATAATATTAAAACATTAATTTAAAATAATTTAAAAGGCAGTTAATACATAATGACTACCATCCTATTCATGATGTAAGTTAGTTCAATTTATGTCATTGTAATTCACTTTTTGGGTTATGGCAGAGGTAACCAAAGGTGACTCCATACACATCCACCTTTTCTCTGCTGCAGCCCCCACCACCAGGAAGATAGCCATTGTCATGCCTTCCTCTGGGAGCACCAGTACTATTTATTTATTTATTTCCTTACTTATTTAATATGCCATCCTTCTCCCAGAGTGTGGAGGATTTTCACTGGCACACCATGAAAATCTCATATTTCCCTCTATGAAACATAGGCTGCATTTAATAACTAAGCCTGGCTGGTGTTTACACATGTAAACACCCCTAATGAATAACTTGGCTGGTTTCCTGTCCTTAAATTCTCTGACCTTTGAGTCCTGACACAGAGTAAAGCATCTTCTGCCAGTTAATGAATGATGGACAGTATCCAGCTTCCTGTAAACAAGTTGGTAATGAAAAGGAGGGGGAAAATCACCCCCTCAAGCAGTTGCGCCCCCATTCTGTCTCGTGTGTCATTCCTGTAAGGAATCCCAACACCAGAGTTGGACCAAAAACAGTTCACAGAAGGAAATCAATTAAAATCTACCAGTGCAATTTAAAAAACAACTGAAACAAGTAAACTTGTCACAATTAAAACAATATAAAATTATTTTAAAGCCTAAAAAAGTTTTAAAATGAATAAAACACACATCCCAATTTTTTTAAAAAGGCCTCCCTGAAGCAGTTACATATTCAAAGCCTGTGTAAACAAAAAAGGGTTTTGCCAGCCTTTAAAAGGAGAACAGAGAGGAGGTCAGTCTAGCCTCCCAAGGAAGGGCATTCCAAAGGGTGGGAGCAGCCACTGAGAAGGCTTTTTCATGTCCTCACCAAGTGATGCCTTGGTGATGGCAGGACCAAGAGAAAACCTTCCCCTGAAGATCTTCGAGTTCTTGCAGGTTTGTATGTGGAGATACAGGAGATTATCGCATGGTTAAAAAACGTGACTTACCTCATCCGGTTTTAAGTCTATTGCAGGATGCAGCCAGGTGTTATCATATGCAATTTGCTGCCGATGCTGCCTCCCAGCTGCAGCCCACCTAAAACCTGGCTAAAATGCACATTCAACTGGCTGATTTGCACAGTCGGGAAGCTCCTGACCTTGCAAATCAGCCAACTGAGCACAGATTCTAGCCGGGTTTTAGGCGGGATGCAGTAAAGTTACCCATGCAGCTTCTCTCCTCCCCCAGTGAATTATGACAGCCATTTCTATATTTGTGAAGAGCAGGGTGGGGAAACAGCAAAGATGTGTCCACCTACTTTTCTTTAGCAAGATACAGACCCATAACACCATCATCAGGGACCCTCCTAAGTACAACAGAAACTTTATTTGGATATTTTAACAAAAAATTACAGCAGGTGGTTAGTGAAGGTCTGGAAACCATGCCTTAGGAGGAGCAGCTTAGAGAGCAGGGTATGTTTAGCCTGAAGACAAGAAGGATAAGGAGTGATATGATAGCCATTTTTAAAAATTCAAGGGATGTCATATTGAGGATGGAGCAAGCTTGTTTTCTCCTGCTCCAGAGACTAGGACACAGATCAATGGATTCAGACTAAAGGAAGAGACTCCACCTAAACATTAGGAGTAACTTCCTGACAGTAAGAGCAGTTCAACAGTTTGCATAATCCTGCATGATAGGGGGTTGGACTGGATGGCCATTGTGGTCTCTTGAAACTCTACGATTCTATGATATTAAGAAACCTATTTGTCCTCCTTCCCCCTTCCTTAACCAGCCAAAACAGCTACACCAAAAACACTGAACTGTCAAGAAACAGTTCAGTCAAAGACAAATCACGAGCAAACATCAGCTTCATTTCAACAAGCACTCTGCTTTTCTCTTTGTGTAGTATGAAATGAGCTGGGAACAGCACATTGAAAACATAAACTAGACCAATGTTAACAGGAGATGAAAGGGAGAATACTGCTGGAATCTCATATAAGAACCATGTGTCTCTATTAACTGGAACAAGAACATTGCAAGGAATTATTTTACTCATTTAATTTAAGCAAATTTCTTGTTCTCCTTTGCTTCTTGAAGGTGATATCTGTGTATATGTGGGGTGGGGGAAGTGGTTCTAGAATGAGAACATTTCCTCAGCAAATAAGAATGCAGCACCCAATGAAATTTTTCTATAATCCTCACATTTCTAGCACTGCAATAAAATCCATTCAGACAAGAGACAGGCAAAATCTAGACAGGTGTGTCCAGAGGAGGGTGACCAAAATAGTGACAGGTCTGGAAACCATGTCCTATGAGAAGTGACTTAGAGAGCTGGGTATGTTTAGCCCAGAGAAGAGAAGGTTAAGGGATGGCATGATAACCATGTTTAAATAAATGAAGGGATGTCAAATTGAGAAAGGAGCAAACTTGTTTTCGGCTGGAGCAATGGATTCAAGCTGCAGGAAGAGATTCCACCTACATTAGGAAAAACATCCTGATGGTAAGAACTGTTCAACAGTGGAACACTGCCTCTGTAAGTGGTGGAGCGTCCTC
This sequence comes from Phrynosoma platyrhinos, assembly GCA_020142125.1. NCBI lineage: Eukaryota > Metazoa > Chordata > Lepidosauria > Squamata > Phrynosomatidae > Phrynosoma > Phrynosoma platyrhinos. The sequence goes on along the minus strand of JAIPUX010001232.1, from coordinate 158,203,675 downwards.
CTTTGGAGGTTTTTAAACAAAAGCTGGATGGCTGTCTGTCTGGGGTGCTTTGATTGCTTCTTCCTGCATGACAGGAGGTTGGATTGGATGGCCCTCGTGGGCTCTTCCAATGCTATGATTCTATTCTTCTGGCACCAAATTTCCCGTTAAAGAAACACATGAACTTCATTAACTAGGAACACATGAACTTCATTAACTGAAGCATGCCTATAATTTATTAACATAAGAAGCTATAATTATCAAATCACTGTATTTCATGGAAACGAAAGATCAAAACGGACCAGCCTTTAATTAAATGCAGTGTTTAAAAATATATGGCATGGTAGAAAAAGAATAAAAACTTCATAACATTCCAAACCAACATTGTAAGCTGGTGTTTACAACAGGGATGTGCATTGGTTGTGCCCCTTGAGACTGGTTCTGGGGCTTCCTAAGATGAATTGGTCTTCCTTCCAAAACTAAGCAGACTTTGGATAGGAATGGAACATGGCAAAGGAAAGTTATTAACCTTTTGTAAAATGTTCCTACTCCCCTTTCAAACATAATGGATTTGACAAGCTGATATTGTATCCTGGCTTTTAAACATAGAGTTTATTTACACTTAGGGATAAACCAGTTTTTGAACTGGATTGTTTCAAACCAATGAAGCGATTTGAAACTGAAATGATGTTCACGCTATGTTTGCCACAGTCGAATCTGTCCATGTTCACATTAAAGTTCAGATTTGAATGGCGATCAGATGCGGCACCTGGGAGGCAATGAGGAGAGGATGGTCAGAGGGGTGGAACATACTCACCCCAAATGTCTTGCCAAACTGCCCTATTCCACCCTCTCAGCACTGGCGGTGGTTCCGTGGGGCTCCTTGTGATTTCAAATTTCCCGAGCTGTCAAAGTGGTCCCTTTAAATCACCATGCAGCTGTTTTCCGCTTCTGCAGGTGAATTGGTCCCTTTTTCCATGTGGGGCAGAGGTTGGGAAAATTGGGAAGGGGGGTTCTTGGGGGGCATGGTGCAGCTGCTGTGCAGGATCTCAGGAACGTGGGTTCACAGGTGTGAGGAATCATGGCGGCAGTGGCGGGGCGAACTGCCCTGGCATGCACTGATCCACAGGTGGGTGCAGTTTTCCACCATGGCATGCATGGATCCATGCATACCAGGACAGATTTTCTCCATGGCACCCATGGATCCATGCATGCCATGGGTGGAAACTACCAAAGGGGAAAATCCGTGGGTGACATGAGGAAAATCTGCCCTGGCATGTGTGCATGCATGAGAATGCTAATGCAATTCTGGGCTACATCAACAGAATAATAATGACCAGGTAAAGGGAAGTGATAATGCCACTCTGTCCTGCTTTGGTCAGACTTCAACTGAATACTGTGTCCATTTTTGGGCACCACAGTTCAAGAAGTATATCAACAAGCTTCAATGTATTCAGAGAAGGACATCCAAGATGATCAAGGGTCTGGAAACCGAACCTTATGAGGAATAATTTAAAGAGTTTTGAATGTTTAGCTTGGAGAAGAGAAGACTGATACGTGTCCGGGAAAGCTGCCAACATGTGGCTGATAAGGACAGGGCCCTTTTCTAAGACAACAACACAGTTGCAAGTAACATACCACTGTTTGCTTGCAGCAGGTACCCAACAAGTCCAGAGTTCCGAAAGGCAAGTCCAGAGAGCAATCCAAGG